>CALYLW010000270.1:317500-662500 GCA_944989445.1 Ampullaceana balthica
AAAATAGTAATAATTAACTAATACATTAATCAATTTAACCCCCATTAAATCAGTTTATTTTAGCAATGGGATTAATTTTGTTTGTTATGGGACAATAATTGAGATCACTGTGCAAAAAAATATCTATGTTAAAGTTTGTAGTTACAAGTTTTCATCAGGAACACACGTTTTATAAATGTTTATTTACTTTAACAACCGTTGCTAACATACCAGATGGCAAGCGGAAATGACATGAGTCTAACTTTTAAAACTATTCGCCTAAGTTATTTATAATAACATAACACCTCGAATTGATTTTTTATATTTTCTCCTATAAGAATCATAGATGTGTATATATATAAAATATTGATATATGTGTCTGTTTGTGTGTGTGTGTGTGTCATTGTGTGTTGTAGTTTTTTTTCTTCAAAATTCTTTTAAATTCTGCGTTATTGTGATTTTTTCTTGGTAGCTTGACATTTTGTAACTACATGTAGTTTAGTATACACACACACACACACACATATATATATATATATATATTATATATATATATATATATATATGTGTGTGTGTGTGTGTGTGTGTGTGTGTGTGTGTGTCAGTATCTGCAAACACATACGTGAGTTAGTGTCCGCGTGTAAGTAACGTAGCCAATATGTTGCTTTTTGTTTCTGCTTTTAGTTATTAGCCTCCAACGCTCCTTAAACATAGTATCATTTAATATGCTTCTGTGTTAATCGGTGACAACTACACCCAATTTTATTATTGCATAAATATATGTATAAACAAACATTTTCAACCCCAAATTTTGCATATTATCTTCAATGCTAAACATTAAAAAAAAATAATAAAGAGAGAAATGTATTCTAATTCTAATCGTAAATTTCAATACCATCACAATTTAAAACGTTATTATTAAGGATAACTAGAGATGAAAAAGGTTCAAAGAGTAGGACTGTTATATTTAAGTTTAAGGTTTCTCATTAGGGCCTATGCTATGGCGGATTAAGGAGGGGGCTGAACGGGCTAAAGCCAGGGGCCCCCGATCATTTAGGGCCCCCAAACTTAGCATATTTTATAATTAATGTGGACAAATGTATACATGAATTGCTGAAAATGTGATAAATTAATAAAATCTCATCTATTAAAATGATCTCTTTTCCCACACGATAGTCTTAGCAGTCAAAAAACCTGATTTGATAGGCTCAATAACAGAAATTATTAAAGAATATTATATATATATTTTAAATTGACAACCCTAAATGAGCTCTTGTGGCCGAATGTGAAGTACTAAGACTTATGGTGCAAGCGGTGGCGGGTTCGATCCACAGGTGGGGTGTGAATTTTTTTTTCATGTGTTTTTTAATTTTATAAATTGTCTTTTACACTCAATTTTAGGATACCGGCAAAAAGTTATTTCTTCGAATTCGGTTTTTTCATGAATAATCATTTTGGATGAATATTTACAAGTTACATTCTTATATTAGCTGCTAGCAATCATTTTATCTAAAGGTACAATGGCTGGATAGGGCCCCAGTTTGAATTGCAGCCAGGGGCCCCGTGTAGTCTTAATCCGCCCCTGGGCCTATGTACCATAGGATACTAGCCTTTTTGATATTTTGACTACCGTTTAGTTCATTATATAACATTTCCATTGACAACCCCAATATTATATTTTTTCTAAGTGCTAATAGTAATAACACCTCTCTCCCACCAAAAAACCGACAAAATATTTGCACTATGAATTTTCTTAGCATGTTTTCAAAAAAACAGTAACTGTGCAATGAATGCTCATTTTCATGCATAATTCCTGCAACATCTGTATTATAAAATGCCTCTGAAACTTAACTTGTTAAAGAAATTGTCAACTAATAAGAGGAACCTTTTATTTTTAAAGTTGTATTATTATTATTATTTATTTGCTAATTATTTACCTTATCTTATCTGTTACATGCGCTTATCTGTGGTTTGTGTTTAGTCCTGCATTCTTATTACAGTTTTAAATGTTGATATTTTACCCAAACAAATAGTTTTAAGCTAGAATTAGAATTTATTTGTAAAAATGTAACATTTAAATTGCGAATAAATAAGAAAAATATGAGTGTATTTAAAAAACAATGCATCTATCAGCTCCATTCAATAAACATGAAACTCAGTCTGACTCAGTATCAGTATGAGTGTTAAATTAACTTGAATCTCCCCGTTTCCGTTAAGTATAGTATAAAGACCAGACGCTATGTCGTAAGCACCTAAAATGTTTTATATGAATAGTTGATTCTTTTTATTAAAAAAATCTAAAAACTAGGAAAAACGTTTTTTTTTAACAAAACGAGATATTAACTCATTAAAAAGAATTAATTTGGACTATAATTGCTTTGACCATAAAAGTAAGAAATATTTTCAACTGATGCGTGGTTTTGCAATGTACTTGGCGCATGTCTGACCGGAAACTGAAATGTTCTTTTCCATTCAAAATGGCTGACTATGATGATAATCGAGGATACAGTAGAAATCGTCCAAGGGGCGATTTCAATGGGTACGCTTTCCTTAATTTAAATAAAATAATCAGATATCTTAAAAAAGCACCTTAATTAATTTTTGGCTACTTACAGACTTTGCAATACTTTGTATTTTTGTGTACCATTTTATTTTATAAAAAACTTTTTCAACCCTGGTTTCCCATTCGTATGTCATGTTCATGTAGCCTACATATTGTCAATATTGAAATTTTCAACACTACTAATTTAACTTAAGTGTCAAGATTCACTCATCGACTTTCCCGTGTCATGCATTGATTTATTATTACTTTTGAGTTAGGTTAAAATTAGGGCTAATTATAGGCTAATTAAATTAAATTTTTTTTTGCATTTTTGTCTTTAACAGTCTTGTCTTGTCCTGTAAAAGTAAAACTAAAAAGGCTCTAAGCCTAAGCTAGGTAATTTGGTATGACAAGGGAGACTACTAATTTTTTTGTATCGAAAATTAACTTCTGCGCAGGAGGATCCGAGTTTTTAATTTTCCGATGTGGGTGGAAAACTATTAAGGTAATCCCTTATTTCAGTGCATTTAAAATTTTTAGAACAAAATAAATAAAATAACTTACTTTTACTAATTTAAACACTTTAATCAGAAATTTAAAAAGTATTTAATGCTTAACAATTGGTTTTTCGTGTGTTTTGTTGAGTTAAAAGGGGTTTTTAACTTACAAAAAGGTTTTTAAAAGCAAACTTCCAACAACAATGGTGCCGTAGAAAAAGGTTTTTAATAGGGATGTGACGAAGTTCGAATTCAATCCGACGACATTCGAACTTCGACGTTTTTTTAGCAAATTCGATCGAATCCGACGGATTTTAAAAAAATAATTCCATCGGATTCAAATTTGAAAAATTACCGTTTTCAGATCAAACACGGCCGTATTTAATACAAATACATTCTTTTTTTTTGTGCATGAAAATTAGATAAGAAATATAAGGTTTTCGGTAAACTTCCGCCTCAGTGCCGTAAGGATTTCCCGTATCGCGATCGACTGGTTATGAAATTTTAAAAATTGGTGTAAATTTATTTATAATGTTATTGTCATACTGACTTGATCTTTTAGGATAAGAATGGTTATTTTAAATTATCCAAAAGACCGTTTTGAGTTTAAAACTATTTTAGCTGTAGTTTAGTACGATTATTTTTACAAAAAAGTATAGCAAAATCACATTTTCAACCAAAAAAACGTTAAAAACTACCCCGAAACTTCACGAATCGAGCGAAGGCAATCGCCGCCATTGCCGGAAGTCGAATACATCTTCTATCCCACACTGAATAGTTTTTACTTTCTGTGATTTTGTTTCTAAAAAGAGTACTATCGAGGCGCGCTTTACCGCGCTTTGTCAAATTAAATGTTAAGGAGAATTTTATTTTATGCAAAGCATCTTGTACTGATGATTCGTTAACAATGTGGCTAACTGTGCTTTGTAATAGTTAATGCTGCTGTTCATGCAAAAAGAAATGCTAAAAATCCTCGTTATGGGGGGGGGGCACGGGACTGAAACCTTGGTATACCCCCTTTTAGCCAAGTGTTGACAAAATCCGCATTCGAATCCGACGGATTTATATTTGCCGAATCCGACGGATGCAGATTTTCATCAGCTCTGTCACATCCCTAGTTTTTAAAAGCAAACTTCCAACAACAATGGCGCCGTTAGTCACAGAAGATAGTGAATATACAAATTTTTTATTTCTTACAAATCGTAAAATAGTAATTTTATTTCAACAAGAAATTAATGTTTTAATTTTAAAAAATAGATTTCATAATAATAATTAATGAAGTGAGTTTGAAAAAAATGTTTTTTTGACGAATTGAAATATAAAATGCGCTGAAATAAGGGATTACCAACTATTAATAGATAGGTAGGCACTTCGATACTCGTTCGCGCACCGTTTTGCGCATGTCGAAAAAAATCGCCATTTTTGTTTTTCCGGCATGTCCGATATGGATGGCGACGGTCTTTTGCGTTAACATTATGATTAGTGGTTATTTGTGTACTTCGTCATCAGTGACGTAGAGGGCACATTTCGTTGATAATGTCATTATGACACAAGTTGTGCGTTTGAGAGAGGGATTTTTTCTATGAGTCGCTATGTACATATAAAGTTAAATTATAAATTCAGATGGACTTAAGGATTATAGCTCTTAACTATAAGTTGAAATTATTTCATTTTCAAACACTAATCAATTTATTTTATTAAAAACAAAAGCCTGCATGAAAAGTTATAAGCCTGTAAGCAATGCAAGGGGGTGAGTTGAGACTAGGAAAACGAAAATATCGATTGTCACCCGAGACACCTCCCTTAGTTAATACTAATACTAGTAATTTGTGATACAGTCGAAACCGGTTAAGTCGACGGCGTTGGGGTATGAAAAATGGCATCGAGATAACCGATGATCGGGTTAAAATGAAAACCAATATGGCGGCAAAATATTAACATGCGATTGAAATTTCTTTATATATGTGTTGTGGGTTAATTAGTGATGGGACGATTAATCAGAATCGTATTGAAATATCAATATAATGTTAAAATATGTGATATATTATATTATGCGAAATGGAACGTCCTTGCGAGTATGATTTATGTAAATGAAATAGTGACTTGGCTCTGACTGAGGCTCTAGTTCTAGTTCATTTGCATGTTCGTCCTTGAACTTTATTATTCTATGCTATTTACTACTAATACTAATGATGTAATTATAATTTAAGTCATAATCTTAGTGTAAGTTTATTACTAATAAATACCAAGGCATTTATTTGTATAAGGATCAAGGAAAACAATCAATATTCAAATAAATATATTTGTTAATAATTGACTACTATTACGCTAGGACTAGTGTTATCGAACGACCGCTTACACTCATCTTTAAAAATGTTTAGGCTTATTTATTTAAGTTTTAAGTCTTCGGAATTTAAATAATTTATTCAGCTGCAAAACTAAGTGTAAAGAAATATTTTTTTGCAAAACAATTGCACCTAGAATATCGTTTTTGGTGAGATCAGAGTATCAAAATACACTGTTGTAATGAATCTTTCAGAAATGTTTGACCTGAATCTAAAAATAGCCCAATGACCGAATGAGTTATGACGTTTTCCGGTCTTAGAAATGACAAAGTCTATAAGACTCATGACAAAGCGAACTCTTCTCTATAAAAACGTACACAAATAAATTAGGAACTACTTTTGAACCTCAACTTTAACACATTTTAATTAATTCTAACCAATAGTTAAATGGCTTTTGCACACGACCACTTCTTGTGAATGAAACAATGAGAACAAAGCAGTAGTAAATGAGTCAATATGAGGTTGAAGGATGAATGGTTGCCAATGACAACAAGTCTGCACATGGTACATTTTGTTATTCCATACGATCCCCTCAGCTTACAATGGACTTAGAGTGTGGGTGGGTAAACTGTCTGTTTTTTTGCCGTTATTTGTTTGATGAAGCTATCGGCATGCTATAAAAATGTACATACATGTTTGCTAACAACAAAAGGTTAGGTGCACCAACTAACAAGCAGAAATTTACAAATTTAAAATAAAAACCAACGTCGAATATCGATACAAACTTTTATTATATTCTCCAACATTACAAACACAAAATTCGCGAGTCATTTCACTCTGACACAGCTCTGAAAAGTGTCTGAACGCAAGCGGGCTGTGACGTCACCAGCACACCTTGCAAGGCTGAAACTTTTTGCGTGGCCTTGTTGGTTATAAAATAACTAAGAATTTCAAAAGCTGGTGATTGCCATAGTACCAGAAGCAACACAGCGCTGAGAGCTAAAAGCAACCGGGCTGTGACGTCACCAGCAGACCCTGGTGAGGCAGAAATTGGTCCCTTCCCTTGGTTATAAAAAAATCATAGCTAACATTTTCAAAAGCTGGCGATTGGTCATGGGGATTGAGATAACCAACGTTAAGTGGAAAATTTTACCCTTTTTTGTGCTCGTGTTATGAGGTTTCGGCGACTTTAAAAAATCGAATTAAACGTCGAGAAAATGTTAATGCAAAGAGAGAATTTGGCGGTTTCAATAAAAAACTACGACATAATGGGGTGGGAGAGTTTTTTAAGTCGCCGAAACCTAATACCTCGAGCACAAAAGAGGGCCAAATTTGCAACTTAACGTTGGTTAACTCGATCCCCGTCTGTTCGACTAGCGCCGCACTCTGACATTTTTAGTTCAAAATAGTGTCGACATCTCGTCCTCGAGACTTCCGGCTATTGTGTGATTCTACGAGATTTCAATAAAAATTACCGGATGTTTTTACTTGTTTCAATTTGATTCGTGTGTGAATTAGTTTGACGTGTCTCCGTGGAGTATGTATTCACCCGAGGTGCTCGAAAATCGCGTTAGCGGTCTTTAATCGTCATTATTTCGCAGTGCATGTTTTTTTATTATTAAACTTAATTCATTATCTGATACATTAATCATTTTATTTTTTAAGATAGACGTATATCTTTAGAAAATAAATTAAAGGTTTGTATCGAGAATCGACGGTGGTTTTTATTTAATTAAATAAAAATTTATTATTCTTTTGAAGTTTGTTGTTGCTTTGTTACCATTAAGATACGTGACTAACACGCGCATAACGGTGAAATCAAATCATTTTCTTAATATTCCAGTATATATATATATATATAATATACACGTCATAACTGTTGTAGGTCGAATTCTGATTTTTTTTTAATTCGCTTAGTTGCCGAGGTCCAACACACAGCGTGCTGTGATCAACGTTCAAGGCAGCAATAGTTACTATTTATATTACAAGTTTGATTGACAGATATCCTGCACGTCAAAAGCATTAAACTTAAAGTTACCAGATTGATATGTAATTTGCTGATTCGACGGGCATTGCAAACGCGAGAGGCGGTGACAGGCCACGCCACAGGCGCCATGGGACGAGGCAAGGCGAAAAATTTGACCTTAGTTTTAACACATGCGCAGACAGTTATAAACTGGTAACTTTTTTTTTATTAAATGGAATCGAAACATGACCACAGAGACGTAATCAAAGTCATTTACTTCTGCATAAAAAATATATATATAAATTCCCGACTAGTTATTAATTTTTCCCGACTTTCAAGACCGAGAACATTTTTTAAAGAATTCCCCACTTTTTCCCGTTTTCCCAACTGAGTGGGAACCATGGTTATATTTAAACAGTCCTTAAAAACGAACGGTCTTACCAACCTTAGGAAAGAGTGAAGAAATATTAGGGTCCCGATATTCCGATACGATTCAGATTAATCGTCCCATCACTAATTAACGCACATCATTTACATAAAGAAATTTCAAGCACATGTTATTATTTTGCCGCCATATTGGTTTTTGTTTAACTCGATCATCGGTTATCTCGACGCCATTTTTCATACCCCAACGCCGTCAACTTAACCGGGTTCTACTGTAAATAGGTTATATAAGGTGCAAAAAAAATTTACAAAAAAGTTCATAACTCCACTTCTATAAAAGATAGAAAGACAAAACAGTTGTTGTTGAAAAGGTCTTAGCAAACCCTTTAAAATAATATTTTATTTAAGCCTATTGGACTTCATTTAAATTTTCTGTCAAAGTACCTAAAATAGGTACTTTTCACACATATTTCAGTTCCTTTTCCGGTCTGCAGCTCTCGGCGACATGTTGGCCTGCATTTTAATAGGTCTCAATCGTATTTTCAATCGATAGGTTATTTGGAATATCAAAGCTTATATTGGCCATCTTCACCTCAAAAACTTTTGCAGAAATTCAAAGTCTCTAGCTTTCATATTAGATCTTGACTAGCTTTATGAATCAATTGATATAATATGTGTGCAAATTTTCAATGAGCTAGGAGGTGAAGAACATTTTTAAAATAATTTTCCCAAGCACTGACCATTCATTATTATGAAGTGACAGGCCCCTTTTTAATGGCGGAAGTCTCTGATGCTTATAAAATATTCAATAATTTAACTTTTAACATTAAAATATTTGATAATTAAACTTTAAAGATGATCTAATATGGACTTAGTTCAAGTTCAATACTGTAATTTAATTAATTTAGACGGCTTAACCCTGCAGAGTTGACAGCCATCCCCTCCTCCTTGTATGATAATGAAATTAGGGGTCTACCGATCCAGCCGATATATCGGCACCGATATCTGGATATCGGCAATATCGGTATCGGTAGCATGTAAAGGTCCCGATATTGACGTCACCGATATTTCATAATAAGTGACATTTTGACCCCCCCCCCAAAAAAAACAAAACAACAAACAAACGGAAACAAAAAAAACTATCATTTAGATTTACAATATCTCGACAAATTAATATATCGACCCCGATACCGGTATTGCAATAGTCAAAAGAGTCCTAGTATTAATATGTGCAGCCACGATACAGTGTGCCATGTGCTTTGATATTGTTTAGGTATCGGCCGATTTTCGTATGCTCAGAAATACTGTGTAAATAGTGCCGATGCCAAGTATACCGTAATTGCTCTAATAAATGTATAACATGTAAACATTATGTTCACGTAATTGCTCTAATAGCAAAAATGCACGCAGAATCGCAGATGTCTAAAACATTTCGTTTCGTATGGAATAACAAAATGTACCGTGTGAAGACTTGTTGTCATTGGCAACCATTCAACCTTCAACCTCATTTTCATTCTATTACTAGTATTACTATTAATTTGTCCTCATTGTTTCATTCATAAAGGTGGCCGTGTGCAAAAGCCATTAAACTATTGGTTAGAATTAATAATTATGAGTCAAGTTTGAAGTTTCAAAAGGACTTCCTAATTTTGCTTGTACATTTTTAAAAAGGACGGTTCGTTTTGTTATGAGTCCTATGTAGGTCATGATCTGGAACTTGTAAACACATCGGAAACTTCGTTTCGGGGACAAAAAATCGGTAATATCGGCAAAACTGGATATCGGTAGACCCCTTAATTATAAAATATAGTAATTACGAGTGATAAATTTAAGAATTACGTCATCAAATATGACCGCTGTTATTTTTGTCCTAACAAATACTCATATCGGAAAAAAAATATCGGTAATATCGGCAAAAATGCTTATCTGTAGACCCCTAATATAAAAGATAAATAATTAGGAGTGATAAATTTAAGAATGGTGTCATCAAATAAGACCGCTGGTTTTTGTCCTAACAAATATTCATATCGGAAAAAAAAATATCTGTAACATCGGCGAAAATGCATATCGGTAGTCCCCTAATATAAAAGATAAATAATTACGAGTGATAAATTTAAAAATGACGTCATCAAATATTACCGCTGGTTTTTGTCCGAACAAGCACTCATATCGGCAAAAAAAAATCGGTAATATCGGTATCGGTAATATCGGCAAAAAGGCATATCGGTAGACCCCTAAATGAAATATATATTTATCATTATACATAGTTTGCTATGTATGTTCGTCCCGTCCGTCTGTTCGTAACACTACAAATTTTACAAAGCAGCGCACCAAAAATAACTCTTTTTGAAGGTCAGCATAAAATTGTTTTATGGAAATAAATTATTAAAAAATAAAAATATATGAAAGTTCTGTATTACATTGTTTTTTATTCTGATGTGTATTTTTTCAAAATTAATAGATTTCAGCTGAAATATATTTATTTTGAAAACTCTCGTCATTTTTGACGGGTAATACACTAACTAGTATGTTAATAATCAATATACATAATTTGCAATGTATGTCACGTCTGTCTGTCCCGTCTGTCTGTCCATGACGCTACTAAATATTTTTCACGGTAATTCTTAACTGCTGCTCGGCGTCTGTCAGGTATCTGCGCAGCTTAAAAGGAACATTGTACATGAAGTGTCTACATTTCCATCGATGGGGTATCATGTGACCACTGCACCAATTGCTGCAATTAAAGTTCCATTTGTTTTTCTGTTATTCTTAACTTGATACTTGCTGCTTCGCTTACTCAGTGCGCTTTTCAGGTGAATAGGTGGTTGAGGGTTCAAACCCTTCTGAAGCCCTCATTTATGCTTACGAAAGAAATGTTGTGTAGTTCGATGTTCTGTTTTTTTTTAAACAATCAAGAGTTCATTTTTTAAATATTTATCCCAATTAGGACTACCTACTTGTAGAGCTAAGTAGTAAATTTCAATATTTGACATGTTTTATTTATTACATTCAAAATTCTTAATATGATAAATGTCATTACAAAAGTAAATGAGTAAATTGTTCAGTTAAAGTTAAAAGAAAAATTATCTACAAAAGCAGAAAATAGAAATTTGCTGTATATACCCGTTCTATAGCCCGTTAGTTCATAAGCCGACCCCCATCTTTTGGAAGAGAAAAGTGTGTAACCCGTTCGCAAGCCAACCCCCCAAAAATAATAGGACGGCTTTAAACAAAATGGTACACATTTTTTAAAATTGTTTACTTTGTACTACCTATCTTTGTCTTTGTGCTCTTTGTTAGGCAAGAGTTACCGGTATTTAAAAAAAATTGTTATTTAGTAAACAGAGGCGAAAGCGCGTACATTAAAATTCGTTGTTGAAAACAAAATTTGCAAAACAATTTATTAAAACATTCACAAAAATAAATAAAATGATTAAATGAGGTAATTGCAGATTTTAATAATATATTATAGCTTCTGGTAGAGCTGTCGAATGTTGTAGAATGTAGACAATGACCTTGATGATCCACAATAACAACACCGATATTCAATGTACATGCAGAAATCACCTATGACCCGCTCATAAGCCGACCCCCTAACTTTTCTCCCTAGATTTTGACCATAAAAGGTCGACTTTAGAACGAGTATATACGGTAATAGTAATGATAGACAAACACAAAAAATTACAAATGATAAAATAAAGCCTACTGTTTATATATAAATTATATTCAAACAGAACCATTTTAGTTTTTTGAATAATTGTATTTGGATGAGTTTTGTGTTTTTGGTTTAAAAAAAAATTACAATTAGGTTTTTTAAATGCAATTTTTTTTCCAAATGAATGATGTTCTGTTGATTTTTAGTGATGCTAAAGGGTACGATTATGATATGAATACGTAAGATTTTGGGGGTAGAACTGAATGGGAAAGGAATTTTATTTTCAAATTGAACAGTTTGACCTTAGCTTCTGCTATATTGATACTTAAAACTGATAATAAATCTGATGATGTTTAAGGCCTTGACATGGACCTTAATAGCTCCAGAAATTGTTGGCAAGTGAGATAATACCACATATATTTTGTGGTTAGGGATGTTATTGCAGATAGTGCCCCTTGACATGAGTTAAAACAGTGGTGTCCAAAGTCCAGGCCGTGGGCCAAAACCGACCAGCGATGCATTTTTACTGGCCCGCTGCGTCATCTTAAATTGATTAATTGACTGACATATTTGTTCAGTAATTTGTGAACATCAAGTGATGGAGAAAATCGATGATGTTTTATTTATTTATTTTACAACATGGAAGTAGATTTTTAAAAAGCAGATGAACTTATATGCTGTTAAGTGATAAAAATTATTAACATCTGTCCAGAGAAAAAACAGTAGTCGGTTTTAAAATTTCCCAAAATAATAATGGCATTTAATTATTTTTTTTTAAAATCATTTCCGCACTGAAAACTTAAAATAATGTTCGAACAAAATTTATTCCCACATTTGCTGAAATTTTCATCGCCACCAAGGTGTGTTTATTTATAAGTTTTGAGCGCTCCGTGCATTGTGTTTGTAAACTAATACATTTATTGTTTGGCGAAAAGTGTGATGTCATTGAGTTCATTGATGTCCAAAATCGACAAAAAATAGACGTAATAAATATAGTTTTTTTTATATAAACATACAGCAGAAAATGTTTATTTTCATCATAAGTAGAAAATACAGAATTCGAACTTGACACTGTGTTGTGTCTATGTCTGTAGGTTACGGTATCAAAAGCATATCATACTCTAGCTTTTCTTGTAAGAATATATTTCTATGAAGTCAGCTGTAAAACGATAACCAGTTTAAAATCGGATTTACATAACCGATAATCGGTTTGCCCAAAAAAATTTTTTTAACAAACCTACTTAAATAGATGAGTTACAGGGTCACATGCCCACAGGACGCCAGAAATATTAGGTGCCTCTTACGGGGGGTAAGAGTCCCCACCTTCACCTTGCCCTTGTTCTATGCTTCCGGTTATCAGGCATACAGCCAATGCCTTAGAGTGCCGATATTTAAATGAGTTGTGTCAGTTGTAAAAAGAATAACTGAACTACATATTTTGTTGTAGAAAGATTTATAAATATTTATTGAATATTATTTATACACTTTTCTGTCCTTTTGGCATATACTTTTTGTCTACTTATTTTTTAAGAAAATTAAATGATATGGTTCAAACTCTCGTTATGAAATATTTTTTACATCAAATATCGTCATTCTTTATTCTTGAAAAGGGATGAAGAAGATAAAGGTGGTTTGAGTGACAGCAGAGGAGGCTACAGCAATGACAGAGGTGGAGGATATAACAGTGATAGAGGGAGTTATGGGAATGACCGTGGTTATGATGATGGCTACAGAAATCGGCGTGGTGGGAGCTATGGTGGTCAAGATCGTGGATATGGTGGAGGAAGAGGTGGCGGCAGAGGTGGAAGTGGAGGAGGTAGTCAACAAATTCCAACAGATCCACCCTTTACAGTATATCTTGGAAACTTGCCCCAAGGACTTGTACAGGGTGACATTGAACAAATTTTTAAAGATCTTAATGTAAGTTTGTTTCATGAAAAATATAAACATTTCGCGGTTGCATACATTTTTTAAATATGTTAATATTTGTAACATTATTGAGAAATGTTATTATTTATGCATTTTAGTTTTAAAAAGTATTAACCCATTATTTAAGAAAGAGGTGACATGCAGTTGTCTAAATTATTTTTTTTTGCATTTCCATTTTCACAAGGATCTCAAGGGCTTTAGAATTTTGGAAGAAAATAAATGAGAATAGTTTTTTATGTGACATTTTTTACAATAGTAACATTAAAGCATTTATTTATCATTATTTAATTCTGTTACAAGCTTTTTAAAACATGTAAAGACTTTTTTTCTTTCTTAAGAGTAAATTTTTAAAATCCACATACTTTTCAGATTTGTTAGGTTTTTATGTTATTTATAAAGCTAAAAATTATAGTTCTCTTTAAAATTTCAACAAAACTTAACATTCATTTGAATTTTCTAAAACAAAGAACTTCCCCATTACATGTACATTATCACATTCTTTTCTAATGTTTTAACTTTTAATTTCTTAATCATAACTTTAAATGATATATATTTCCATGCATTTATTTTTAACAATTATTTTGTTCCAGGTCAAAAGTGTTCGTCTAGTTCGTGATCGTGAAACTGATAAATTTAAAGGTAATACATATTTGTAATGTTTTTTAAAATTTGTAGTAAATTATACTTGTGACATTCTGATTTTATGCTCTTGTTACCTAGTCAAACGTATGCAAGTAACTCTTTTTGATACAGTGCTCAGTCCTCATCTGGGTCATGAGTGATTCTAAAAAGTTTCCACCACACTTGTTAACACTCATGGCCATGTCTCTAGATGCCCAGCCCTGGGGCCTTTTCTCTCGGAGGAGGTCCTTAAGCCATGATCTGACCCCCGGCTGTCATAAGGCGATAGGGTTGAAGCTGAGCTCCACCCTCTCTTGCCAATAAATAGCCCAGTCAGGCTGCGGCACCTCCACCAGCCCAGTGATAAACTGTAGGATTTCTCTGTTGCCAGAAACAGCTACTACTGTCAGGTTTTTTCCTGCACTTCCGTTATCCAAGCGAACTGCCATCTCTAAATCTTTCTTCGTTGGCCATCCGATCTTAATTTATTCCTTTTAACAGGATAAAAAAAAATTAATTCAGCTGTTCTGTGACCTTTTTTTATTAGAAAAAAAAATGGATACATTTTTAAAGAAAGTTGCTAAAAACGGGTTTCCAGTGACTGAGCTTGAGAGTGTTAGTACTAGTACTAAGATTTGTCAAACTGAAAACAAATAAAAGATGTCATTTGGACATTCATTTTTAAAACAGTATCAGTATTTGGAAAAACACTCATTTATTCGGGCATCTCCCTGTGACGAAACATTTGCAATCTGTGCCAGACACAATTATCTATTTAAAGTGGTGGGTTCAATGATAACAATAAAAATAGTTAAACGCAAAAATTACAACTGCTGATAAATTAGTAAAGTAAGAGTAGTGGATTGAATTATTTTACTGAATTGAAAGAATACAAAATTCAGTTTCAGTTATGTGATCAAAAGTTTTATTTACCACCGTTACTTTTTGGAAGAAATAAATATTTTTACAATACCTATCTTTTTTTAACTAAAAACTGATTTTAATAGTTAACTACAATCAACTGCATGTCAAGTTCAATTGACCTAAGAACAGTTTGACAAGTTCAAAAATGCCACTAGGGAAATGCTGGAAAGCTGAACTCTATGCATCCTCTGTTCATATGTGAAAAACATTGTTATTCTGTTGTGTAGATATCTGTATGTAACGTAAAAATTTCCAGTAATGTTTCTTTCATATTCTGTGGTGTTCAGTAGACACTTAAAATTGAAAGATAATGGATTTAACTTTATTATTTTATATTTATTTAGTATGTAGTTCTTAATAAGGTTGTTAAGAAGGCCGTTCGTTTTTGAGGACCCGTTGGCCGTTCAAAAAAAGACCGGTTAACCGCAAGTCCCTATATGCCTTATGTTTTGAGAACCAACGAGATAATTTTTTGCCTTGCGTCGTCTGATGGTGGCATCAAAGCCCGGTTCCCCCGCTTGTGTTCAGCTATTTTTCCCTCAATTCTGCAAATTTTTTAATTAAAAAAATTGCAAAGAATTAAGTAAACAGTGATGGTTAATAGTCAATTTTTTATTTATTTTTTTCAGACTCGTGATTATCGGTTCTAAATAAGAGGACCGGTTAAACCTTTCGTTAAAGTTAGCGAGATATTTTCCTAAGTTTAAAAAACCCACGCCTCGCCTCATCCGTTGGGACGTCGTGTGACTCTCTTGTGTGTGATGCCGGTCAACTCACGAATAAAAACATAATTATAATAAAATTATAAAGCTTACGGAGTAAACAGTGATGATAACAATCGTCTACTCGCCAGAATTATTGAATTTTGCTGCGCACACGACACACCACACACACACACACACATTTTCCGGTTCCAATATCAATAGGGTTTGAGCTACACTCGCCGTACTCCCCTTCCAACGCATAACAATTACATTTTTCAAAAGAAAAATATCAGTTTTGATATTAATGTGGTAAGCTTACGTCAAATGCCTTTGACTTGCAGGAAAACTCACTAAATGACCAAACTCGGATTTGAGGACTGATTAATGGCCTGGTATCTTTGCTAGGTCTATCAAATGACTCTCGTAGGTACTTCACTAAGCGGCTCGCACCGATCAATTTTTTGGATGCGGGAAACAAATTATAAACCGGTGACCAGAGAAGGCCTTTAGGTCATGGAGTCATATGGTTTTATAGATTTCTTTGTCTTATAATTTATAAGAGACCGACTATAATTAATATAAATAGAAACAGTAGCGGCCTTGACTGTTGTTCACATCAAACGCGCACTGTGTTTTAGCTCTCGTACAGTGCCTCGACAACTAAGCAAATTTAAAAAAAAACATTCTTTCGCTGTAGGTGAACTAAACTAATACTTTTGATGTGTATATTATTTATATACTGGAATATGGAGAAAGCGATTTGATGTCACCGTCGCTCGCGTTAGTCTCGTATGCTGCCCTTTATCTTAACAGTAAACTTGCGGTTAACTGATCCTGATTAAACGGGACCGGTCCTAATCTGAGGACGGGATAACCGTTAACAACCTTAGTTCTTAATGGATTTAACTTTATTATTTTTTATTTATTTAGTATGTAGTTCTTAAGCCAGCGCCTCGGGGTGCCGGGACTCCGAGCATGGACCCCTATTCAGAGTTTTTTTCTTTGCAGGTTGGCAGGTCTGTACTGTCTCCAGAAAGACCTGAAAATCTTTGCGTCCAGAGAGGATCCAATCATGGCTTTCAGAGAAAACCTAGAGTCGGTGAAGGCTTTTCTCTTTGCCATACATAGGCATACCTCTTTCAAACTCCTGAGGATTGCTTCTAGCTCAGCATCCTGGCAATTACATATGGTTCCACACTGTCCAGACAGCTCGACCTTACCTAGCCTGGGCTGGGGGGTAATCAATTAGCTCGCCGTACCCACTTCTACCATCCTTGAAACATGAGCTGTCCGCGAAGACTTTAACCACACGGTCACCATAAGCCTTTATTGTCTTTGTTGAAGCTGAACTCTGCTAGCCTTTGTCACCTTTGTATTTGTCAGAGTCAAACATAGGTCCCCTTTCGAGAATCCGGCACATCCATTCCCTGTTCCTGGGTAAGGAGACTAGTCTTGCATATATACATTTCCATTAATAAAGCTGTTAACAAATGTTTCTTCTGTTTCCAATGTTTCAGGTTTTTGTTATGTAGAATTTGATGATGTCCATTCATTAACAGAAGCACTCAGCTATGATGGTGCGGTAAGTAAAAACGAGCATCTAATATATATGGCTGATATATGGTGGTTTTGCTAAATATACAATAGTGCTTTTGTAATCCTTGTAATTTAAATTTATTTGTTTTACTGAAAATACAAATAGAATAATTTGGCATAATAGAATAATTTGGCATAAGCCTCTTTAGTTCATAGTTCATACATTGGAAAAAAATGTATTTCTTCTTGTTAAACTATAGGTTATTGGACCTCTGCACACCCACCCTAGTTTATTTTACTCCTTTTTGTTATTTTATAATTGACACGAAGAATATATCACAGATTTAAAGTCCTATGTAGCCCCAAAGTTATTGGCAATATTTTTGGGAACCACTACCTTAAATTAAACTTTTATAGAACATAATTTGAGTTATCATATGAAAAGTAAGAAGTCTTTAGAAACAATTTTGTATTAATATCTGTTTTTAAACCAACAGCTAGCAATGATTTTGCTTGCACCTTTGTTTCAAATTTTTATGTTTCTATTCCCCCCTCCGCCGCCTTTTTTTTTCTTCTTTCTTTTGTAGTTATTTGAAGACAAAAATATTAGAGTGGACATTGCAGCTGGGAGACAAAAGGATCGGAATCAGGGTTTCCAGAGAGGAGGGCGTGGAGGAGACCGGGGAGGTATGGAAAGTAATAAAATTTTTATGCCTTCTTATTTGAATTAGTTATTGCCCTTCAATGTTGTCTAAAAGATGTGAATAAAAATATAACCCTAAACCTTTAGACCAGGGATGGGCAAACTACGGCAGCCCGTCGAAGACTGAATGAATATCGAAAAAATCAATAAATTTATGTTGAAGATGGATGTTTTTACTTGAGATGAGGCTAAATTTTGGTTCGGTGCGGTCCCTTGATGTTTCATATCTTACTAATGCAGCCCTCGCCCTAAAATGTTTGCCCACCCCTGCTTTAGACTCTTGGTTTTGTTAACTTAAAATTAATAACTAATCATTTTACATTAAAACAATGTTTCTGGACTGTCTTCCATCTACCACCGCTTACTGTGATGGAAAAAATAATAATTTATAACCACTTCTTAAACCTAGATGAGGTGCTTTTAGAATAATTTTTTAAATGAATAGCGAAAAAATATGACCTTAAACAATTTTTTAATCTTAAAGCACTTTTTAGTTTACTGATTTGGGAAAAAAATTATTTTTATAATCTACCAAGAAATGCATGTGATTTTTGTTTTAATAAGTAACAAAAAATGTGGAGTCTATTACATAAACATAAAAAATATTTTGTTACATAAAAGGCTAGAATTTAAAAAAAACAAATATTTTTTCCCAATTGTATATTGTATAATACTATCTTGAATCTCAACTTCAATAACAGCAATAATTATTTTGTGGGTAATAATATAAATTGTTTTTTTAACACACACACTTGATAAATTTTTTTGGTTGCTTCTAGGTCGAGGAGGTGGAAGAGGTTCTTGGCAGGGAAAAGATGGAGATTCAAGGGGTTATGGCGGAGCAAGATCAGGAGGTTCTGATAGAGGTGGCTTCAGAGGTGGCCGTGGCGGTTCTTATGGAAATTACAGTGACAGAGGTAACAACTTTGATCGTGGATATGGTGGAAGTAGGGGAGGTTCTGACAGAGAGCTTGCTGGAGGTGCCCGTAGACGGCAGGATAGTGGTAGTGGAGCTGAATTTAGAGAAGCTTCCCCTGGTAAGTGTCATTGCAGTTCTGGAGTTCAGGTTTGAACATGAAGATTTAAACCTAGTTCTGTCTCTCTTTTGCTGAAAACTTCATCACTTTCCTTTAATGGACTAAGCATTTTTTTAAATGTGGGGGGGGGGATTCATATAAATTGTATAACAGTTAGCAGTGTTTCATTGCAAATTTCGTTACTTTTTTATTCAGTTTTTTGTTCCATGTGAGTGTGAGGTAAAATGTTAACTGCTCCAGTTCAAAGAAAACATCATTGAGTTTCAAATGTCTCAAAACTATTATTTAGTATTACATAGCATCACATGAGTTTGACATTTTTTAAAATATTAAATATGACCAATAATGGAAGCGAACAGAAAGTACATAATATACTAATAGGTTGTGTTGCAACAATATTAACTGTAAAAATATTTTGTCAGCCTACTAAGAGGACAAGAAAATGATAAAAAAATTTTAAACAAATAGAATCAGCTAGGTTTGCAATGCTCTTTATTAAATAATGGTTTTCTCCACTGGCATTGAAACAGCCTTTTTCTAAGTTTTTCTATTTTTCTCTATGTTAAATGGTTTCTTTTTTTTCTACACTGCAGAATCACTAGCACAGCGTCCAAAGTTGAACTTAAAACCACGTTCAGTCAAAGATCCTCCTAACTTGCCTGTAGATACTGCCCGAAATGAAAGCATTTTTGGCAAGGGCCGTCCACGTGAGTTTCGACCAGATGATGAGGTTGTTGTTGCCAAAGACCGAAGTCGAAACACTAGTGAGAGCAGTGCTCAATAGTAAATTTAGTTCCTCTTTTACTTCAGTCTTGTGTTCCCTGTGAGGTAAGGTGTCAACTGTGTATAATCATTGATTCATTTCAGTTTCATTCCAATCTAGTCATTACAAAAAATAAGGGATTATTGAATCATTTTAAGATCATGTATTTCATGTACATATAACATGAAGGGGTTCTAAAGTCAACAATCCCAACGTTGATCTGGAGAAAAAGAGTTAAAATTTCTGTTATTAGTACACAAACAAAAAAAAATTATTTAAAAAAAAATTATAAAACAAAAAGTTATAATAAGCTGGATTCAACCCATTTTGTTCACAGATTTTATTTCACCAACTACTATAATCAAGCAAAGATTCTTGGTGCAAGCTAAATGAAAAGCTTCAATGTGTGTTTTGGCATAGATTTCTTTGACAGTTAAATATCAATTTTCATTCTTCAATATATATATTTTTTTTAAATTTGGGTCCCTTCCCATTTGTAACTGAGTGAGTCTTGCTAGCCAGATTGTATGTGTACTAGATTGTATGCATGGAGTTGCTATACTAATTGTCCATGGCTGACTCCCTTTTGAGGGTTTTTTGTTTTGTTATTATTATAAGACTGCAAACTTCCACCAACATTGTCAGAGGTGGAGGGTAATTTAACTACATAAATTTTACTATTTATGCTCATCTCCATAAAACAAATATCATATATATAAAAATCATCATCCCTTCATTATCATTAAGTTTCTATATGTTGCATCACAAATTAAGTTCTTCACAGTGGTGTTATTCATTCTTTCATTTATTTTTTCTACTGCTCTTGTATTTCTCAAAAAAAGAGATATTGGTGCAAAAGGAAATATAGTACTTTGATAATGTACATAGAGAAAAATGTGTCATGAATCTTTGCAGCAGTCCTCATGACATACTAGTTACTAGGTTTTTTTTCAATCCTAAAGTTTTTATTTTTTCCCTTTTGAAATAAATTAAAAAGACATGGTTGTGTGTGTTGTTTGCTGTAGAGTAGGTTATGATTTATAAAAAAAAACTAAATGAAATATTATATTCTTTATATATAATTGTTATTTCATTTTTATCATTATCGTGTAACAGCTCTAATTTTGATCTTTTTTAAAAAAAATTTATCCCCATGGTCTCATTTGGGTTCTTGTTTTCTTGTTAAAGTGTAGCAATGAGTTTTTAACAAATTAGCTTCACTTAGTTTAATGTTATGTGGTTTAATTAATCCACTCCTGTTGGTTGAATGATAGCAGAAGAGAGTAACACCAATGTGCATGCATTAGTTATTTAAGTATTTTTGAAATTTCTCTAGTGATATAATAATTTGCAAAAACAAACTATAAATAAGGGCATTGTCACCTTGTTATTTTTATAGAATAAAATGTCAAGCAAAGCTTTATTTACTAGAAAAGGTTTTTTAAAAATATTATTTTTAGTTTTCATTTAGATAGTCATCATCATTAACCACTGGTTTTACAAGAGTTTCCCAGATTTTAATAGTATGCTATTCACTATGCATGCTAGATGATTTTTAAAAAAAGTGTCATGACTTGATAGACAAAGCCCATCTAATGCCATGCCTAGTTTATTGTGTAGCCATATGCCAGAGAAGTCTTGAATGTACTGGCCTTGGTGTTTATATTTTCAAAATAGGAATTTTTGTCAAGGTTTTGTATCTAATCAAATCACAAATTTTATAATGCTAAGTTCACATATGAATCAATTGTTTTGAAGCAATGTGAATTTTCACACTAGCTTTGTCTAAAGAATTTCACCTGAAAGTTTAGGTTTGCAGTAGAGGCGTGGGTGGGGTCAGCATGATACTGATAGGGTTCTATCCAGCCTCATCAAAAACAAAGTTGATTGCTAAAATGATGTATGAATATTTACAGAATGTAGTACACCTTCTAGAAGGATTTGTTTATTTTTCATCTGATACATTTTTATAATTGTATTTAAACTTCCTAAAAGTGTTAAAAATCTCGTATTGAATTCAGTTTCTTTTGTCAAGCCCTATCTCAATATCAGATACATAAGACAAGGTTTAAATAATGATACTGAAAGATTCTAAAGCTAATCTATTATTGATTTTAATTTATAAATTACTTTAAGTTGAAAAATGTGAGTAATTTTTTGTTTTAAATAGATTTTTGCCCTAGGCCATCAAATAATTTTTGCTGCACTACCTCTTCCTAACAATTCTTCATCATTTGGAATATCCTTTTTTATTGAAAAGGCCATTATTTTCATTTAATGAAGAAGGCAGTCTCATCATTTAACTTTATTATAAAGTTTGTAAATATTTCATTATGAACATTTTTGTTCATCAGTAAGATAGTTGATAAATATATTTCATATTTATGTGTTTTAAAAAGATGCAGTTTTTATTATATCTTTTATGAATGCAAAGTTTAGATTTCTAAAAGGTATAGCTTTGTATATTTTTTTTAAATAACTGTGTCATTGTTTTTATTTTTCCTTATTTCTTTTTGATTAATTCATAGTCATGACACTTAATTCGCTATAAATTAATTAGTCCTATAAGATTCAGTGGTTCAAGCACTCTTTGGCTATGGTGGTGGTCAATGTTCCCTTTAAGCTGCGCAGCCGTGCTGATATCTGACCGTAGATACCGCGCAACAGTTTAGAATTAACACCCAGCAAATTTTGATAAAGATAATTTAATATCTGTGTTTGTGGGGTGTAAAATTTGGCAAGCAAATGAGATAAAGTGTAACTTTACACAATAGTTTATTTTGCACACCACCAACAAACCTTAAAGGGAACATAGGTGGTGGTGGATAATTTAGTTTTTAAAAGAAGTTTTAAGATTACATTTTAATTATATTCATGCCACAAAAGTAAAAATATTCCCAATGTTAATTGATTTTAGCATCATCACCATGTCCTTAACTGGCATGTAGCTTGACAATCTACTTAAAATATCTAAGGAGTGTATATTTGATTGATAGTGGCAGAGCACAAGACTGGCATGATTAAATTGTGGTATGGGAAAATGGCTGTTTAACCCAATATTTTACGTTACAATATTCAATTATGAGGTAAAAGTAAAGTGTCCAATTGAATAAATTCCTTGCAAAACATCACAACTGCAGTAAACCAAACAAAATACCTTTTTTTATTTGCTTTTTATTTTTTTTAATGGTGTACTACTTTGTCTAGTCTTCATCAACCTTCAAAGCATGATTTATGATGTGGCACTTTTCTTAAATCCTTTAAGTTAAAGTAATTCTGGTAACAAGATTTGTAAGGAACTCTGACTTTTTTTTAAAAAAATGAAGTAAATGGTTGTGACCATTCATGTTTGTGGGTTTAGTTTAATCATCAGTTTCAAGTGTATGATGTAAGTTTAGGCGAGCATTAAGGTTTTGAAATATGGACATTTAATTGTGTAATTTTTTTTGCTTTACTAGCCAATCTGCCAACATAATGCAACAAAAGTAACAGCACTACATGTAAAACCCTTGTTTGTTCAAATGAAAAAAAAATTATAGTTTTTTAAAGTTGTTTTTATTCAAGTAGATTTGTATTTTTTGCAATTTATCAAAATACACTGTTACCTAAGAATTTTTTGTTTTATGTATGAAGTTGAACATTTGTAAATAAATATGTTGCTCACCAGCTGTATGGAGCAATGAGCTGATCCCATTGGTTGGTTTTAATTTATTCTGATGATTTGATTCCCAAGCAATGTTCTTTTGAGTTTAATCATAAATTTTATCAAAGTTATCTTAAAATGTAGCTACAATGAAGCACATAAAGAGCTATATTTTATGCCAGTGCTGGCAATTTTAAATACAAACTAAAATATTTCACTAATGCTAACTTGAAATTCTTAACCATGCTTTATATAAAAATAGTGACATACATATTTATAAAACATAATAATATAAAAAATTGAGGGCTGCAGAAAATAACTATTAATTTATCGATTAATCCTTCAAAATTTTATCAATTAAATATGGATTAAAATAATTTTAATAGATAAAAATTTGATTAAAATTTAAGAATATATATATAATTTTTTTTTCTTCAATTTATGAAAAAAAATATTTATTAACATTGATTTATATATTTTTTAACGTACAAAATTCTCCCGTGTATTATTATAATTTATGTAGTCGTGGATTTAATAAAAATAAAATTTAGTTCAAAATATTATTTTTCCAAAAAAAAATGTCAACCTGTTTTTGTTACTTCCCAGACTTCCCTTGAGATGTTCAGTTTAATGACGTCATAAATTTAAATTTTTGGCTTTAATAAAAATTAAGGATTAATTAATTCATGAAATTAATCGTTACCAGCCTTTAAAAAATGCATATCTTAATAAAACAATGTAATAAGAATATTAAACTAAAATGCTACAGTTTTTTTGTTGAGCCTTGTCCTAGAATATGCATCTTCTGTATGGGACCCATCCACCTAAGTAAACAGATAAACTTGAACATATTCAAAAAGAGCTGCCAGATTCATTAATGGAGAATATGTAAGAGTAACACCATTAGTTCAATCATTAAATAGACCTAGAAACACAGAGAATAGAAGAGCAAATGTGTAAGTGTAATAACACAAATAATTCTAATCATAGAATTAGAACACGATAATCTAATGCAACGCTCAGATAGACAGGGATAAAAACACTTTACTGAATCCGTATGCAAGAGCAAACACAAATTTTCGTTCTTCCCGTCTGGAATTCTTGTCTGAATGGGTTGTCTGATCAAAACAGGAAAACCAACACACTATCAACATTTAAAACTAATAAAAAATGCATAGCTAGATAGACAAAAATGGTTAAGCGTAGGACGCAATAATCTGTATAGAAGGAGCGTCCCTAATAGATTTTAAAAAAAACATTGACATGGATGGTACACAGGCTATGTTTAATCAGTCAGATAAATGTTTGTTAATCGGGAAAGTAAGTTTGAAAAAAATGTTTTGAGTGCAGCCTTGAAGGTCTTAATAGGAATATTACGAATTGTGTATTTTTGGAGAATTCCATTGTTCGCGTCACATAAAGAGAAAGACCTACAAATGTCTTTTAGTGCGTGTCTTAGGAACAGAGAGAATACGTGTATGAGGTCGTCGAAAATGACGTCATGTACCGAGGGGAGGGTGGGTGTTTAAGAAATGTGACGTCACGTCAAAACGCGCAACTTCAATCAAAAGTTCCACTTAAATATTTGATTGCTTACAATTTATTTAATGACGTTTTACAAAGCTTCACGCGTGTTGCGATATTAGAGTGCAACCTTACAATAAATACACTCTTAAATGACGATAAAGTGATTTGAAACAAGCTCATTTTCATTTAGAAAATACGGCTTTAATGGGGGGGGACAAAGCTTTGTGACGTCATATCGGAGGGTGGGACTAAGTTTTGTGACGAGCGGGAGGGGGTAAAAATCGGCCAAAATCGCGTGACGTCATTTATGGACGGCCCCTATCTGTTGAATAGCGCAGCTGGCGATTGGGTGAGTAGAGAGAGACGTTTAGTAAGATAATAAAAAATTGCTAATTTATATTATATAGTGCTGCACCTCAGTAAGGAACTGCGCACACAACGCTTTACATATCCTAGAAACCACATAAATGGCAGTACGTTACACAGAAGATAGGAAGGCATGGATCTAAAAAGAAGTAGTGGCAGAGGAAGAACAGTTTGTAATCAACGCGTGCTTGTACAGGGAGCCAGTGATGTGGTCGCGTTTTTTTCTTTCGCCTTGCTGCTGAATTTTGAAATTTTTGTCGTTTTTCGATGTATTGTTTTTGTGAGATTGGAAGATGAGTTAGTTACAATAAAAAAGACGAGGGAGGAGAACAACAGCACAGACTATGGTTTTCGTTGTTCTGTTCACTGTTGGGTAGAGGCGGATTGAGCTGATCTGACGGGTTGCGGTCAATGTTCCCTTTAAGCTGCGCGGCCGCGAATATCTGACCGACGCCGCGCAGCAGTTTTGAATTACCGAGAAGCAAATTGTTAAAAATATTGCACAAAAATAGATGCTGTGCACCTTTGCAAACGGACCAATGAACCTTAGAGGTCACATTGGTTGCGGTGTAAGCAGAGCGACAGGTTAAATATTATTTGTAGACATATCAGAAATGATGTAGCAAAGGATCCAAGAGGATTATGTCATATGAGCTGTATATTGGAACGAGCTGTCTGAATTGAAGTAGAAGTGGGACGAGACAAAGTAGAGGGGGATGTATTATTGCGAAAGAGGAGTGCTTCGGTCTCGTCATTATTCAGTTTCAACTTACTGAGATTCTTCCAAGACTTGACCTCACCAATGCACTTCTGAAAGGCCTGTACAGTAGAGCTAATAAAATGCGTATGCGTGTACAGTTGCCCATCATCTGCGAATGATTGGCTTTTAGCTACACGCTTTTCGAGCAGTAGAAGTAGAAGTGGCCTAGTCTAGACAGCGGCGTAGCGTGGGTATGTGCTGCCGCCCGGGTCAAAACCCAAATTTTCCGCCCCCCCCCCGAAATATAATATGTTAATTCTTATAAAGTAAATATATATTTTTAATTAGAAAGTAATAATAAGGACACTATATATTTTTATGTTAGAAATAAAAAGAAAGCTTTAATTTCTTGAATAAAATTGAAGTTTTCGGTTTTTCGTCATGCCACAACCTTTCATGTTTCAATATTGTCAGC
This sequence comes from Ampullaceana balthica, assembly GCA_944989445.1. Lineage (NCBI taxonomy): Eukaryota > Metazoa > Mollusca > Gastropoda > Lymnaeidae > Ampullaceana > Ampullaceana balthica. Next base: position 343,737 of record CALYLW010000270.1, read on the forward strand.
CATGCGATGCGCAATATCTTATCTGTTTAGAGACGCTCCTTCTATACAGAAGATTATTGCGTCCTACGCTTATCTATGACCAAAATAGCTATAGATTAGTCAATCTTGTTGTATTCATTATTGATCGTAATTAATTTTACATTAACTTAATTTTAGGGAAGCTACTTTAACACCTTGCATTACTAAACACAGTTGTATAATGTTCGAGTTAATGATATTATTTTAGGCTGGGTAACTTAGAGCCTCAATATCTTAATAAACTTGAATAAATCAACTGGTCGATTAGTTGGTGTGCGAAAATCATATCTGTTTCCCAGGTTCTATATAACTTATAACTGCCAAAGCTTGATGAATTTCTACAGTAATCTCATCTTAGGGAGAATACAACTTTCTTCTCAAATTTTCCATAAGTCAAACATGACTTAGAAAATAAACAGATTTTATTGGGACTAGCAACGTTTCTGCGTCTGTTCGTGTGTTGAGCTTTTCGTCTGCCTCTGTCAGTTTTTCTATAACTTTCAAAGTAGCGTAAAATGACTCCATGGTATATTCACTATTTTGTATACTGAAGTCTGTTTAATGCCTTGCTTTTAGAAGCAATTAGATATTCCCAACAGTGTATGGACATGAAAAAGAATACAATAGTTATAGTGAGTTCGTTTCAGTTTAAGTTTGACTTTTCTTTTACTTTATTTAACTTTATTTTGACGTTTTTCATTTTTAGAAGTTAATTAACAACGAGGAATTGTCCGTTCGCTACCCAACAATGTGCCGCTCAGAGCATTCGATTGACTCATGTTTCAAATTGATAGGGTGCAGTAATGTTTGCTTGTGCAACAGAAGCGACAGTCATATTTGAAGAATCAACTAAGTTACCAGTTACCACCACATCCTGCTTGTCACGTTCTCATACTATTTAAGCCTATGGTTTTTCATTACTGTAGCATTAGTATCAGAAGAATTTATATTCAATAAGGAGTTTGAAGTTTTGGCATTAGAAACGTTCACATACTTTAGGATAGTTCCTTTGCTTCTTTTATTAATTTATTATTTGCTTCTCTTTTATTTTGAGAAAAAGCTCCAATTTCTTATACATTTTCATTGCTAGAAACTAATTAACGACTAGGAATTTGCCGCCACTAGCAAAGTGCCGCCCGGGGCATTTGCCCCCCCCCCTATCTCGCTACGCCATTGAGTCTAGTATATATTATGAAAATGTATTTACCAAAAAATGGAGCCCTGGGACCAGGGGCGTCACTAGGGTTAGTGTCACTCGGGGCGGTAGCTCATGGTGTCACCCCCTCACGACCAATGTTCCCTCTAAGGCTCGTTTGTCCGTGTACAAAGTTTTAAAAAAACTCGTGTGTTTAGTTGCACAGCATTCATTTTTTGTGCAATATTTTACTAAATTTGCTGCGCGGTATTTTAAACTGATGATCCTAAAGGAAACATTGCTCACGACTCACCCCAGAGAACTTCTCCGAGTCTTCCAGTCCCAAATAGTGTCATCCGGTTCGGTCTGCGCCCCCGCACCCCTTAGTGAAGCCATTGCTTAGAATAACTTACTAATTAATTTCGTGAGCGCAGATGAAGATTGGAGGCGATTGTTCTAATAGATGCTAATGTTTCAAGATGGACTACCAACGAGTTATAGGCGTCGCTAGGGTTGGTGTCACCCGGGGCGGTAGCTCATGGTGTCACCCCTTCACCACTGAAGGGGCCGTCCATAAATGACGTCACGCGAGGTTTCTGATTTTTACCCCACCCTCCCCCCAGCGTCATACTTTGTCACAAAAACTTATACCCCCACCCCTTTATTACGATATGACGTCACAAAGCTTTGACACCCCCCACCCCCCAAAGCCGTATTTTCTCAATAAAAATTAGCATGTTTCAAATTATTTTTTGTCATTTAAATATGTATTTAGGGTAAGTCTGCACTCTAATATCGTAACACGCGTGAAGCCATTGAACACGCAATTAAATAAATCGTAAATAATCAAATATGTAAGTGGAACTTTTATTTAAAGTTGCGCGTTTTTTATATGACGTCACACACCCTCCCCATCGTCACACATCGTCACAGATGCATGACCCCATCCCCCTATGGTGGATTAAAAGGGGGGTGCTGAACGGGCTAAGGCTAGGGGCCCCCATAATTTAATGTCCCCCAAACTTATTATAAATTATAGTGTATAATAAAGATGCAGGCAAATGTTTGTATGAATCCCTGAAAATTCCTTGTACAGTCATATGGCAATGCGGCAAATATAAGTAGGACGTATAACGGAAACCAGGCTATTCTTTACGAGAAGAGCAGTGTTGCTCATTATCTGCCGTGCACAGCTCATTCCAATAATTTAGCAGCTCATTCCATTAATTTAGTTGGGAAAAGTGCAGCAGATTGTCCTGCTGCAGTCAGATTTTTTTGTCTTCTGCTAAATCTTTATACCCGGCTTGTTGCATCTACTCATCGTTGACAGGTACTTCAAAAAACACATGGAATTGATACATGTTAAGAAAGCCTTATCTTATCTATACAGACGCTCCTTCTATGCAGAAGATAGTTGCGTCCACAGACCATGACAGATGATCTGTTGGCAAGTGATGCAGCATTCACAGGCCACGGCTTTGTGGGTTCCACGCATTACCCAGCCGCCTAACTACGTGTAGTGTTAGGTACCTATTCGGAGCGGGGTGACTCAGGGACGCCCTAGGCCCCGGGAACAAACCCTTGCCTTCACACGGATTCGAACCCGTGCCCATCGGTACGACAGTCAAGTGCGCTGCCACTCTACCACCGCGTCCCCTTGTCTGCAGAGGCGTAACAACGACTTGGCATCGGGGCAGTTGCCAAGGGCGCCGAGGGTTATTCCTTTAAGATCAATTTATTCTGTATAATTTAGTAAATTTGCCCTTTTTCTCAAGGGCGCAAAAAAAATGAAATAGCCAAGGGCGCGGAAAACCCAGTTACGCTTCTGATTGTCTGACACAAGAGGGTCAACCTGACATGATGCTGTAAGGTCTGTTAATAACTCTTACCATGAGAATATCGCAGCACTGAAATAATTAGCAACAAACGAAAAGCATTCACGTGACTGTCGACCTGAAGCAGAAGGATTTCTAAAGGAACTTGAACAACTGGAAGTCGCTATTTTACTTGAAATTTGGGAAACAATTTTAGAAAGGAAGTCTCTCATTGAGTTTGTTAAAAGATAGCATTCTTAATTGGATTCCTATGAAGACAAAGGAAATGACAGTCCGTGGTAAAAAAAAAGAATATAAGGGCCGTCCATAAAGTACGTCACGCTCCAGGGGGGAGGGGGTGTAAGAAAGTGTGACAGTTTGTGACAGGGGGGAGGGGGGTCCAGCCATGTGTGACGTCACAGTGTTTTATATTCAATTTTATTTATTTTGTTAATAAAACACAACATTTTTGTTCGAAAGTGTGACGTACTTTGGGGGGGGGGTCCGAGATTTGTGGCAGTTTGTGACAAGGGGGAGGGGGGAGTTAAAAATGGTCAAAAATAGCGTGACGTACTTTACAAAGGAAATGACAGTCCGTGGTAAAAAAAAGAATATAAGGGCCGTCCATAAAGTACGTCACGCTCCAGGGGGGAGGGGGTGTAAGAAAGTGTGACAGTTTGTGACAGGGGGGAGGGGGGTCCAGCCATGTGTGACGTCACAGTGTTTTATATTCAATTTTATTTATTTTGTTAATAAAACACAACATTTTTGTTCGAAAGTGTGACGTACTTTGGGGGGGGGGTCCGAGATTTGTGGCAGTTTGTGACAAGGGGGAGGGGGGAGTTAAAAATGGTCAAAAATAGCGTGACGTACTTTATGGACGGCCCCATAAACAATATTCAATCCTATTAAAAAAATAATTTAAAAAAAAATAATAACCTCAGTTTGATAAAGGGACATCACCAAAACAGTATTCTCCCCGAGACAAAAATTCAAGTTTAAGGTATTTTTAGTAATTATTGACAAACTTTCTTAAGCCCTACATCATCGGTTAGCCGCATATAAAGACATCCATGTGAAATTTGGCTTTCTTACAAACCTAACTGAGCTCAGCAATTTCGCCATCCTATGGGCAGCATCCAAGTTAATGGAAGAATATTCAAGCGATTTCGAAGACTGCTTACCTCAAGAATTAGTCCAATTTTCAGAACTCTTCATCTTTAAAAAAAATTTGTCCAGGCTCAGGGTAAGGAAAAGGAAGTATCCCAATGCGAAACTCAAAACACGTGCACATAGCTAAAAATTTTGCTGCTTTTGATTATTTTGAATGAGCTAAATTTCACACAGTCCTTTACAAATGTACACATCGCATTTCGCACCTATCTTTCAATGATGACATCAAACTGCAACTGAGAGCGATCCTTTTCAAAGTTGAAAAGAATATAAAATGAGTAAAAATTTGCATGGAACAACAAAGACTGATTATGCTCTCTATAATGAGCATTGAAAAGGAACTTGTAAGCTAACTTAGCTTTACTGACTTGATTGAAAACCCCGCCATGAGAAAAATTCGCAAACGAAAGTTGTAGGTGGAAATAATAATAATTTAATAATACATATTTTAAAATAATAATAATTTTTTCTATTTCAAATAGAGAAAACGATTCGTTACCCCCATGAAAAACAAAAGTTAAAAAAAATAATATTTAAAATACGGAATAACGCATAATATTTTTTAAGCGGGCTCGTTCGTAACAACCAAACAGCGTAAGTCGCGATGGGACCGTCGTAATCGGAGGACTACCTGTATATAAACATGCATATCTATGCTTTCACGCCTTTAATAAATATATATATATAACGAAATATGAACTCAATTACATTGAATTAATAATTTTCCTCTAAAAAACATCAACAAAGGCAACCCATCCTTTGATATTTTATTTTGGGAAAAAGGGGGGGGGGATAAAATCGTATTCACCCACTCCACTGTGATGGAGGGAGTCGTGAGGTGGGATTCGTCCAGTGGCGTAGTGAGGTGGGGCAGGGGGGACATATGTCCCCGGGCGCCAAGTTAGGGGGCGCCAAAATGAGTATTAAATATTATTATTTAATTTTATTTTGATGTAAACTTATGTATCCAAAATACGCTTGCAAGATTGAATTTCGAAGCTCCGAAAATATCTTCATTACAAGCCAGTTGGCACGCATGATTTTGGCACCCCAATTGAGCATTAAGGGCGCCATTCTACTCATAAATATATTACACATCCACAATGTAGGATTGCTGATGGCGTTTTTAAAAAATAAAAACTGTGAGTTGCTGGGAGTAAATCGCTCGTTGCTATTATATTCACCAATTAATAAAGCTGTTTAGTGTTTCTGCGGCTGGATAGCGAAGTCAATAGTGCACTCGCCTCACAAGCTGAGGGGCTTGGGATCGAGCCCACGTTAAAGCCACAATAAAAATGATGAATTACTAACGCTAAGAAAGTCCTCCACTGACCTGGAAGGGTGATGGGGCGCCCACCAAGGTCTACAAAGCCCTTAGTAAGTTCTAATGGAAACATTAGGACCACCCATGACTGGTGGCGTCACTAGGGGGATGCGGTGGGGGCGGGCCGCCCCAGATGACACCACCAGGGGTGTGACATCAAAATCTAAAATGTTACTGTGTACGATTGTATGTTTAAAAAAAAAGAGAGAGACAACAATTTTTTTCCACTTACAAAAAACAAAAAACAAAAACCAACAAAAAAAACAACAACAAACCAAATAAAATAAAATACGTTAAACGCGAAAACTTTAAGTGGGAATGCGAGGGGTGTAGAGCGCACCAGGGTGACACCAAATTGTAAAACTCTGTATGTTCCCGTTACTTGGCACTGAAAGACTCGGAGGAAGTCTATGCGTTAAGTCGTGAAGGGGTGACACCATGAGCTACCACCCCGGGTGACACCAACCCTAGTGACGCCTCTGTCTACGACCATCGGTTACATCATCAAGTTCAAACTCAAAATCTTCATTTGAGTTAGCAAATGGTTTCAACAAATGGAGAAAGCCAGAAAAACTACAGTCTCATGAAAAGTCTTGGCCACCGCAGAGCTTTTACTACATGGAAGGAAGCCGAGTGGAGAATACTTGATAAAACTGGAATTGATGTCCAAGTACAAGCTCAAATTCAATTAGAAAAACAACGTTGGCGCGATATTTTGAAAAGAACACTTACCTGTATTAAGTTTCTAGTTTCACAAAATTTGGCACTGCGTGGCCATGAAGAACATCTGCATAAGGTGCGAGGATACAAATGTTGGAAACTTTCTCTCTGTAATCATTCAACATCCCCGAGAAATCCAGGTTCTGTATCTTATTTATCACCGGAAATCCAAAATGAGTTTATCCACCTACTTAATCCACTGTAAGGAATCAGCTGTTGAGTGAAATCAGCAAAAAAACAAGTACTACGGTATTTTACTTGACTCAACACCCGATCTAGGACACCGGGAAAAGCTTTCTCAAGTCATCAGATTTGTGGATGTGGATTTTTCAAACTAAAAAAGTAACAATCAAAGAATCATTTTTATGTTTTGTTCAGATAAATTCCAAAGACGCAGCAAGCCTTGAACGAGTTATCGTAGAGAAACTGGAAGCTGATAACATACCTCTAGCCGACTGTCGGTTACAATGTTATGACAATGCTGCTGTAATTACTGGGCATATATCCGGCATTAAACAGCGAATATGTGCTAGAAATCACAGGCAGTTGAAAGTATATTTGTTTTTCTCTCGTTCAACAACTCGTTGGGAAGAATTAAAAAGAGTTGTGCCAATGACTGTGAAGATGGATTCTGAAACACGCTGGAGTGCACGATCAGAAGCTGTTTATGAATGACTAGATGAACTAGTAGGGCTGTTAAAAAATTATCAGAAGATGCAACTATGACGCCTGACACCAGAAGTGATGCAGAAACTTTGCTGGCAGGTATATTGAACTTTAACTTTCTAGTTTTGTTACATTTCTGGAACATCATACTTGGGAAAATTGATCATGTCAAGAAACAGTTGCAGGATCCTACTATGAATTTCAAGGAAGCATCATCTGATCTCGAAACGCTGGAGCAATCTGGGGCGGGTGTTTGGTATAAAAATTAAAGATGTCTAATTTAGAAGGCAAAAGAGAGATCTATAAGTGAGAGTATGAGTGAACCGCATATGTTAAACCTCATAAGCGCCCGCCCCACGTTTTTAGTCATATGAAATCAAAGTACTTGAACTTATAAGTTTTAAATTATTTTCTTCTTTTTAGTCCGCTTATAAAAACGTGGTTTTTAAAAATCTTTTTTTTACTTCTATTTATTTTACCAAGTTTTTATTAACTTGCTTTCGTTCCTGTGGCATTGTTTGTTGGTTTGTCTGTCCACAATTTTTCAAATCTGCCAACGTAAAATTAAACCACTTCTAATGGTCCTAGAGATTTTAAAATTTTACCACAGATAGATCTTGGATGACAATGCATTGCTTCAAAATTTCAGATCGATCGAATGTACCGCTATTAAATTATTGAACTTTTTAGTTTATCGATATTTTATTATATACTTGCTTTCGTGTCTGTCTGTTCGCAATTTTTCAAATTTGCCAACGTACAATTAAACCACTTCTGATGGCCCTAGAGAGCTTAAAATTTTACCACAGATAGATATTGGATGACAATACATTGTATCAAAATTTCAGATCGATCGAATGTACTGTAATTAAATTAATGCATTTGTTAGTTTATCTTTATATAAGCATCTATACCCGCCACCCGTAGTTAAATTTCACATGAAGAGTTCACCCCGTGACCTCATCGCTTTGTTATTAAACGTTGGGCGGGCGCTGATGAGGTGTTTGGTAAAATAAATAGAAGTAAATAAAATATTGTTAAAAACCACGTTTTTATTAGTGGACTAAAAAGAATAAAATAAATAAAGGTAAAAAAAAATGATTTTTAAAAACCACGTTTTTACAAGTGTACTAAAAAGAAGAAAATAATTGAAAACTTGTAACTTCAAGTACTTCGGTTTAATATGGCTAAAAACGTGGGGCGGGTGTTTGGTATAAAAATTAAAGATTTCTAATTTAGAAGGCAAAAGAAAGATCTATAAGTGAGAGAATGAGTGAACCGCATATGTTAAACCTCATAAGCGCCCGCCCCACGTTTTTAGTCATATTAAATCGCAGTACTTAAACTTACAAGTTTTAAATTATTTTCTTCTTTTTAGTCCATTTGTAAAAACGTGGTTTTTAAAAATCATTTTTTACCTTTATTTATTACTAGACGTCAAAACAATCGTATAGAGCAGAGTATAGAGAATTATTAGTCTGTATTCTATTTCATTAAAAATAACAGATGCTTTGAAAATGAACCATATAAACCGTAAAATTTCAAAATTTTCTTGAGGGCTCAGTGAGCCCCCAGAATATGTCGGTCCAAGAAGGGGAGCAGACTGGGTGTCATGTCCCCGGGCGCAGATGACCCTAGCTACACCACTGGATTCGTCCATGCTGTCGGTGTGTCAAAGGGGCCGTCCATAAATGACGTCACGCACCTAGGGGAGGGAGGGGGTCACACTTTTGTGACGATGCGTGACGAGGGGGAGGGAGGGGGTTGAAGAAATTTGACGTCACATCAAAAGAGTAAATTAAAATTAAAATAACTTCCACTGAAATATTTGGTCACTTACAATTTATTTAATGATTTTTTTTAAAAATCAGTGCTTCTCAAAGTACCGGTCGGTAGGCCATGGCATCAGACGCCGGTCGGCGTAAGTTATCAAGAAATGAAAATTAAATCTAATTATAATCCTTAAGTTTGAGAACTCATGAGAATGTATGAAATTGTTACCCTGCGTCGTTTGATGTTGACATCAAAGTATTTGTGATGTAAACGCCGCTCCGTTTGGCTCTCCCACGGCAGTAGTCGACGAACTTTTTTGCCCGTTACCCCAAAATATACAAGTTTCTGTGTGCGTTACAAGACTCGAGGTCCTGCTCACAATACTCGGGGATTTGGGGGAGCGTCATTAGCAACCCCACCCCCCCCCCGAAAATGCAACTGGTGAGTTTTACAAGCATGACAAGTGTCTAAAAATGATCTGAATAGGATTATGTAAGGATATTTTAAGTCAAAACGACACGGAATATCAATTTTTAATTATTTTTTTTTGGGGGGGGTCTATTTGATACAATTATAAACGTTTTAAGTTTGATATAATTGTTCGATTGGTTTTTGGTCAAAGGCCAAGAATTCCCTTTTTACCCCAAATGAGATAATTTACTGCTGTTCACAGACCCCTCGGTTAAACCGCCCGATAGCGGTAGTCTTGTATTTTTCATTAGTTTATAAATTCCACAAGAGAATGTAACAATTTAAGCACGCGTCCTCGTAAAAAAAACAAAAAAACTCGTGAGCTTCAGAGTAAAAAGTTATGATAATATTGGATATTTTATTAATGTCATAGTATTTTTCAGTCTTCAACTTGCAGTATTACTGTATTTTGCGACGCACAAGATGACACCCTACTTTCCTGCACAAATGTGGGGTTCGTACAGTACTCGCCATATTCCTCTTCCAGCGCATACCAAATAATTTTTAGAAAACATGATATTTGATATCAATGTGGTAATTTTAGATCAAATTCCTTTGATGTGCATATACATAGCAGGAAAACTGTCATAAGATCGAAATCATTTTGAGGAATCGTCTTGTATCTGTATATTTTTTGGGTCCGGTACTTTTTGTACTGTATACAAGACCGCTACTTCTACTGCTTGAAAAGCATTCAGTTAAAAGCCAATCATTTGCAGATGATATTCAACTATATACTCACACTGATCCCTCTAATATGGACTCCGGTGTCCAATTGTTGCAGGAGTGCATTGGTGAAGTGAAGTCTTGGATGACGTTAAGCAAACTCAAGCTGAATGATGACAAGACTGAAGCACTTCTATTTTGCAACAATAAATCACGCAGTACTTTGTCTCTTCCGAAGTCAATTCACGTAGCCAGTTCGGATATTCTGTTCACAACATCGACTAGGAATCTTGGCTACATTATTTCTGACAACATGTCTATTAACAACTTCATCAATCACATCTGTCGCTCTGCCTACACTGCCATTCGTCAGATCAGCTCAATCCGTCATTACTTAACAGTTAGTGCCACAAAAACACTAGTCTGTGCTCTTGTACTGGCTCGTATGGATTACTGCAATTCTCTTCTGTCAGGTGTGCCAAAACAATGCATTGAAAAACTACAGAAAGTTCAAAATTCAGCTGCCAGACTGGTGCTCAAGGCAAAAAAACATGACCATGTTACTCCACTTCTTCGCTCACTTCATTGGCTGCCTATACAAGCCCGTATTGATTACAAACTGGCCGTTCTCTGTCACAATTTCTTTTCGGACTCATGCCCATCGTATCTTACTGAACTTTTGTCGGTCTACTCACCCACTCGCAAGCTAAGATCTTCTGCAGACACACGCGTTCTCTCTGTTCCTACGACACGCACCAAAACGTTTGGTGAAAGGTCGTTCTCTTTTTGTGCAGCCAAACAATGGAATTCTCTACCATTACACATACGTAGTATTCAAACAACCAAGTCCTTCAAGACTGCACTTAAGACACATCTTTTCAAAATTTATTTTTAAAATTGATGAAACAACATTTCTTGTAAATGATTAACGTAGCTTATGTATAATGTATTGTAATTTTGTGTGTTTGTTGTGATATGAAAGTTAATTTAATACTTATAAGTATGTTATTTCTTTCATGTAAAGCGCTGTGAGCCCAGTTCCTTACTGGGATACAGCGCTATATAAATAATCAATTTATTATTATTATTATTATATTCTTGTTTTATCAACAATATTCAACAATGAAATGATCCTTATAACATCAATAGTCACATAGTGAGTTCCTTACTGGGATACAGCGCTATATAAATTATCAATTTATTATTATTATTATTATTTTTCGCGAGCTTAATCGCGAAGGTTAATCACATCAAATGGTTTTTTAAAATTACCGCTGCATTGTTCGTTAGCTGTCTTGCTATGCCTTGGCAACTAGACAAATTAAAAAAAATAAATATATATTATATAAAACAAGCCGAAATCATACTTTATGTTATAGGGCTTTAAGCCATGTAAGGGCTCATTTTGCTATCACGTCAGTACAGGGAAAATCACGTCAAAACGGAAAAAGAATGCACTGGTACCTGGTGAAATGCATTAAAAAATACCTGCCGGTCGTCTAATACGAACAAGTTTGAGAAGCACTGGCTTACAATTTATTTAATGCCGTTTTACATAGCTTCCCGCGCATTACGATATTACAATGTAGACATACATTAAATAAATTATTAATTGACAAAAAAATTATTTGAAACATACTCATTTTCACATAGAAAATAAGTTGGGTTTTTTGGGTTTTTTTGTTTTTTTTTAATTTTATTGTTGTTTTTTTTTGGGGGGGGGGTGGTCAAAGCTTTGTGACGTATTTTTGGAGGGGGATCTAACTTTTTGTGACGACGCGTGACGAGGGGGGGGGTGAAAATAGGTCAAAATTGCGTGACGTCATTTATGGACGGCCCCAAAGCCCAAATTGCTTTATATCTCTTAAAACATAAAACATTGCCCCTTTCATGTCCAGCCTTTTTTGAAGATCTCTCTGCTGCGACTGTTTCTTTCCTTTTTAAAAATCCTTTATATTAACTCGTGGTGTCTGCACCCTTGATTGCTTGATTGCTTGAATGCTTGATTGCTTGATTGCTTGTCGCCAAAACTTTTGATCGATTTTTAACCCACTTGCTCGTAAGCTAGCGAGCTGAAATTTTGCAGGCAGTTTCGTACCGATAATAAAAATCATGTATCAAAATTTCAGATCGATCGCACGTACCATAATTAAATTATTGATTTTTTAGATTATTTTATTTATTCCTATGTATCATGCTATTTTTTGGTATAGAGCGTCGCGGTGCGTATTATATTGAACAACATTTCTGTCGCGCAATAAGGTGCGTATTTCATTGACAACTCTTTTTATAAACATATTCCTGATCGGTGCGCAATATATTAAACATGTTTTACGAGACAACTACAATTTTGTATTTCTGGATGGTCTGGCGCTGCGTATTATAATGAACATTCTTGTAGTTACGTCTCGTACATAAAGGATTTATAGTGAAAAACTTGGTTTTTTACGGGTTTTTTTAATTCCTAATTTGTTTTAATGTTGTTTGTGTGTTGAGACTGTTTCATTATGCGGCCGTCCATAAATGACGTCACGCTCCTAAAGGAGGGGGAGGGGGTCACACTTTTGTGACGATGCGTGACGAGGGGGAGGGAGGGGGGTTGAAGAAATGTGACGTCACATCAAAAGGGTAACTTTAAATAAAACTTCCACTGAAATATTTGTGGGCTTACAATTTATTTAATGACTAAATCAGGGCTCCTCAATGTGCCGGTCGGTAGGCCATCAGACGCTGGTTGGCGTAAGCTATCAAGAGACGAAAATTAAATATAATTATAATCCTTAAGTTTGAGAACTCACAAAAAAAGTATGAAATTGTTACATTGTGTCGCTTGATGTTGACATAAAATCATTTGTGATGTAACCGCAGCTCCGTCGGCGAACTTTTTTGCCCGTTACCCCAAAATATACAAGTTTATGTGTGCATTACCCGTACCCCCCCCCAACCTCCAGACTCTGTCTAAGTACTGCTCACATGACTCGGGGATTTGGGGGATCGTTGTTAGCCCCCCTCCCCCCCCCCAAAAATGCTAATGGTGAGTTTTACAAGCATGACAAGTGTCTAAAAATGATCTGAATAGGATTATGTGTAGATATTTTAAGTCAAAACAACACGGAATATCTTTTTTCTTTAAAAAAAAAGGGGGGGGATGGAATCTATTTGATGGAATTATAAACGTTTTAAGTTTGATATAATTGTTCGTTTGGTTTTTGGTCAAACGCCCCTGGCCATTCTAGATATAATGATAAATGAGCCCATTTAAAAGTTGTCAAGTATTCAATAACTTTATTTAATGCAACAAATTCTTGACATCGCAATTCGAGAGGAGCACAAAACAACTTTTCGTCTTAGCTCAGTTTTTAAGGCATTAATTTTGAATATCACAGAAAGGATACTTGATACAGTCAACTCATTTGGATTACGATTATTGTCACTCGTGTCAATATAAATGAAATTAGGGTGGATTTAGGTGTCTTCGTATAGTACGTAGGTAAGAAATCTACATAGTTGTCAAATTTTAAAAAATGCATTTTCTGGAAGGAACCGGTTCAATAATGGGCATATGTTCCAAGCGTTCACGTACACATGACGTATTTTAATATATCTAGTGGATTGTAGAGGATGTTATATGTCCCAAATGAGTCTGCATTATCCCAAGAATTCCAGTTTGACCCCAGATGAGGTTATTTACCCCTGTTCGCCGACCTCTTTCTTACGGGATGCCCGTCAGTCAATTGAGGGATTTTTAAAAAATACATTTTAAAAATATTATTTTTAAATATTATTTTTCTAAACAATGACGTTAACCGTGATGATTAATAGTCAATTTTTAATTTTTATTCATTAAAATAAAATATAATCTAAGGATGTTAACACAGTTCGTTTTCTGAAGGCCGGTTAAACGTTTAGTAAAAAATGCTTCACGTGGGTTACGATATTACAATGTAGACCTTCACTAAATAAATAATAAATACTTAAATGACAATAAAAGTGATTTGAAACATACTTATTTTCAAATAGTAAATAAGGTGTTGGTTTTTTTTGGAGGGGGGTGGTCAAAGGCTTTGTGAAGTATTTTTAGAGGGGGGGGGGTCTAACTTTTTGTGACGACGCGTGACGAGGGGGGAGGGGGTAAAAATCGGCCAAAATTGCGTGACGTCATTTATGGACGGCCCCTTATTGCAAGTTAGCTGATATTTTTTAAAATAAATGTTTTCACGTTTAACGTTTTTAATTGTATTTCTTAATTTTCTTTCTAGATGAAAAAATGTGTCTTCTTTTTTTTCTGACATAAAATCGTACACAGTAAAATTTTAGGCTCGAGTGTCACCCCCTGATGGGTGTCACCCGAGGTGGCCGCCCCCCTAGCGACGTCACTGGTTATAGCACTCTTGTATTTGCGCCCATTAGTCGTCGCTCTTTCATCATGCACTCTTTAATGACATGACAACAATTTAAGGAAGGGAAATGATCCCATCTTATGTCAGACAAGCCTTGAACTAAAAAGAAATGTTTACTTTAATGAATGATATTTTTTAAAGTTTGATTCTTGATTTTTCTTGCCCTGAGACACAGATTACAGAATGAAAATCTCATTAATTTATAAGTATAAGTATAAGATTTAATAAGATAAGATAATTGAAACATTCCCACTGTCATAAGAGCCCTAGTCAAAAGACACACGAAATTTGTTTAATTTATTTTTTCTATATATTAAGAATTTTCACATTTTAAGACAAATAGTTACGTGTATTAACTATTTATCTTGTATTACAAGCCTACAAGCTCTAATAATTTTAAATGGCTGGGGGTGTGGATCTGGTCATGACCTAAAAACCTTTCAACTTCAACCCTTACCAGCTGTTTCATTACTATGCGCATGCTCAATACAGCCGGATATTACCGAATTTCGTCTGTGCCGACAATAAGAATTAGTTTTAGAAATAATATTGAAATTCAGATCTTTGTGCAAATTAAAAATACATATCTCAATTCTTGAAACATTCTCCACCAAATATTCTTATATAAATTTAATTTCGCAATCGTATAGGCAATTTTCACCTGCAGAAGATCCCTACTAAAAATGTAAGTGCCTTAAATCGTTGGTTTTGGATCATTTTAATTTGACCTATATTTTTTAGCTAAAATTTATTACCCCTGTACTGTACTATATTTATATTCCTTACGTTATTTTTGAACAAAGACTTAAGATTTCACAATAAATGGCACATATTAAAATCATAATGTACATTATTTTAAGCTCATTTCATTTATTTTACATTTGCATTATTAGAAAAATCAGATTGATTGGAGGCATCAAATCTTGATCTAGACCAGAGACTAGAACTAGATTCAAAATTATTTTTTGTATTTTCTTTTTATAATTATATAATTTATAAATTATGATGATTCTGTAACTGATAACATAAACTTCAAGATATAAATATAATAGATCATAATCAATAATCACTATAACCTTTAATATCAGTATAACTACTTTTAAAAGGCGAACAATTATATGATTAGATTAGTTTAGTTAATTAGTTTTTTAAAGTAATAGGCTAAATCTTATTTTAATTTTTGCCATGGCCAGTCATTTGAACCATTATGACAATAAAATAATATTTATATATTAATTATAATACACTATACATAGCCAAATAACATTAAATTGATATTATTGACAGAAGAAATCACTAGAGGCTAAAGCAGTGTTTATCAAATAGTGGGGTGCGCCCCCCACGGGGGGCGCGAGGCTCCATAAGGGGGGGCTCGTTTGACCGTTATGCAGAGGAGATGTACTTATAACAATTTTATAGACAAATGATACTATTTACAGTCACGAGGGTGACGTGAAATTTTTTCTTTCTTCCTAGGGAGGGGCATGACAGAAAATAATTGAGAAACACTGGGCTAGAGGAACTCATCATGACCATGCAAACTATTGGCAATCCTCCGAATCCTGGTCCCAAATTATTTTGTGTGTGTTATTGCATAGATATGCGTAGTTACTTTCGGAAACCTCTCAGTTATAAACAATTATGTCATTATTTAGGTCAGTTTGTTAATTAGAACATATTTCAGCCTATTTTCATAATTTTTTTGGCTAGGCTGTCAGAATGTCGCTCACATAAACAACGGGGTGTATGTGCACACCTGTCATTCAGTACACAGGGACATTCACACTCAAATTATCGAAGGACTGTGGATCAATATTCCCTCTAAGGTTCGTTGGTCCGTGTGCAAAGTAAAAACACCTCATATGCACAGTAGCACGGCATCCATTTTTTGTGCAATACTTTACAAAATTTGCTGCAAGGTAATTCTAAACTACTGTGTCAGAGATCTGCGCAGCCACGCAGCTTAAAGGGAACCTATCTATGGATGCAAGAGAAACGTAAACTCCGGTATCAGATTGGTACAAGTTCAGCTCTGTTTGCAAGTTACTAGTCAGCATTTCAGTGGTGCAACAGTCACAAACAGAATGTTTTTGGCAGCTATTTGCAAATGCTGTGTGACAATTACAATATTTAGTATTTGATGACTGGTTATCAGACAATAAATAACACTTGTGCTGTTTTCTATCCATAAATAACATATTTTGATGTAACATACACTATACTTCCTCTTACGTGTGTAAAATAATTTGGGGATTGAGATTCGGAGGATTGCCGACTATTTGCATGACATGCTTATAGACTCATCATCATCATTATTTGTCCTTTGAGTTCCTTGTGGAACATAGGGCCTCTGTCCAAGCTCGCCACCCTACACGGTCCCTTGCCAGTTGCTTCAATTCTTCCCAGCTCTTCCCAGTTCTTTGAGCCTCGTCTAAAATGCTCCGTCTCCATGTATGCCTGGGTCTTCCTCGTTGTTGTTTGCCCTGAGGGTTCCAATCTAAAGCCTGCCTAGCCCTGCTGTTATCTTTCCTAAGGGTGTGTCCAATCCATCTCCACTTTCTTTTCATGCTTTGTTGTTCTACTGTTCTTTGTCCACACCTCTCCCGCACCTTGGAGTTTTTGACCTTGTCGAACCATTTTATTTTCAGAATATTTCTGAGGCATCTGTTTATAGACTACTGACTCATTATTCATACAATACTGTCAATACTACTACTACTTCACCACACTGTTGCTACTGAATATTATAAAAATTAATATATCCTTAAAATTTTTGTTTTATCCACATAAAATAATATATTCATTGCTTTTGTACAGTCATTAAAAAAAAATAATATTTTCATAAATACACGTTAAATCGTGACTAAGACAAACAACCGTACTAAATCAAATGTCTATATCAAATGTGATATTAATATTAATAATTATTATTATTTTTATTTATATCATTACAATTAATTTTTTTATCATTTCAGAGATAAAATATCTGGAGAACCAAGAATAGTTATTGCAATCAATGCAAATCCAATTACTTCAATTAGTAAAACTGTTAGAAAGTGAAGTTTACTTGCTGACAACTATGTTTATGGTTTTAAAACGGCCAGACACAAGGAAATAAATGTTGGAAAAAAATGAAATTTATAACTGTCAACCTGATGAAATTAATCCAACAGCTAAACAAATCATGGCTTAGGCCAGAGAAAGCCTTTCTGAAAAAAAATACTGATCAAGAAATATTGTAAATAAAAGATTTAATAACCTAAGAAGAAAATTCTGGATTTTCTTTAATTGCAGAAATGAAGAGAAGTAATTAAAATGGCTTTAATGCATTCGAACAACCCTGGCTAGTAAAGAAAACAACTGATAAGTTGTCACCAACTGATAAATTGTTACCACAATGTTAATTGGTTTCTTCAGATAGCATTTTTTGACAAGGGAAATATGAGCTCCAACTGGTCAAAAGAGACCTTCCATGAGGCTGGTTCTTCACTGGGCATCAAGTTTATTGGAAACAAAAGTACTTCTCGAGAAGTTGACTCTGCTGGTTGGCTGTTCCATGTCAAAGAGTCTCCCACATCCAATTTAACAGTTTTACCCATACTGGCTATTCTGCTGTTTGTCATATGTGTCATCCATCGGTTCTATAAGTGGTCACGTGATGAAGCAAGATACAAAGCCAGGGGTGATGTGGAATTTTGTGAGGATAGCGAGGTGAATTATGGGATCATCCAAGCCGGTGAAAAGGAGTACTGTAACATTGACATGCGAGGGGATGGAATTTCCAACTATGACACAGTAAATTCTTTCAGGGCACTTGGCAATGGCTTTCCCTTGTCCATCAATGACCCTCAGTATTACCATGATACAGTTACATCAATCAAATCTCTGGTTTTGCAAAGAGCTGACGGCAGCCAGTATGACAGTGTCAAGTCGTACAAGGCTTTCTTGGAGAAAATCACCCAGGACAAGGATTTAGCGGTGGAGGTAAAGTTGCTGGAGAACTACCCAATCAGAAGCAAAAGTGTTGAGCACTGTGTGGTTCTGGAGGAAGAGAGCTCTGAAAAATCTGAGGATGTCTCTTCCAGGCTGCTTGTGTCCCTGCCCCTGAAAAAGCACATTCACCAGGACGGCCGCTTCCATCAGTTTGACAAGAAAAAACAAAGGCACAGAAGGGCAAGTGGTGATGTGCCACCAGGGATGCGGAAGCGATCAGCATCAAACCCTACTTACCGCAGGTCCGCGAGCTCTGCAGCTAGTCTGCCTTCAGTTCGATATCTTCCATCAAGTGATTCAGACGAAGGCGCTGAACAGGTTGACAGGAGAAAGCTTTGGGCAGAGAGAAAGAAAATTTCACGATCAGTATCAAGTGGTAAAATCGCCAAAGATCCCAATGTTGCAGTCTGTCCATCTGGCTCAGAGAGCATTTGCGGCAACAATGGGATCGTCAAAAGGAAAAGACACTACTCTGCAGACAGTGCAAGGCGACAGAAAAAGGCAGCAGCTGCATCCAGCAAATGTAGTGCAAATATATGTGTAAATAAGCCAGTTGATCTCAAGGACAAGAGCCAACCCATAACAAAGCCTAAACAACAAGAACTTGATTACTTGGATGACTCCTCATCAGAGAACCCTGCCAGCTCTCATTCTTCCTCTGATTCTAATGTTCCCTCTGATGGTGTTGTGTCAGACACAGATGACGAGACCAAACAAAACACATTACTATCCAATGCTTCTGATGACAGGACGGTCGACAATGACGTCTTCTTCAGCTTAGATTCTGGGGCAGAATTAGCTTCCTCCTATGAAATTCTGCAGAGCTCTCCACATCGGCCTATCTCAGATATTAAAAGAACTATTGCCCGAGCCAAAGAAGACTTTTTTAAGAAGGTCCCTAGTAATGGTCTAACATCAGTGCAGCTGTCTGTTCAGACGGCAAATCCTCAAATGATCTCTTCAGCACCTGCGTTAGACCAGCTGGACTCGCTCAATGGAAACGTATACACTGGTAGACTTGAAACCGGCAGTTACAATCATTCCTTACACCCAACAGAGATGGACAAAGTAAAATTCAGGCCTGCTCAGCTGTCTGAGACACCCTCCACATCAAGTAAGAGCTCTCTCTCCACAGGTGACCACCATATGTCAGACAGGGCTAACAATGAAAGTGCCAACAATATGGACAGCACCGACTGCATCACTAATGGAGATGGCCATGAATCACTGGGTCTTTCAAGCCCCCGGAAAGTGCAGAGATTCCAAGTTACTTTTGTGAATGCAGATTCATCTAATGTCCAGTCTGAGTGATGGGATGTATGAGTGTGGTAGTGATTTTATCTCCATGAGTTATAGGCCAAGCCGGAGCCTGACTCGGACAAATCTATGTCCTTTTTGGAGACTAGACCTTTCAGTTTTATAGTTGGTGATGGGTCAGTCTAGAAGTTAACCCTGTGGCCGTATGTGATGGGGAAAAGTCAAGGATTAAAGCTCCTTTGTTGGGCCAACAGAAAGACTAATGCAAGTAGCTGATACTTTTCATTGGATGTGTTTCCCTGCCCTCCACTGGCTTTGAATGACTCTGTTGTTTCTCATTTGTCTATTTATTTGATAGATTCTGTCATTTCTCATTTAATTATTTATTTAATGGACTCATTCATTTACCATTTAGGTATTTATTAAATTTTCAAGTCATGTTACGTTGCTCTAAACTTATGTTAGATGGCTGTTACGTTTCTCTAAACTTATGTCAGATGGCTTTCTTCATTGGTTCCCATCCTGGAGTCTGAGCCAGAACAAAGTTTCTCCTTTTTAGTGTCACTGCATCCAACATGTCAACTAAAATGAAGCCATTTAAGTCAATTGTCCATTATTTATTAACAATACAGAAAGTGACATTATTAATCTGATTGTGCACCTCCAAACTTCATCGTAAACTATATTCTCATGCCACAGCCTTGACTTTAACTGAACTGTACGTCCTATTCCTGTTATTATAATTATAATGTATATTCAAATTTTTATATTATTATTAAAATGTTATAAGGAATATTTTTAAAAGGAAGTGATGGGAAAAGAATGAACTGACTGGGACTCAAGCAAAGGGTGGGAACCAATGTCATTATTTTTCTCAATTTATAGAGATTTTAAAGTTCATGTAGATTTCTATAGTTTTCTTGTAAGCATTAGTTTTAAGCTTTTCTCTGCTAGCTTTTCTATGAAAATTTGCTTTTTAATTGTTGTCTATGTAAAAAAAAAGTTAATGTATGTAAACCCTAACAAAATGTTCCCTGTAATATTTCAGTAGGTTTATAAGCCTTTTTTATTTTTTTATTTTGTTGTTGGTAATGTTTAAGTTTATAAATTATACATTGATATTTATTCTACAAAACTGAAATATAAAAATATTTGGATGAGTTTAGAAGTTGTTCAATATAATTTTTATTGGCAGAGATTATAAATATATCACACAAAAACAAAAACAATGGCATGTTTTATTTATTGAAAAATGATTATTTGAACCAACTGGATTGGTTTGTTAATCTGATAATATGAATCAAATTTAAGGCAGGACATTTTGAGATAGCATTTAAGACATGCCTATTAAAATGTCTTGTAACTAAAAGAATATAAAATAGGAAGAGTTAACTTTTGCAGTGCACAAAAATGGTTAAATTTTAACATTGTTGAATCAATATTCTCCATGTGTCTGGTGAAAGGTACTTGAATTCAATGATCTATGCTATAATAGTTCCCTGTTGACTTATAAATCCAGATTACCTAAGAAAAAATGCATTGCTTATTTCATAGAATTGGTTTTGAAATAAATGATGATACAGCAGACATTCTACTTAAGCAAGAAAAAAACACAAATATTTTTCAATATCCACAGTGATAATTTATAATTAAAATTGAAATTGTTAAATAATATAATAAATTGTTTATTTATTTTTGTGTGTAATGGTCTCCAATGACTAAAAATTGTGTATTTGGAAAGAAGCTGTGCACAGTGTAACCACAAAAAATTCACTTGTATTCTTTAAATAATTGTTAATGGAATTAATTTGTAGCATAGTTTAAATTTTTTTTATTTACGATACTCATGAAACTTACTGATCTTGTAAAAGGGATTTTATTTTTTTAAAAATGTAAGCTTTTTTTTTGTTTGTTTAAATTTTGAAAAACAATCTATTTCCAAAATGCAAGCTTAAAATTGATGATAAATTCTTTAATTTTGCAATAGCTTGTACAAGTACTTAGTTAAAAGTACCAACTCTGTGTCAATTTTTTTTATCTCAGTGCTTAGAAAACTCTTGAAATAGTATACAAAAAGCAATTTGAAGAAATGCACTCCATTTTACTAATAGAAAGAAATTATGTTCACAAATCTTTTTAATCCTCATAAATTTGTACACATTTTAATTTAGGCTAATTCATTATCTTTTAATTGATCATCAGGTGGTAATTTAACCTACTGGACATTTTGTGATACAAGCCAAAATGATGTTGTTGTTTTTTTAAATAATAGAATGAAACGATGGGATATTTCTTCAGCATCATGCAGAAAACAATTATTTTTGGTTGATTTTAATGTTTAGTTTGTGGATTTAAAATTTACAAAATGGCAAAAAAATGTGAAAAAGAACTTCAAAATAATATTTACCCTTTCTTGAAATTATAAAATAGATGCCCAAATACGCAATTTTGTTCACAAATGGATGTATTTAAAAATACAAATGTATTGTCATTGATGTTTTATAATTACATTATTATTTTCTTTTTTACAAATCAGCATTTGCTCACATATAATTGTTTTTGTTTTACAAACAATTCATTCTCAATAGTCATATGACCCTTAACTTAAACCTGAATGTTTGCAATGAATTATGTAAAGCAAGTGTTAGCCTGCCAAAAAAAAATAGCACTGTCCATTCATGAACTTCTCCCTAAAGTTACACAAAATATGCATTCACTTGATGAACTTTATAAGAATCCTAATTAGAGCAACTCTACTCTATTATTCACCCCATAACTTTTTTATAAAAAGACTATTGAACAATATTAATCTTGTAAAGTTCCCCCTATTTACACAACATATTTATAACATGAAATTGACATTTAGATGATTTCTTTTAAGCAAAGATAAATACCTACCATATTTTCTGAATCTCATTTAGAGAATTTATCTGGAATTTGGTTTTGCTAGCAATTAATCTATTGGCTTGCATCATGAGAATAGAATCAATATGAACCCTTAGTTATAATAAGGCAGTGTTTTAAATATTTTATCTTAGTTGTTCGGTTATAGTTAAACAAACCAACTTCTTTCAGGTTGATGCAGCTGATAGTAAATTATACTCTACATTCATGATTTGTTTCCCTTACATTTTGGTGTAAATATAAGATTTTGAGCCATTGAAATTCAAAACAGTTTACTTAATTTCTGCTATAAGAGTATTTTTTACAACTTAAGAAATATAAAAAATGAACATCTTTTACCATGACAAGAATCCAATATTTGACTGTCATTCTCTTGAGTAAATAACTCAATTTTGATAGTTGGTCTCATTGAGTAGGGTTTTAAAATAAAAATTATTTTAAAAAATGATTAATATTTTTAAATGTTACAGTCACACATTTGGAGACCTCAACAAACAAAAACAACAACACATATTGTGTAGCTTTATAATAAAACTATTTTATACAACAGGCAGCAAGCAGAGTGCACGTATATATGTATATGTTGAGGTGGGCAGATCACATTTATTTTATAAAAGAAATTTGATACATTTCAATACTTTTGATTTTTTATTATTTGATACAGGTTTTTTTGAGTTTGACAATTGACAATACCACTTGTTATAAGTCTGGTAAGCGTGTAGAGCTGATGGTATGACAATGATGGAAAAATGTTTGTAAATCTTTGATGGAATAAATGTTTAATGGAAAACGTATGAAGCTGGTACTGAACAATTACCTTGTTTGATGTTGAGCATATGATTATATGATTATATAGCTGGTTTAGTTTAGACTGATATTTGGCAATGTTGTATTTAAATTGTTATTATATTCGTAATTAATATTATTTTTTTTGTATGCATGTTTTGTAATGATAATGTTGAATTTTTGTAGATGATTTAGTCTAAAAATCTTGTACATTTTATATTGTTATTAAAAATGTTTAAACACTTACATATTAAAATAATTTACATTGTCTTTTACATTAGAAACATTTCAGTTTCTAAAACTGTTTTTTTTTAAAAATTAATATTTTATTTTATTTTTAAGTATCAAGAAAATTAAAGAATTTTTAAGTTGTTTAAAGGGTCACAATGTTTGCATGTTCTTTAACTCAACAAGAGTATTATCCCTTGACAGAAGAGCCTAATGATTGCTATTTCCATCATTAAACCATTTGATTGTAACTCAACTGTGTTATTCCATATATCAATAGTTTTTAATGTCTGCAGTCTAATGGCCTCCCTTTTGCCATTAAACTATTGAAGTAGTTTTAGACACTTTATTTGATATTTCAAATTTATAGAAACTTTTAGTCAAGGTATCAAACATAGTGATGTCATTTATCAGTCTATCTTTATTTTACATTAGAAGAGAACACAGTCTTGCTCACACTTGTTAGGTGTAAATAAATTTGATCCATAGGTTTAAGCCTGTTTTCTGGTTTTCAACTTATTTTTGACTTAATCACATTGTGATTATAAAAGTAAAACATGTATTGTATGTATATTTGTAAATCTGTTGATTTTATGCTTGAGATAAGACAACATACTGGTGTTATGTATCACAATGAACAACAGCAACAACATTTTTTAATGTTATACAGCATCACAACTAACAGGTACTTAGCTGCCATTTCCATGCTACTGAGCTAATTCTGACATGGGTACAATTCGGATTCTTTACATTTTGTTTTCAACTTTTGAAATTTTACATCTCTTAACATTTTGATTTTTTGTGCTTCAAAATTACAGGGGACGTTTGATTTTTATGTTACTTGTTATCGTTTGATAGTCTGGTCAGGGATATAAAGTTGAAAGCATTTTTTTAATTCTCAAATAAGTGCTGCAAGTGTCTGATCTGATGTCTTGGATCAAACTTGTCAGCTTCTTTATAAGGAAACTGAAGAAACATTAGCATAATGTCCATTTATTATATATGTTTCAGTTTCGATTTGTTTAGATCCATAAATTTATGAAACTTGTTAGGGTTCTGTTTTTGTGTATTGCTGATTTTTGTTAGTGTCAAATACATCATATTTCAATGTCAAGAATTTCAGACTTATTTTATTAACCATTTTATTTTATTAAAAATTTTAATGGGCTGGGCATGTTAATAATACTACATTGTATCTGGTTTTACATCAAACAAAATAATAAAATAATAAATAATAATGTTAAAAAAAATTATCTATATACAAATAAGTTTCTCCCTAAAGTGACGTAGGGTTATTTTTGTCACACAGTAAACTCATGGTCACTTCCAGCATGTACGAGTATGTCAGTATGTCGTTCTGTCAAGTCCACAATCTAAAAATGACAAGAAATAAAACGAACAATTGATGTTGAAGATATTTATGAAAAGTAAAGAACCGATGATCAGTTAGTATTATTTTACATTCAATTTACCACATTAAAGTTTCCCTGTCCTGGTTTATCTTGTCATAATGAATATACGTCACCATACACCTTCCATTTGATGGTAGAGACAGATATACGTCACCATACCCCTTCCATTTGATGGTAGAGACAGATATACGTCACCATACCCTTCCATTTGATGGTAGAGACAGATATACGTCACCATACCCTTCCATTTAATGGTAGAGACAGATATACGTCACCATACCCTTCCATTTAATGGTAGAGACAGATATACGTCACCATACCCTTCCATTTAATGGTAGAGACAGATATACGTCACCATACCCTTCCATTTAATGGTAGAGACAGATATACGTCACCATACCCTTTCATTTGATGGTAGAGCCATATATACGTCACCATACCCCTTTCATTTGATGGTAGAGCCATATATACGTCACCATACCCTTCCATTTGATGGTAGAGACATATATACGTCAGCATACCCTTCCATTTGATGGTAGAGACAGATATACGTCACCATACCCTTCCTTTTGATGGTAGAGACAGATATACGTCACCATACCCTTTCATTTGATGGTAGAGACAGATATACGTCACCATACGTTAGGTGACACGAGTCTATGTGCCAAATTTCAGCTCGATGGCATCACGGGAAGTGGGTCATTTTTGACTTTTGTTTACCCGCCCGACCGACGTACGAAGAGATGACGACAGACAGAGAGAGAGAGAGAGAGAGTCAAGATTTTGAAGTTAATATAAAGAGATTTAAAAACTGCACCAACAATAACTCGTTTTGAAGGTCACTCAATATGTAAATGAGTTTTAATTTTTCTCCACTAGTGATTGGCTGTAGGAGTCTGTAAGAGTTTGAGTGACCAATCGCTACTATGACCGCACAGAAAATTGCTTTTTATTATATAGGATAGTTGAACAATTAGGACTTAGACATAAAAATTTACTGTCATCCTAAATGATAAATAAAAAAACCCCGTAAAAAAACCAAGTTTTTCACTATTAATCCTTTATGTACTAGACGTAACTACAAGAATGTTCATTATAATACGCAGCGCAAGACCATCCAAAAATACAATTAATACAAAATTGCAGTTGTGTCGTAAAACATGTTTAACATAATGCGCACCGATCAGGAATATGTTTATAAAAATGTTGTCAATAAAATACGACAGAAAGGTTGTTCAATATAATACGCACCGCGACACTCTATCTCAAAAAATAACATGATACATAGGAATAAATAAAATAATCTAAAAATTCAATAATTTAATTGCGGTACATGCGATCGATCTGAAATTTTGATACATTGTTTTTATCATCGCCACAAAACTGCCTGCTAAATTTCAGCTCGCTAGCTACGAGGAAGTGGGTTAAAATCGATACAAAGTTTTGGCGACTTACAAGCAATGAAGGGTTCAACCAGACACCACGAGTTAATATAAAGGATTTAAAAATAATAATAAAATATAGTAATCACCAAAAATTTTATCACTACACACATGACATTTGTATCACTGCACACATGATATTTGTATCACTGCACACATGACATTTGTATCACTGCACACATGACATTTGTATCACTGCACACATGACATTTGTACCACTGCACACATGACATTTGTATCAATGCACACATGATATTTGTATCACTTCATACATGACATTTGTATCACTTCATACATGACATTTGTATTACTGCACACATGACATTTGAATCACTGCACCCATGACATTTGAATCACTGCACACATGACATTTGTATCAGAGGTCTTGGTCAGGTAAGGTCTTGCTGTGTGGAGACAGAGGTCTTGGTCAGGTCAGGTGTTGCTGCGTGGCGACATAGGTCTTGGTCAGGTAATGTCTTGCTGGATGGAGACAGAGGTCTTGGTCAGGTAAGGTCTTGCTGGATGGAGACAGAGGTCTTGGTCAGGTAAGGTCTTGCTGGATGGAGACAGAGGTCTTGGTCAGGTAAGGTCTTGCTGGATGGAGACAGAGGTCTTGGTCAGGTAAGGTCTTGCTGGATGGAGACAGAGGTCTTGGTCAGGTAAGGTCTTGCTGGATGGAGACAGAGGTCTTGGTCAGGTAAGGTCTTGCTGGATGGAGACAGAGGTCTTGGTCAGTTAAGGTCTTAGAGACAGGTCCTGGTTAGGTATAATAATTTATATATATAATTCTCTACGTCGCCCAATCATGCTAGACACCACGCACGCACGCCGACTCTATAACCCTCCTCCCGCCCCCTTCACCAAAGCGAGTATGTGCAAACGAGCATGACGAATGACCCTCGCTGGGGTCGACCAATGTCTCGAGACCAACAATGGTCCTTGCGTTCACTTGCATTGTTCCATCACAGAATAATGTGGCTAGGAATTTTCAAAATTCAAAAGCTTTTTCGCGTCTCCATATTTTTATGTTGATTTAAACAGTATAAAAAAAAATTGTCCAAGATCTTGCGGCTCCGATAGGAGGTTCAACGCCAGATTTCGTTTTAATGAGAACTTCAAGTTTCGATGCCTGTGTGCCTCTTCTGACCATGCCGAATATTCCCGAGATCCTAACAAAGTTTATGTACAAAGGTCCAGACTTCTATAGAAGACCAAACTGAAGTGTTTAAGATTTCAAGTCTTTAAAATCGCAATGGTTTATGTCACTTCCAGGCGATTCTTTCAGTCTACGACCAATCAAAATTGTGTAAGCAGACACAGTTCTTTATTCTTAAAGGTATTATTTCCTTGTCTTAATCTACTGCTACTGGAGGTAGCATCCTGATAAGGAGTGTAGAACATGATTGTGTTCATTTGCAAATATAACATTTCATTCTGAGGCCATGAGACGTTGTCTCCGGACCTGTGGTTGTGTGTGTCCGACTAACGTTAACATTTGATGGCATCTCGTTGTTGCTAGGCAATGACTTAGCGGGGGTGGGGGTATGGAATAACACCGAACCTATCGTGACTCATGAGCCTCCACTGACTGAAGAATATGTCATGTGCTCGGATCTAACCAGTTTAGTTTCATGTTTCATGATAATTTTGAAGATAACAATTTCAGATAAGTGGCTCCTAGAATCTGTAAGCATTTTGGGTGAGTGACGTTAAGGTCAATTAACATGTTGGATATTTGCATTCTAGAACATTAATCATACCGGTATATTGACTGTTGTGTTATGAAAATTGTATAGTCACTATTGCAAAAGTATCTCTATTTCGCTAAGCATTTTTCCTTACTCCATCGGTCTTCGGCATCCTTGATGTAAAATAAAGCCATGCTAGTGAGTTGAGCCTCAGCATTGCGATATAGTGTCAAGATCATTTAGGACTCTAGGTTGTTCCAAAAATAGATTTAAGTTTCGTTAGTGTTGAAAAAAACAACAACTAAATTCTTGGTCTTGGTCTTTTTGCCTCTTGGGTTGTCTCTCTTGATCCTAAAGTCTTTTTGAAGCTGTCATAACGTTGTTATGTTTTCTGTAGTTTTATCAAATACAATTTCCCCCCAAAAATTAAACATGTAATCCAATGTGTCCAGAATATTCCACGTTGTTGGAGTTTATTTTAAAATTGTTCGAGTATACGTCTACACCTTGTCGGTACGTAGTGATGGCATGTTGCCTCTACCGCAACGGTTTACCCCTTGTCGGTACGTAGTGATGGCATGTTGCCTCTACCGCAACGGTTTACCCCTTGTCGGTACGTAGTGATGGCATGTTGCCTCTACCGCAACGGTTTACCCCTTGTCGGTACGTAGTGATGGCATGTTGCCTCTACCGCAACGGTTTACCCCTTGTCGGTACGTAGTGATGGCATGTTGCCTCTACCGCAACGGTTTACCCCTTGTCGGTACGTAGTGATGGCATGTTGCCTCTACCGCAACGGTTTACCCCTTGTCGGTACGTAGTGATGGCATGTTGCCCCTACCGCAACGGTTTACCCCTTGTCGGTACGTAGTGATGGCATGTTGCCCCTACCGCAACGGTTTACCCCTTGTCGGTACGTAGTGATGGCATGTTGCCTCTACCGCAACGGTTTACCCCTTGTCGGTACGTAGTGATGGCATGTTGCCTCTACCGCAACGGTTTACCCCTTGTCGGTACGTAGTGATGGCATGTTGCCTCTACCGCAACGGTTTACCCCTTGTCGGTACGTAGTGATGGCATGTTGCCTCTACCGCAACGGTTTACCCCTTGTCGGTACGTAGTGATGGCATGTTGCCTCTACCGCAACGGTTTACCCCTTGTCGGTACGTAGTGATGGCATGTTGCCTCTACCGCAACGGTTTACCCCTTGTCGGTACGTAGTGATGGCATGTTGCCTCTACCGCAACGGTTTACCCCTTGTCGGTACGTAGTGATGGCATGTTGCCTCTACCGCAACGGTTTACCCCTTGTCGGTACGTAGTGATGGCATGTTGCCTCTACCGCAACGGTTTACCCCTTGTCGGTACGTAGTGATGGCATGTTGCCTCTACCGCAACGGTTTACCCCTTGTCGGTACGTAGTGATGGCATGTTGCCTCTACCGCAACGGTTTACCCCTTGTCGGTACGTAGTGATGGCATGTTGCCTCTACCGCAACGGTTTACCCCTTGTCGGTACGTAGTGATGGCATGTTGCCTCTACCGCAACGGTTTACCCCTTGTCGGTACGTAGTGATGGCATGTTGCCTCTACCGCAACGGTTTACCCCTTGTCGGTACGTAGTGATGGCATGTTGCCTCTACCGCAACGGTTTACCCCTTGTCGGTACGTAGTGATGGCATGTTGCCTCTACCGCAACGGTTTACCCCTTGTCGGTACGTAGTGATGGCATGTTGCCTCTACCGCAACGGTTTACGCCCTTGTCGGTACGTAGTGATGGCATGTTGCCTCTACCGCAACGGTTTACCCCTTGTCGGTACGTAGTGATGGCATGTTGCCTCTACCGCAACGGTTTACCTCTTGTCGGTACGTAGTGATGGCATGTTGCCTCTACCGCAACGGTTTACCCCTTGTCGGTACGTAGTGATGGCATGTTGCCTCTACCGCAACGGTTTACCCAGTGCAACCTGGAGTTACTGCGACAGGGCCAGAGTTCCTACTTACCTTAGCGCTGTCTGTTACAAAATCAGCAGTCGAACCAGGTAAAACATCTTGGAAATAAGAGAGGTGGGGTCCATGAGGAATAGGCATACCTGGGGGTGAAGGGTTGTTATGCGGGGTGGGGGGAGCAAGTCTGGCTTGAATGTTGCGTAAAGGTGAGCCGTTGGGGGACCAGGATTGAGCTCACACACTCGCAGCGCTGTTCTACCCGGGGTAGGCTGGGATACAGCCAACTTGTTACACGCACGTGCAAAGCTGAGACGCCGAAAGTACGATCCCCTCACGAAACAAAAAAATAAGTCACAAACTTTCATATATCCCTAAAGAACCAAATGATTCTTGCGTGTAGATTAGAGTGTTAGGGGTGGAAAATTCTTCGGAAAGTGTATTATCAATGTGTTGTGTGTTCGTGGCCAGCCGGTCTGACTTTTTTGGTCTCAGGGTCAAGGTTCATTACTCTGACACAGATTCACACTGGACCTACATATGGTACGTCATTGTTTAGTGAGTTGTGTTTGTTTAATTAACAGATTTTCTAGTCGATCTGTTCAGTACAGTTCAAAAACAAAGTCAGAAGTCGCTATTCGATAAGGACTATCCATCATCTGACGTAAGTATATTTGTTGTATCCTATCACTATACGAACCCAGCGAGTTTTGATGTTGCTATTTGGTTGAATTTTGTTATATCTGCTTGGAGAAATAAAAAGAGTTGAGCGTTTGTGCCGAAAGACTTAAATTTTCCCACTTATATATCTTTTTTAGCGGACGAATATTTCTTTCTGTTAAAGTTTACTCTTCAAAGTTTATCGCCTCAAACACAAATTTATGTCATCAGTAAGTCTATATTTAAATCCTTCCCAAGCAAGGGGTGACTGAACTTCGATGCTGAGATTAAGATTTTATTTTGTAGAAATTAAGATGCTTAATTTTTTTGTATTAAATTGTATTGTATTTACATTGTGGGATTTATTGAAGAAACTTAAAGTCAAGTTCTTTTTTACCTACTTTATCAGACTTCAGATACTGCTATTACCTTTAAACTTAAGAAAGTTGAGTTTTAGATATTACCTGAAAAGGGGCTATGACAGTGTTAAGTGTTAACTGGCACCGGCTAATGAAAACGTTTCAATTTTTTTCGTTGAGCAATGGGGTACTCTTTGTCTCTAGCGTCTATATTTTGGTTTAATACCAACATCGCCTGGGCTTTGCTATTTATGACCATATCCTATTTTGTTTCAAAGCATGTCATTTCACGAATGGGGCTAAGAGAAGAGTCAATGAGACTAGATGAAAGACTATTTGATTGGAAGCTTGTCATCGTTAAATGACAAACGGCTGTGAACGCCATCTTATCACGAGCTGACGAGCACCCAAATCAGTTTACCGATAGTTGGTACGGAGTATACGTGATCAACATTCCCTCTAAGGTTCGTTGGTCCGTGTGCAAGTAAAAAATTAAACAACCCCGTAAA
Organism: Ampullaceana balthica; assembly: GCA_944989445.1. NCBI lineage: Eukaryota > Metazoa > Mollusca > Gastropoda > Lymnaeidae > Ampullaceana > Ampullaceana balthica. The sequence goes on from CALYLW010000270.1 coordinate 375,080, forward strand.
AACAAAGTATTTGACTATAAATCCCTTATATCTGATACATAACTAAAAGTATTGATTATGTTCAAACGCTACAAACATTTACAGACTGAAACCGAATTATCTCCCCTGGCTTTAAAACCGGGGGAAGGGGGGATGGGGTGTGGACATCGACGAGTGGCGTCAACGCGTTAACTCAACTGGCACGTGGAAGAAAAACAATAACAAACTGTGAAATTGAATTACATTTGTTATATAGAGATAAACTAAAAATGCATTAATTTAACTACGGTAAGTTCGATCGATCTGAAATTTTGATACGATGCATTGTTAGGTGACACAAGTCTATGTTCCAAATTTCCGCTTGATAGCATCACTGGAAGTGTGTCATTTTTTACTTTTGTTTTTCTGCCCGCCCGCCTGCCCGACGACGAACAACAGAGACTGCGGTGAAGTTAATATAAGGGATTTAGGTAAATGCATAAAATAAAAACAGGGTATTAGTAGGCCTGACAGGACGTAACACAACAGCGAACGTTTCGGCAAAGAGCCTTCTTCAACGGACAAATAGTACACAAATGAAACGAGTAAAACGAAATAATAGAAAAAAAAACACTTAGCTGCGGTGAAATCCAAGTAGTCCAGTAGAGATAAAGCAAGGAGAGAAAAGTAAGAGCTTAAATAGGAAAGGGTAGGGGGGGGGATTTAATAACTTGTGTTCAAAGTTGCACAGCATCCATTATTTGTGCCATATTTTACAAAATTTGCTGCGCTGTAATTCTAAACAGCTTAAAGGGAACATTGCAAGAGATCAGTCGGCAGTTTTCTGAAATAAAATCTGGATCTCAGGAATCCAGAATCAGTCGATCATTGTCTAGTAATTATTGAAGGGTTTATTTTAAAATCCTTTGAGAGGGGGGAGTGGAGAGATGTATGAAAGGAAGGATGAACAGAGTACGACAGTGGTGGTCAGCAGTGTACGACAGTGGTGGTCAACAGTGTACGGCAGTGGTGGTCAACAGTGTACGACAGTGGTGGTCAACAGTGTACGACAGTGGTAGTCAGCAGTGTACGACAGTGGTGGTCAGCAGTGTTCGACAGTGGTGGTCAGCAGTGTATGACAGTGGTGGTCAGCAGTGTACGACAGTGGTGGTCAACAGTGTACGGCAGTGGTGGTCAACAGTGTACGGCAGTGGTGGTCAACAGTGTATGACAGTGGTGGTCAACAGTGTACGACAGTGGTGGTCAACAGTGTACGACAGTGGTGGTCAACAGTGTACGACAGTGGTGGTCAACAGTGTTCGACAGTGGTGTCAGCATGTATGACAGTGGTGGTCAGCAGTGTATGACAGTGGTGGTCAACAGTGTATGACAGTGGTGGTCAGCAGTGTACGACAGTGGTGGTCAACAGTGTACGGCAGTGGTGGTCAACAGTGTACGGCAGTGGTGGTCAACAGTGTACGACAGTGGTGGTCAACAGTGTACGACAGTGGTGGTCAACAGTGTACGGCAGTGGAGGTCCACGTGCCCAAAATTCAACCAAAACCCATTTATTAAAAGCAAAGTACCAACACTCCAAGGAAACCCGAAAATGGGGGTTAGTCTATCTGGTTTGAATAAGGAAGTAATATCTTGGTCGCGTGCCGGCTCATGGGGCTCTGCGTGTCAACTGTGGCACGCGAGCCAGAGGTTCGCCGTCACTGGTGTAAAGTGGTAACTGCCTGAAATAAAGTGATAGACGGACTTTACTTAATGTCAACCAAACTTTAGTTAGAGCTATAGTTCTTCTGGCATTGCCTCTTACATCTACGTGATTTTAAATCAAATCAAACAAATACATAAACATGATATCTTCATTGAGTCATAATCCATATTTTGAATCATTAATTGGCTTGCTTCGACCGGCTATGAGAAGTGGGTAAAGGACGTTTATGTAAGAATGTGGGCAAATCGTTGACAAAATTTTACATGAAATATTAAAGGAAATAGTTTTCTGAACTTTCTTAAAATATGAATATGTGCTACTGGATACATCATAACTTTATGTGCAGGCGAACGATCATTGACCTCTGTGGAAGGTGAGAAAAACACAATCCACCGTTAGTTTACAGGCGACGTGTATGTGTCCGTATTGAGTTCACGTACAGATGTCGAGAAAATATGCCAAACTTCATACATAAATATATCTAAGTAGAAAAATTCCTCCAATAGGATCACTAGGTAAAAACGTGTGCTAATCTAAAGCTGAAAGTAAAGATTGTTTCTACCTATCAAACCGTATACAAATAATAAAACATCGCTACCGCAAGGTAATAGATGTAACTTGTGACTCACATTTCCCGCTCCAGACTGTTGTTATTGTTACTGTTATTGCCCTTTGTATAACATACAATGATTGATTGGTTTAACGTGTGGACGTACTATTGTTCAACATTCTTGCTATGACAAATCTGAATATCTTTTTGTGTTGGACAAACGCCAATGACAATTGCTTCACAATGTCAGTTACTTGGCAACACGTTGGCCCCATCAGTGGCGTATATTGTGGGGTTAATGGTGCGAGTGATAAGGTAATTCCCCCCCCCCACGCACACTTTTTTTCTACCATTAAAAAAAAGAAACGTATGAGACTTATCGAAATGCTGTCTCGAATTTAAAGACACGCCACCCCCTCCCCCACCCCCACCCCCCAAACTACCCTTCTCGTTCGCATGCCAGTAAACCAGGTCAAGAAAAACCTGATATTTCTTCATGATTACATTGTTCGTATTGCTAGATTATGTATGAATACCTGATATTTCTTCATGATTACATTATTCGTATTGCTAGATTATGTATGAATTCATCGTTGACGTTAACAAAATAAAAATAATCATTAATATAACATTTAAATAAAAAGATTAATAATATTAAAAATGCCCTGTATGATATATTATTTACAAACAATAATAATAAAAAGGAATAATAATAATAATAATAATAATAATAAATACTATTACATGTCTTATACACATACATATTATAACAATTATTATTATTCTTCTATAAGTAAGAATACAAATTAAATCATAGATACAATATGGATTTAAACAATTTTTCATTTCTCGTACTGTGCATTAAAAATATTGTAAAACAAGGGAAAATGCATTTCCGGTTTATGTATTCTTAACCTGCTAAAAAAATTAATTAAACTTACACACACACACACACACACACACACACACACACACACACACACACATATATACACCAACAAACACATACGCAAAATACACCTACACACACAAAACACACTCACACATACGTTTTATTGAGCATCTTTTATCATTCATCCTCTACTCCGACCCCCTCTGCCCCCCCGCCCCCCCCCACCTATTTGTCCGACTCATCTTTCGATGTGAGCTCCTCCGGTAAGCCTCGCGCCAGACCGGGAAGAGAGATTCCCGCCTTACCTCCCCTCAGCCCCTAGTAACGTGCAGACCCACAGACACCCCAGTCTTTTCTCACACACTATTTGCCTGTTTATTGCTGGTAGGTGTTTGTGTGATCTGCGATGTGTGCCGGTGCCTTATAGTTCACTATTGTTAAGTACGGCATGGGGGAAAGGTACCGTATGTGAGTGTTTGGTTGGAGGGTGGGTGCGAATTCAGACCCAGGGTTATTTTGGGTGAAAGTGGAAAGATGTTGAATCATGTATTGCCATGCTTACATGCTGAAATGATTAGATGTCGAACTGTTTATGTAATGACCTGCTTAAATGTCGAACTGGTTATGTGATGACCTGCTTACATGTCGAACTGGTTATGTGATGACCTGGTTACATGTCGAATTGGTTATGTAATGACCTCCTTACATGTCGAATTGGTGATGTAATGACCTGCTCACATGCTGAAATGATTTAAATGTGAAACTGGTTATTTAAGGGGAAATAATTAGTTAACTGATAGCATGGGGAAATGTTTGCCTATTGGAGTGTTTATATTGGAAAATGATTCGATAATAAAATTTAAGAGTTTGGTTGTTAATTGAAATCAAGACTAAATTTTGCACCTGGTCAACAATTTAGCGGTAATTATAACTTAGCAATTTTTTTAGACCAAAATTTATTTCCGTGAATCATTTCTCATCAAACATTTGTAAGATTAAATTCTATTGAAAATAATACAACTGTAAAGGAAAAAAAACAACAGTAGTTAATTCCTATGATAACAGGCATCGCTCAGGAAGTTTTTTTATATTTTTTTTAAAAACATTTTTCTCTGTTTAACATTGTTAGTGGGAAAAAGGGTGTTGGAAAATAAAACATGTATAATAAGCCTTCTAAAAACAAACAATAATTAGTTCAATTTAAACTTCAAAAAGCCCAAAATAGCTCAAGCTATGGCAGTTTTTAAATTAAATGTCAATACGGGAATAGCGAGGGTTATTTTATTTTCTAACATCTCAACCCTATTCAAAGATCTCAACCCTATTCAAAGATCTCAACCCTATTCAAAGATCTCAACCCTATTCAAAGATCTCAACCCTATTCAAACATCTTAACCCTATTCAAACATCTCAACACTACTCAAACATCTCAACCCTATTCAAACATCTCAACCCTATTCAAACATCTCAACCCTATCAAACATCTCAACCCTATTAAAAACATCTCTACCCTATTCAAACATCTCAACCCTATTCAAACATCTCAACACTACTCAAACATCTCAACCCTATTCAAACATCTCAGCCCTATTAAAAAATCTCAACCCTATTCAAAAAACTGAACCCTCTTCAAACATCTCAACCCTATTCAAACATCTCAACCCTATTCAAACAAAAATAAAGCAAACTAAAATGAAGGGAAAAAAAAACAACTTCTTAAACTAAATACGAGATATTCAACGCTCTGATGTCTTTATGGTACGGAGTCACCCAAGTACGGAGTCACCCTAGTACGGAGTCACCCAGTACGGAGTCACCCAAGAACGGAGTCACCCAAGTACGGAGTCACCCAAGTACGGAGTCACCCAAGTAAGGAGTCACCCAAGTACGGAGTCAGCCAAGTACGGAGTTCACCCAAGTACGGAGTCACCCAAGTACGGAGTCACCCAAGTACGGAGTCAAAACCCAAGTACACACTCACACAAGTACGGAGTCACCCAAGTACACACGTCACCCAAGTACGATGTCACATCGGTACGAGCTGCACACAGGTACGGAGTCACCCAAGTACGGAGTCACCCAAGTATGCAGTCACCCAAGTACAGCAGCAGTCCCCCAGACACCACAGTAATCAAAGGATTTAAACAAAAACAACTCTAAACCAAGTACGGATATCAACGCTCTGAGTCTTTATGGGTACGGAGTCACCCAAGTACGGAGTCACCCAAGTACGGAGTCACCCAAGTACGGAGTCACCCAAGTACGGAGTCACCCAAGTACGGAGTCACCCAAGTACACACGTCACCCAAGTACGGAGTCACCCAAGTACACACGTCACCCAAGTACACACGTCACCCAAGTACGGAGTCACCCAAGTACGGAGTCACCCAAGTACGGAGTCACCCAAGTACGGAGTCACCCAAGTACACACGTCACCCAAGTACGGAGTCACCCAAGTACACACGTCACCCAAGTACGGAGTCACCCAAGTACGGAGTCACCCAAGTACGGAGTCACCCAAGTACGGAGTCACCCAAGTACGGAGTCACCCAAGTACGGAGTCACCCAAGTACGGAGTCACCCAAGTACGGAGTCACCCAAGTACGGAGTCACCCAAGTACGGAGTCACCCAAGTACGGAGTCACCCAAGTACGGAGTCACCCAAGTACACACGTCACCCAAGTACGGAGTCACCCAAGTACGGAGTCACCCAAGTACGGAGTCACCCAAGTACGGAGTCACCCAAGTACGGAGTCACCCAAGTACGGAGTCACCCAAGTACGGAGTCACCCAAGTACACACGTCACCCAAGTACGGAGTCACCCAAGTACGCACGTCACCCAAGTACGGAGTCACCCAAGTACGGAGTCACCCAAGTACGGAGTCACCCAAGTACGGAGTCACCCAAGTACACGTCACCCAAGTACGGAGTCACCCAAGTACGGAGTCACCCAAGTACACATACAATTAAACATATATTTAAAAACTAATCAATACAAAAACGTGTAATAATAATTTTAAAAAAAACAACAACAAACAAACAAAAAACTACAGGCATAAATTTTTAGTTCCGAACAACTCAAAGGCTATACCTGTCTCTGCTCGCACTTGTGGGAGTACGTGTGAGGAGATACCTCCACACCTTAAGTCTGACTGTTACAGGAGATACCTACACACGTTAAGTCTGACTGTTACAGGAGATACCTCCACACCTTAATTAAGCCTGACTGTTACAGGAGATACCTACACACGTTAAGTCTGACTGTTACAGGAGATACCTCCACACCTTAATTAAGCCTGACTGTTACAGGAGATACCTACACACGTTAAGTCTGACTGTTACAGGAGATACCTCCACACCTTAATTAAGCCTGACTGTTACAGGAGATACCTACACACCTTAAGCCTGACTGTTACAGGAGATACCTCCACACCTTAATTAAGCCTGCCTGTTACAGGAGATACCTACACACGTTAAGTCTGACTGTGACAGGAGATCTCTACACACCTTAAGTCTGACTGTGACAGGAGATCTCTACACACCTTAAGTCTTACTGTGACAGGAGATCTCTACACACGTTAAGTCTGACTTTGACAGGAGATCTCTACACACCTTAAGTCTGACTGTGAGTGGAAGCGTTTTAAACTTAAACAAAAGTTAATCGCTGCTTATGTTAGTCCGGAACCCAGGGAGAAATCTTGAGTTAACGTTAAACAGGGTGGTCATTAAAAACAGCTCAATAAACAACACTCATGTACAGGGAAGTAGATGTTTTTACACGCTTTGAAACCACGTGCTTATCTTGGGGAACTTTTTAACGTTGACAAAGTTAATTTTGCAAAATGAATGACGTCATAAAAGTCCTGACGATGTTTGTTCTTAAATTCCGCCACCGCCTCTTCCAACCAAAGCCTCGTGGATTGTATATATCCGCCAGTCAGGGTTGGTGTCGCCCCTGGCAGACAAAACCTTTTGCTGCCCTCTTTCGGAAATGTCGCCTGGTAGTATAAGGAGAAACAAAGCTTCCACGTCACCACGTAGGCCACTTCACTTAGGCGTCATTATTTTATGGTATGTATGCGGCAGCTTGGTGAGTGGTGGAAAGTTTCATCTGATAATAAAAAAAATTTGTATATGAAGCTTTATTAAAACAATATCTATTTTAATTGTCAAATAATAAATTCACTGAGATACTGATGAGTTATATAGTAGAATATTAAAGTATTTATACAGTATTAATTGTTTTCATTATATTTTACTCATCTTTTAACAAAAGACAATCGATTTGTGGGTCATTAAATATGTTGGGGTATTCCTATTCTGCCTTTTACTTAGTTTTTTTTTAAAGTTCCTGGAAATATATTTTGTGAACTGTAAGTTAAGAATAAGATTGTTTCACGATTATGAGAATGGTGGCTCTATTCATAGGGATGTACATATAGGCTTGGCTGTAAGTTTATAACACCTGTCATAAATTATTCTACTATTTTGATTAGCAATTACTAAACCTAATTTTCAGACATTCCATTTAAAAAAAAGTTATTTATTTTGTTCAATTATATAGCACAATACACCAGCCTATGACTTGGCTCACCACACTTTACAAACATATTCAACGACTAACAAAAGACATTGCTCTCTTAATATTCATAATCCTACACAACATTATGTACATATATCAATTAATAAACGTATATCCGTTGGGTCCCCATTTTTTAAACACTCTTATTTAGCTTGGGCGCAAAGCACGGAGTTAGCGTGTGTTAGCGTCAAATGTTGCAACGTAATTCTGACGCACTTCGCAATGTTCTATTGAGCTGAAATTTTTGGCAGAAATTTGCTGTATCTACGGCGACAATACAATAATCCAAAATTTCATTTAAATGGATGCCAAGCAAATCAGTTGTCGAGATTAATATCCTGCGTGTTTCCAGGATTGTTCAGTAGAATTTCATCCCCCAGAAAATTTGTGGAACTAGTACCCATACTATTGATTCTCCGTGCTTTGCGCCCACGCTTTTAATATTGTAACCATGTGAAGCTGAAAGGAAATCGTAGTTTAAGCGAATAGTTTATTTTGTCCTTTTTAGTGCATTGGAATAAAAGTATGTTTTACACACACAGAAAACATTTTAATCCATTTTCTTTTCATTTTCCATTTGATTTTTTATATTTTATGTGAACAAAATTAATAGGGCTGCAGAAATTAACCATTAATTTATCGATTAATCGTTAAAAATTTTGATCGATTAAAATTAATTTGATCGATTAAAATTATGAAAATATTTCTAATATTTTTTTCGAATTTATTAATAATTTATATTTTTTGTTACTTACAATAAATTACACACTTTTCCCCCGTATTATTATTATTTATTTAGACGTGCATATGTAAACAAAAAAGTTTTTCTACCTAACGAATTAGCTGTGTTACGTCACAAAAGTTGGGAGCCATGGAATTGCCACGACTTAACTGATTTCGCGAAATAATGAATCGCAAATTAACAGGATCTATATATACGTTATTTATGTATAATTAATATAAATTAATGGATTAAATTTTTTCCCCAATTAATCGAACAATTTTTTTAAAAATTAGTACCAGCCCTAAAATTTGAGTTCCAAAAGCCAAATAAAAATTGTATGCTACAAAAAATTAAAGCAAATTTTTATCTGGTTTGGATTGGGACAAATTAAAACAAAAACTCTGCTTAGTTGACCAATTCGAATTCGATTCTGCTATTAATAAATTTTCTTAATTAGCTAAAAAAAATTAATTAAAAAGACTGCGTTCGGTCAACTTAAACAACAACACAAAAAAAATCCAAGATATCAACACATCACTGACGTCATATGTCTGACTTGGAGTGTACAGTCCTAACAACTCAGTCTTTAAAAAAAAACTTCACAGGATGAGACAAAAGCTTCTTTTCTCAATCGCTCCCCAACCAAAACACTTGCCCCCCCACCACCCCACCCCCTCTCTGCGGCTCAATGTTTTGAAGGACGAGGCTGTTTGGATGCAAACTTGCCCTTGGATTAAATCTTGGCATGACTAATGAAGATGCCGGAGACAAGAAGTTATCTACTCATAAATTACCGGAGATAAAAATCTATCACATCCTTATCTGCTCAAGGCAATCTGGCCATAACTATATAAATATTAACAGGCGCCGATTGACTTCCCTTTGACGCTGTTCATCATTGGTGGATGTTAGATTTCTTCCCGGACTCCCGTATGTTTAACAGGAGAGTATTGACTTGAAATAATTTCTGAATTTTAAGTCAAAAATAAATTTAATTGAACGTTTTCATTGGGGTGGGGGTAAGGGGGGAGCTCAGTTATAAGGGCTGAGTAGATGCTGGCACATTAGCCCCCGGGGCCCTGGATGAGTGTCCTAGGGGGGGGGGTCCGAGGGTGCAAGCTCTGGGTATGGTGTCTATGACCAGCGAAGAATTCAGGGACTTATGTAAGTCATCAAATATAGCTTTAGAAATAAAGAGTTCTGTATGCGCTTAAAAATATGATAGATGTATGTTGTGGCTCTTTGCATTAGCTAAGTGAAATATGATGTCTTCAAATGTCATTTACCGTAGCTGGTTCTCTACAGTGGGAAGAATGGCTAAGTAGGATGGACATATTTGTTCCAGCTTAAACCGAAGATAAGTTGTTTTGTGTTTGTATCGATTTAAAACATTCTCCAACCAACGACTACCTTCAAAAGGCGTTCTTAAAATTGAAGGTTAGATTCAAAATTATCAATATTTTCTTTTGGGAAAACTAGTGAGGATACCTCTTGCTGTCGATTGAAGCCATAGTTTTGACGTCACCAAAACACTTATGAAAACAAATAGAAACTCACCTGTGAATGCATCTTCTTATTCCGATGATACGTCTCCATTTGCGACTTTTATTTTGAGGCTGTTTCGCTAGTTAACAAAAGTCTGTTCATAAGAAAGATGAACTTTTCATTTAGTATCGCAGACGATGTTGGACATTTTTCCATCTCAGTTAATGGTATATCTAATATCCCATAGAGAAAACAAGCACTCAAACATTGACTCCGATCTGTATTATCAACTTCGTCGTAAAGTCGGTGTCCAATTCGTTTGTGTTGCGTACTTACTTTGCAAATCCTATTGTGCCGGACCCCCCCCCCAAATACCCGTATACTCTCCTAATTGTCCACACGTATCATGAAAATTTGGCATACGACTTTATAAATGCTCTGAACTTTTGTCCACGCGTGTGTGGGAGCCTTTCCAAACTTAAAACACAAATAAATTATGTGAAACTTTTTAACTTTAATATTGGTTGAGTCAAGAAAAGCTCTAAGACTAATTAGAGTGCCTATGGCCTACGACTATGAGAGTGCATAGGGCCTACGACTATGAGAGTGCCTAGGGCCTACGACTATGAGAGTGCATAGGGCCTACGACTATAAGAGTGCCTAGGGCCTACGACTATGAGAGTGCATAGGGCCTACGACTATAAGAGTGCCTAGGGCCTACGACTATGAGAGTGCCTATGGCCTACGACTATGAGAGTGCCTAGGGCCTACGACTATAAGAGTGCCTAGGGCCTACGACTATGAAAGTGCCAAAGGTCTATGACTATGAGAATGCCTAGTGTCTAAAAAAGGGCCTTATGCCTAGCCTTTGGTATGGGGTTTATATCTAAAATAATATCCAATCTCGGGGACCCCTCAATAGTGGGAATTTTCATCCACTCGACACCCTGTGAGGTCGTCCTGGATCAAGGGACAAGTATTTGATTTTGATATACTTGAGCCGTCCAGTCCCGTAATTTATGGCAATGAATGTACAAAGAAGCAACGTTCAAATAAAACTATTTTAGGGCTGACTATTGACCACTTAAAGTTATGAATAAATGAAAAGAAACATAAGAAAGTGAAAACAAACAGCTAAAAAAATTTTTTTAAATTTAATCGTATTATTCTCTCTCTCCACCTTTCCCCCTTTTTATCGCTCTGGATTCATGTTCTCGCAGTTTATGCTACGTGCGAGTATATGTTTTTGTTTCGAAGAACTTTTAGTCAATGACGTAAATATGAAATTTAAATTAAAAAAAGCTAGTGGAGCTAAAATATGCCTGTATTAAAAAAAATTAAAATTAACACCATTAATTAAAAATTTTACAGTTTTACAACAGGGGTAAATATCACTTCCGGTTTTATTTCAGTAGGCAAGAATTTTACCCTTTATCTATTCCGCAAGATAGTTTTTTTTAATTACAGTAGAAGTCCGATAATCCGGCACGTTCGGGACCGGCTCGGTGCCGGACTATCGGAAATTCCGGTCTACCGGGCGGTGCCCCTTCTTTTTAGTGCAGGCTTTGCCGTAAAACAAATGTTCTTTGTTTTTTTAACTACATGCATACATAAATCGTAATTATAAGAACAATTAGGTTAATAATTAAAATACAAATACAGTATGTAATTATTATTGCTGCAAATACAACAAACGTTATTTTACATTTCATATAATGTATGTACACGTACTATAAAACATATTTCACTTAGATTTTAAAAAAGTCACGAATGTCTTTTTGTTTTCTTGACTTTGGGTGTTAATTATAAAATTTGTTTCTAATGATTTGGAAATCAATAATTTCTGAAGCACTGTAGCTAGTACTAGCCTCAGTAAAAGAGATAAACTTATTTAGCGATTCTGCAACTTCTGCCCAGCTGATTTCTTCCTTTTCTTCCGTTTCGGCATCTGAGTCACTTTCTTCACGATTTTGAGTAGGCTGATGGTTTACAGAGCGCTTCCGGGTGATCCCGAACTACCCCGAAATCTTCCGAATAACTCTCAAACGTTTTTATTTGCTTGAAAGACACACTTTTGGAGAATACAATTTTCCGGAGCGATGCCGGACTATCGGGCTTTTCCGGACTGTTGGATGCCGGACTAATGGACTTCTACTGTATAAAATATATATTGAACCAGATATTTTATTTTCGTGTAACAAAGATGGAGTCCATGACTTTGTACTGGTGGTCAATAATTAAGGGCAGCAGCCAAGTGCACTCTAATCTACGCATAAGCCCCGCAAAGAAATCTCCCCAAAAGTGTATTTTTAGATCGGCTCGTGTAACCCGCCTGATTCAGAGCGTGTTTTTGTGTGTGCGTGTTTGTTTTTCTTTTATCAGCCGGGTCTAGCCCAACAGCCCTAATGTGTGGTGCAGACCCGGATCAAAGGTCAGCGAGTTCAGGGGTCAACACATGGTTCATGTTCGACTTCATATTCCAAGGATGAGTGATTTAGCTATGAATAAGACCAAAGTCTTGAAACTCCATTTGTCTGCATTATTCTTGTGTTCCCGGGGTGCTGCAGTGTTCGTATCTAGACACCTGAACTGTGGTCTCAAAGTAAAGCTACGCTTGTCAAAATCTGGAGCATCCTGGACGCAAAATTTTAGAACCGGAAGCAGATAAATGTTATTAAAAGCCATAAAACCGCGCCACTCAAACCCCCACACAATTTTAACAATTGAGGTTTAACATACATGAGTTAAACAACTGGTTGGTTCAGGAAAGTGCGGTTAACAACGGGTCGTTTTAACGGCAGTGCGCTTAACAACACATCATTTATGAGGGTTGCGTTCGACAACTAGGCGGGTGTAAATTTCACCCCTAAGGTTGTTGGAACGTGTGCAAAACAATAAACTCATGTGCAATTTTGTACACAATCCATTTTCTGAGCAAAATGTTACATTCTACAGAGACATGTATTATACTTAACAAATTTGGTTGTGCGGTAATTCTTAATTGCTGCGCGGCGTTTGGTCAGATTGCTGTGTAGCCACGCAGCTTAAAAAACAATGGTGTGTTTGTATATGTTGGGAATGTTTATGTTATTAATTATTATTTTGTGTCAGTAAATATATATATATATATACACTAGATCCGACCCGCGGCGTAGCATACGCTGCAGAATTGCTGACAGATGATGCAAAGAAAGGGGGGGAAAAACTAGCACAAACTTCCCGCAGTGCCCATTTTGGTAGTTGTTTTGAAGCATTTCTTCCTTTCCTTCTATTTAGTGCGTCTCAGAGCGTTGCGCATAGTGCGGCGCGGTGCGGGTGTGCACACTACTACATATTAATAGACTGCGTCTTGCTTGCTCTAGTTTCTGCCGCATTATTATTAAACAATATAATTGCAATGTCACGTAGTGTCTGTCCGTGAACGCTACTAATTTTAGAAAGCAGCGCACCAAATTACTGCACCAATGCATCAAAAGGTGTGCAAATTAAAGATGCGCTGTAAAAAAATATTTATATGACGTCATTGTTTTAGCTCATATTTCAATTTTGGAAAAGGGAACAATGTAAAAAGAAGATTTGATGATGGTTAATTATAAAATAAAAAAACAAAGGGGGCGCCGTAGGCGCCCTAAAACCCCTATTATAAAATACTTTGTGTGTATTTCAGAAATTTTAATATTTCGTATTTATCAAACAAGGGCAAGTTAGTTGGGCTTTTGAAAAAGGTCGGTGCCGTAGGCGCCCTAAAAAAAGTGCATTTTTTCAAAATAAATAGGTATCAGCTGAAAACTTCCGGGTGATACGCTAGTATATATATATTTTAACGCAATTTCCCAAGGGAAAAATTGCGTTTATGTACTTGAAATGTCTGTGCTTTCTGTTCGAACTTGCACAAGCAACTCCTCCTGAACCATGCCAGATAGAGGGTTCGGGTCTTTGCAAATATTTTAAGGAGGTCTCAAGAATCTGCAAGGGCAAAAAAATTACCAAAAGATTTACTTGATTTCCTGGAAAATAAAAAAAACACGAAACAATATCAGTATTTGTCAATTTCGAGCCAACCCAATATCTATCGGGTTGAAACAAACGCCAAACAATAACTAATATTATTTAGAACAATGTTGTAGACGGATTTTTTATAAAATATCTTTTCTTTCGACTCCCGTAATTTTAGCAGCAATTTTTAGATAGCAATTGTTTTGTTTAGTATCAAAGTATTGATTTGAAATTACTTTTAATGTAATATATAGAACTAGGTGTTTTAGGGCGCGTACGGCACCCACTTTTTGTTTGTTAAAAAGCCCAAGTAACTTATCCTTGTTTGATAAATACAAAATATTAAACTTCCTGAAATTAATGTACACAAAATATTTTATAATTATAAATCCTCAAACCCTCTTTTTACATCACTCTCTTTTTCAAAATTAAAATATAAGCTAAAACTATGACGTCATATAATATTTTTTTTAGAATCTTTTATAATTTTTCACGCCTCCTGATGCGCGCCTTGTATATATACCTAATTATAAGCTCAAAAAATGACGTCATGGCGCTACGGATCCTCCTTCCAACCTGTGACTTGGGTTATTATATTGTTTATGATAGTTAATGGGGTTTTCCCGCTTTGTGAATGCTAATCTAATGTTAGACTGTTATGTGGTGCGCATTATATTGACACATTCTTTGTGTGACGCAGCGTGTGGGGTATGACGTCATAGAGAAAATTTGCGATAGTGAGCAATTTATAGCGATTGTTTTCTTTTGTTTCAGAATTATTGATTTGAAATGACATTTAATGTAATCTAGAATGATTTCCCTTGAATAAATAAACCGGAAATTCTTTGTACGAAATGGCGTTTAAATACTCATTCGAGTTTTTATTACTTCTTTTCCCCTATGTCTGTGTACATTTATTTCTTCCTATGTTTGTGTGTATTTATTTGTCCCTGTGTGTGTTCGTATGTTGCTTGTGTGTGTCTGTGTGTATGTTCGTGTGTGTGTGTGTGTACTAACTCAGAAATATTGTTATTGATAAATGTGAAAATGCCTAAAGTAATTATTGTGGTCAGATTGTTTCCAACTGATCACTTCATATATGTGTGTATATATATATGTGTGTATATATACATGTGTGTATATTATCTTCACTAACACATTACAGACGCTCCTTCTAAACAGAATATTATTGTATCCGAAGCTTATCCATGGTTTATGTCTAGTCTTGCATTTTTATTAAAGTTTTAAATGCGATAGTGTGTTTGTTTTCCTGGCTTGTTCAGGCAACCTTTTAAAAGCCAGAAGAAAGATATTTTGCATGACTTTGTCTGAATGGAACAAGAAAAGCGTATTTATTCATAGGTCTATCTGTGTCATGTATTAAATTGATGTTGCATTTAATTTCCAAGTCAGAACTCAATGCCTCATGTATTATTACTATTATTTGCTCTTTGTTCTTCTATCCCGGAGTGGATCAACGTTTATTAACTGTGTGGGTGTAACTTTAACGGACAAGACGGGAGCGATTATTTGTGGTTCTGATTCCAATCTTCGGAAGCTTCTGTTTCTATCTTATGGCTGTATGGACGGATAAGCGCCGTAGTATTTGAAGGAATTAATATGGAAATATGTATTTCTTTATAGGGCTGCGTTCTTCTACGCAGTCTCTTCTGAAATTCCCCATAGTGGATGGACACAGGAAGGAGTCCCTTGGCGAGTGCTCCTTTGAATCGGTGGCACCAAATTTGAGGAACAATCTTCCGAAATTTTTGAAAGAGTGTCACAACAAAGACACATTTAAGAAACATTTGAAGATTTTTTTTTATTTGAGAGATTTTCTGAAACATCAGGGCGCAACGAGCAAGCTGGTCTAGAATGGACAGTGTCAGCGCTATCAGAGAGCAACGAGCATGCTGGTCTAGAATGGACAGTGTCAGCGCTATCAGAGAGCAACGAGCATGCTGGTCTAGAATGGACAGTGTCAGCGCTATCAGAGAGCAACGAGCATGCTGGTCTAGAATGGACTGTGTCAGCGCTATCAGAGGGCAACGAGCATGCTGGTCTAGAATGGACTGTGTCAGCGCTATCAGAGCGCAACGAGCATGCTGGTCTAGAATGGACTGTGTCAGCGCTATCAGAGTGCAACGAGCATGCTGGTCTAGAATGGACTGTGTCAGCGCTATCAGAGTGCAACTAGCATGCTCGTCTAGAATGGACACTATCAGCGCTGTAGAAGAAATCATTCATCATCGTCATTATCACAAGATTAATTTGCAGTAAGCTTCGTCAATAATAACACAAACATTTTCAATAATCATTACAGAAGTTGTTTGATTTAACAGGAATAAAAAAATCTGCAATTAATTTTCAGGAGCCCTTCATCTATTTTAAAATTTTTCTTAAGACATCTTTATGAAGTGAAATTGAGTTGTGATTTTATTTCGTTGTTCAAGTGGTGAAAATAGGATGGGATGCTCATTGGTGTCGATGGTGTGAGAACCACTGTTGTTACCGTGAGTTGTTGGCCTTAGGGGTAGCACTGTGGCCGTTTGTGATGGGATGAAAGGACGGGGATAAACAAAACAAGTGCGTGATTATAACCTGTGCGAGCTCGACCCCCCCCCCGGGGGGGGAGAGGGGGGAGCAATGATCTTGTAATGCTCAAGGAAGGAACACATAGTCCTGATCGGAGCACAAGGAAGGGACACACAGTCCTGAGTTGGTTGATGCGATAAAGCATCGCTGTTGTTGAACGCTATGCTTATAGGATTAGTCAGTTTCAGGCCGGGAATTGTAATATTTCTTTAAGAAATTTTACTATTTTTAGACAAGGTTTTCATAAAACAATTTTCTTACAGCGTAAAAAAAGAAGTATAAATACGATTGCAAAATTTTTATCGTTTAAAATTTTGGAGAAATATTTCCCCCTCTATGAGGTCCATTCAGATGATTGAAATCAACGTAAAAGTAAAGTAAGTCACATGACCGAATGTTTCCCTTCTAGGGGTCAGCGAAGGACTTTCTTAGCGTATCATTTACATTGTGGCGTTTGCGTGGGCTCGATCCCACGCCTCTCAGCCCACTACTGACTTCGCTATCCAGCCGCTAAATCAACATAGAATAAATAAAGATCTGCTGATAAAAGTCAAAACAGAATACCCAGATGTTAGGTTAAGATGTCACCTGAATACCCTCATATTCGAATAACTCGATTTCCACCATTAAATGACAATAAGCACAACTGTTTCCGGTAATCTCAGGGAAAACTAACTTGAAGACTTGTATCCAGAGCTGGAGAAACCCTGGTCAACTTGACCAAGAGTATAGAGTCAGCCAAGAGTTTAGAATCAGCCAAGAAGATAATGGAGCTAGTATGTCAACCGGACCCGACAAAATCTGGGGTACATTCTGAAAATAGTGTTGGTATTACTGAAATTCTGTATATTATAATAGATATATTATATATATATGTATATAATATTACTGAATATTTACGAAATTCTGATAATAGATTAGGCTTTTTTGAAGGACCGCAAAGAATAAAAGTTATTTCAATTCATTTTCAAAAGTTTTCAGTCAAAAAAATTATGTATAGTTACACTTGTATATAAATGTATATATATATATATAAAATAAATAATAAATGATTTTCATTTTTTAAAGAAATTGAGAGATTATTAGGATCTAATGTCATCTTAGAAAAAATAAAGAAACCATTTCTAAACAGAAGATGACTGTATCCTACGCTTATCCATGGTTTATGTCTATCTTAAACTTTTATTAGAGTTTTTGAACGCAATCCATTCCACTCTCGGGTTGAGGACGCGAAAAAGGAGAGTTTGTATGTGTGACTTTTTTGCAAATAGAAAAAAAAAGTGTTTTTATCCCCATGTCTAGCTGATGCCGGAAAAGTTATCAAATACAATGTCACTCTTAACACAAATTTAAAATTAAGAACTTGCAGTAGGTAGTGATTTACATGCTCTTGGTTCATAACTTTTTTATCAAGGTTCCAGTTGTTTTTAAAAAAATTGTAAATGCACTCCGTAAAATGTACCACTCAGATCTTGGTTTGTTGTTAACTAAAATGACATTACATGTATATATAAGCTGTAGCGGACAGTCCTACCAACGGCGTATGTTGTAAAAAGGGATGTAGTTGGTGAATGTAGTAATTGTGTGTGTAACTGATGGGATTAGTAAAACTATGAAATTCAATAGATTTACCACAAGTATAAATTCAGAGAAAGTTGCAAATGTTAATAACTTATGGCTAATGAAAGCTAGGATGTGAAGGAAATAGAAAGGCTAATGAAAGCTAGGATGTGAAGGAAATAGAAAGGCTAATGAAAGCTAGGATGTGAAGGAAATAGAAAGGCTAATGAAAGCTAGGATGTGAAGGAAATAGAATGTAAAAAATGCTCATATCCTCTTAAAACAAACAATAGACAATTTTCCATTTACTCATAACTAGACTGTAGTGATCTATTTAACCCTCTGCTATCAGAACTGTTTAGATACGAAGCGAACTATATAACATTCTACTATCAGAAGGGTTTAGACCGAAGCGGTCTTTTTAACCTTCAACATTGAACATTTCCAGTTGATGAATGTGTATGAGCTTTTATTAGCTTGTCTCCACACACGCAAAAAAGGAAACTTAAAACTAATGAGTGGAGCAGTAAAACCTTTTCCCTCCAATCCATTAAAACGAATGCCTTTCAATCTCCGAAATATGTAAAAGAGTAACTCTTCCCAAAGCCAGATCCAAAACACTTGCCACATAAAACACTAAAGACAAATGGCCCCTCAATTTCACGATCAATACACATAAGGTAAACACAACACTAGCTACTTGTAAGTCACCCACAACAACACTAGCTACCTGTAAGTCACCCACCACAACACTAGCTACTTGTAAGTCACCCACCACAACACTAGCTACTTGTAAGTCACGCTCTAGCAATCACTTTGTGTTGTCTCAACGTTCTAACAATCACTTTGTGTTGTCTCAACGCTCTCACATTCACTTTGTGTTGTCTCAACGTTCTAACAATCACTTTGTGTTATCTCAACGCTCAAACAATCAATTTGTGTTGTCTCAACGTTCTAACAATCACTTTGTGGTGTCTCAACGCTCTAACAATCACTTCTTGTTGTCTCAACGCTCTCATAATCACTTTGTGTTGTCTCAACGCTCTAACAATCGCTTTGTGTTGTCTCAACGTTCTAACAATCACTTTGTGTTGTCTCAACGTTCTAACAATCACTTTGTGTTGTCTAATGGTTCTAACAATCACTTTGTGTTGTCTCAACGTTCTAACAATCATTTTGTGTTGTCTCAACGTTCTAACAATCACTTTGTGTTGTCTCAACGTTCTAACAATCACTTTGTGTTGTCTCAACGCTCTAACAATCACTTTGTGTTGTCTCAACGTTCTAACAATCTCTTTGTGTTGTCTCAACGCTCTAACAATCACTTCTTGTTGTCTCAACGTTCTAACAATCACTTTGTGTTGTCTAATGGTTCTAACAATCACTTTGTGTTGTCTCAACGTTCTAACAATCATTTTGTGTTGTCTCAACGTTCTAACAATCACTTTGTCTTGTCTCAACGTTCTAACAATCACTTTGTGTTGTCTCAACGTTCTAACAATCTCTTTGTGTTGTCTCAACGCTCTAACAATCACTTCTTGTTGTCTCAACGTTCTAACAATCACTTTGTGTTGTCTCAACGTTCTAACAATCACTTTGTGTTGTCTAATGGTTCTAACAATCACTTTGTGTTGTCTCAACGTTCTAACAATCATTTTGTGTTGTCTCAACGTTCTAACAATCACTTTGTGTTGTCTCAACGCTCTAACAATCACTTTGTGTTATCTCAACGCTCTAACAATCACTTTGTGTTGTCTCAACGCTCTCATAATCACTTTGTGTTGTCTCAACGTTCTAACAATCACTTTGTGTTGTCTCAACGTTCTAACAATCACTTTGTGTTGTCTAATGGTTCTAACAATCACTTTGTGTTGTCTCAACGTTCTAACAATCATTTTGTGTTGTCTCAACGTTCTAACAATCACTTTGTGTTGTCTCAACGTTCTAACAATCACTTTGTGTTGTCTCAACGCTCTAACAATCACTTTGTGTTGTCTCAACGTTCTAACAATCTCTTTGTGTTGTCTCAACGCTCTAACAATCACTTCTTGTTGTCTCAACGTTCTAACAATCACTTTGTGTTGTCTAATGGTTCTAACAATCACTTTGTGTTGTCTCAACGTTCTAACAATCATTTTGTGTTGTCTCAACGTTCTAACAATCACTTTGTCTTGTCTCAACGTTCTAACAATCACTTTGTGTTGTCTCAACGTTCTAACAATCTCTTTGTGTTGTCTCAACGCTCTAACAATCACTTCTTGTTGTCTCAACGTTCTAACAATCACTTTGTGTTGTCTCAACGTTCTAACAATCACTTTGTGTTGTCTAATGGTTCTAACAATCACTTTGTGTTGTCTCAACGTTCTAACAATCATTTTGTGTTGTCTCAACGTTCTAACAATCACTTTGTGTTGTCTCAACGCTCTAACAATCACTTTGTGTTGTCTCAACGCTCTAACAATCACTTTGTGTTGTCTCAACGCTCTAACAATCACTTTGTGTTTGTCTCAACGCTCTAACAATCACGTTGAACAAATCAAGCTTTGCAGACTCAAACCTGCGCCAATCAAGAGTTTTTTTAGGGAGGCAGCAGACAGTTCCATGATTGGTGTCTATTGAGTCGTAACATATCTGAAAATATCAAATTAGTTTATTTAAATGGTCAATAAAGTGGATCCCCAAAGCAATATTAAACTTGGGCCATCTGATTAGGCTGATGGCCTGGGATTAAACCAGCAGACGATACCGCAGGTGTTCAATTTTGAAAGACTAGACGCCCCTCGGCGTAGTATACGCCGCAGACTTGCTCATGGAGAGTGCAAAGAAAGTATAGAAAGAACGGACACAAACTACAGCACGAAGAAATAAAAAGCAACTGGGGGGGGGGACTGCCGACTCATTGTTGGTTTCAAGACATTCACACTGTGGTTATCTACCCGCCCACCATCCCTTTACCACATTAGCTTGCCAACCATAAACTGTGGTTGGCCGACCCTAGCGAGGGTCAGCCATGTTGGCAATAAAGGGGTAAAAGAACGGGCACAAAGAGACATTTTTAAAAAATTATAAAAAAACAATGTTTTCGCTGGGGCTTGAACCCAGACCTTCCCCGTATAAGGCGGACGTGATAACCAGTACACTACGAATCTCACGTTATTCTGTGAAGGAACAATGCAAGTGAATGCAAGGACCTTTGTTGGTCTCGAAATACTGGTCGACCTCGGCGAGGGTCATTCGTCATGCTCGTTTGCACATACTCACTTTGCGGAAGGGGGCAGGAGGAGGGTTGGAGAGTCGGCGTGCGTGCGTGGTGTCCGGCATGACTGGGTCGACGTAGAGAATTATTATTTGAAAGATGGACTGATCATTAGTCCTTAGTCATTAGTTTGGTCCTCATTTCTGTTTCAGCTTCCGCATAACAAATGAAATGTATATATTGCGGAATAAGTAAAAGTAAGACCAAAATAAACATTATGTACATGGCTATTATGGTTATTCCATGTACAAGATTTGGGAGAAATCCGTACGCTGGCAGCTCAAACCGGATTGGCGTTGCCAAAGAATACAATTGACGTTGCCATAGAAATACAATTGACGTTGCCATAGAAACACAATTGGCGTTGCCAAAGAAAACAATTGACGTTGCCATAGAAACACAATTGACGTTGCCAAAGAAACACAATTGACGTTGCCAAAGAAACACAATTGACGTTGCCAAAGAAACACAATTGACGTTGCCATAGAAACACAATTGACGTTGCCAAAGAAACACAATTGACGTTGCCAAAGAAACACAATTGACGTTGCCAAAGAAACAAAATTGACGTTGCCAAAGAAACACAATTGACGTTGCCAAAGAAACACAATTGACGTTGCCAAAGAAACACAATTGACGTTGCCATAGAAACACAATTGACGTTGCCATAGAAACACAAATGACGTTGCCATAGAAACACAATTGACGTTGCCATAGAAACACAATTGACGTTGCCATAGAAACACAATTGACGTTGCCATAGAAACACAATTGACGTTGCCATAGAAACACAAATGACGTTGCCATAGAAACACAATTGACGTTGCCATAGAAACACAATTGACGTTGCCATAGAAACACAATTGACGTTGCCATAGAAACACAATTGACGTTGCCATAGAAACACAATTGACGTTGCCATAGAAACACAATTGACGTTGCCATAAAAACACAATTGACGTTGCCATAGAAACACAATTGACGTTGCCAAAGAAACACAATTGACGTTGCCATAGAAACACAATTGCGTTGCCAAAGAAACACAATTGGCGTTGCCAAAGAAACTCAATTGACGTTGCCAAAGAAACTCAATTGACGTTGCGAAAGAAACACAATTGACGTTGCCATAGAAACACAATTGACGTTGCCAAAGAAACACAATTGACGTTGCCATAGAAACACAATTGACGTTGCCATAGAAACACAATTGACGTTGCCATAGAAACACAATTGACGTAGAATTCTGAAATATTTCCACACTTGTAACGGACAAATATTTATTTTCAGAATATTTTTAAGGTAAAAATTGTGGAAACTTTAACTATGCCATCACATATATAGTAGCAAAATGACTCTTTTTTATATAATAATGTACCAAATATCCATACGATTACGTTTTGTATGGCATTATAATAAATCTCAATAATAAGATGTTTGTATGATATAATGACTCTTCCTGATACGTATTGAAGACTTTGTTTTTGGCATTGTGCCAAACTTCTGTCGACTTTAATTCGTTTGTTATGACACATTACATCATGACTTGATCTTATTTTAAAACCATGCTTCCTCTTCGGATAAGTTCAGAATTCTATTCATTATGATCACACGCGTTAAAGGAAAGCAAGGAGAGACAAAAGTGTGGGCTACTGAGTTTGTTTCTTTCACCACGTTTCGTGAAAAATTTTTTTTAAATCGCACATTCAAGAATTTGTACAAGAGTCTAAGAACAAGCTAATTTAGAGCAACTTTTAGTCCGTAACTACACAACTGTTGAAAATAACATTTACACAGTCAATACAACAATTTTCACCATTAAAAAAATAACAAAAGCTAAACATCAAACGACCTCTTGGTGAATGGCGGATGGCGGATAAAACAGCCGAGTTCCAAACTAACAGGTTCCTGCTACACAGAGGCGTGGTGGGGGTGGGGGAGGATGGGCAGGGTAATAAATTTACACGGGTGATAGTAAAGGGGAGTCAAAATTTGGCTTACAATTGCAATTTTGCAATAGAATAAGTGAATAAGGTTAGATATTAATTTAACTCGTGGTGGGGGTAATTGCATAGTTTTTGCCCGGGCACAAAATATCCAAGCAACGCCTCTGATGCTGCAAGAAACACTTGGTATTTTCAAACATCCTAAGTTTTAAGGGACATTGATTTTTTTCTCCTTCCCTCCAAAAACCCTCGCCTCCACGTCACTCTGGGATACTAATTAACGGAGAATAACAGCGGCCTCGAGCTCTCTCGTTTCTTTATCACCAAACTTATGAGTTCTCCTGGCCACGGGTAGGAGGCTAATCACCTGGAGATCACACAGGTGAGAGCAGACGATATACCCACATGCTGTTCAGATTATCAATAGACCGGGCTGGGATCCTGGTGGCTATTGAAGCAGTCAGGGCGCCTGGTAAAGTAGAGGCTGTTATAGTGGAGGAGTTACGTGATCTAGTTGGGGCGCCTTGTGAACGACACGTTATAGTGGGTGAGTTACGTGATCTAGTCGGGGCGCCTTGTGAACGACACGTTATAGTGGAGGAGTTACGTGATCTAGTTGGGGCGCCAGGTGAGCTAGACGTACTGATGTAGTTACGAGAGTTCTCTCAAGGTTTCATTGAATATATGTTAGTTATTACTCCTGATAAGCATGAAGTCAAGGTTTGAAAGCGTTTGAGTAAAAAAAGATATTCATAAAAATGTCTATATATGAACATCTATTCGACAAAAATTTCACATACTTTAAATCTTACACTTAAGATTGGTCCACACTTCTCAAATGCTCGCGAGCATTTGATCAAACATCACACGAACGCACTATAAAATACGCCATAGTGCGTTCGTGTGATGTTTGATGAAATGCTCGCGAGCATTTGAGAGGTGTGGACCAACCTTTAATCAGAGGTATAACAATTATAGTGTTTTTAATTTGTTTTTGTTTTCTTTATTTTAACTTTTAAAATATTTATGTTCTGTGGATGTTGATTTATTATTTATGTTTGTTATTTATTTTTTAAAACATTCCAACTATAGTAATTGGTTTTCGCTAATGAGTAGAAATTTACAGGTTTTATAATTATTTTCTTTGGGATTCCTTCACGGGAGGTTACAGTTCAATATGTTTGAATTCTGTAGTTTTGATCTAATTTATCAACACCATCTCGTATTCAAAAACATATATCCTCAATATTTTTTTTTGGGGGGGGGGCGTTAAAAGCAATTATCAATACAAATATACTAGGGCTGCGGAAATTAACTATTAATTTCTCGATTAATCGTTTAACGGTTAAATTATTTTTAGCGATTAATTGACTGATCACAAATTATTAGAAGTCAAAAGCTAAATTAAAAAATATTAAAAAATAGCGGCCGATAAATAGAAAATTTACTGACGATTACACGAATATTTTGGTTTTAAACTTTTGACTGAGGGGAATGCTCAAAATGTTGATAAAGTTTGACTACCATGGTTATAACGTTTCGCCTACTTATTAAACCAAATGAAAGGTGTATTAAGCTAATTTTAGTAATGGAGTCTGACTCAGAGACAGAAAATGACGACAGCTGTTCTGATGAATTACTGCGTTACAAAATGGAGATAAAAGTTCCTGAATCCATTAACCCTCTGCAATGGTGGAAACTTAACTAACACCGATATCCGATAATGTCATTCCCTGCCAAGACCATTTTGTGCATACCAGTTACCTCAGTTCCATGGGAATGATTGTTCAGCTCAGCTGGTTATATTGTCAATTAGACCCGCTCATTAATTGAATCAAATAATTTCAACACACTTGTCTTTTTGCGTATTTGGTTAAAAGATGACATAAAGGAGATATTATTGTGTTATTTAGATTTTCAAAAAGAAAGTTTAATACGTGTTACTTATGACATCATCAATTTTAATTTTTGGTCTTAATCGAAATTAACGATTAATTAATCGTTAATTTTTCTAAAGTTAATGATTAAGTTTAAATTATCGTTAACAGCACTAAAATATACATGATTTTTAAATGTTTCCAACGCCCCTGATCTATCCACACCTACAGGGGTGATGAACCCCCTTTGTTAGCGTGTTTCAGAGTTACGCCGTTTTTTCACCCTCCCCCCTTCCACCCCCTTGCACATGTTACCGTTTTTTTAAATAAAAACTAGTCCCGAAATGTTCATAACAGAGGAAATTATTAGTTTATTTCGTGTCTTTGTTCCGCGCGTTACATTACAATCCTTATAATCGTCTCATCAGTACGCTGTTTGAATCAGGCCAATCAAACTAGTTTACTTGTGCGAGATGAGCGGCTCTGAATACTATGTTAAAAGACACTAAGAGCCAAACACTTTCAACATTTAAAACTCTAATAACAATGCCAGACTTTACATAAACCTTATGTATAGAAGGCGCGTCGGTAACAGATAAGATAGGATAATATAAGATAAGATAAGATAAGAGAACACAATCTTAATGAGACCAGCTTCAACTTTGCGCTAATATTTTCATTACCAAGAAACATAGCTGAAATATACCGAAGCTATTTAACAGCTGATTCATCCGTTGTTCACCTCATCGTTTTTGGTGGCGATCTCATCAATCTGATATCTGAATCTTATGAAGTTTATCTAAACAATTACTTTATAAGGAATCAATAAGAACAATATAAACACCAGTGGAATATCCCGTCCCCGGAGCTGGTTCTCTACCAGAATGAAAGGGGGTGGGGTGGGGGTGGGGGGGTGGGGTTGACTTACGGGACTCTAGTCCTACCCTTACGGAAATGTGCACTTTCCCTTGATTTTATAATCCTGATGTTGTGCGTGTAGGGGGCCACACGCACCCCGTGTCTGGGGCCCAAATACTTGTGGCGTTGGGCCTGTCTGGAGTCTTGGTTTGGTGTATAAGGAGTAAGGTGAAGGGGCGCGTGTAAGTGGAGTGTGGGTTGGGTGACAAGGAGGGTAGGGGGCGGTTGGGGTTCAAGGTGTGTTTGAGTTTGAAGGAACGTTGTTTAAAGTGTCGAGAGATCGCGGCTGTGGAAGTTGGGAGATGGATGGTTTGTTGAGTGTTCATCGCTGAGGTGGGTGGGTTAGGAGAAGGGAGAACGTGGCTGGGGTGCTGGCTTGGGAACTTGTTGGAGGGGTTTGTTTTTATGGACTGAAGGCCAGGAAAGGAAGGCAGGGTTTTTGTAAGCATCAGTGAGTGCAGCAACGGAAATCGTTAGTTTAATTTAAGGGCGATCTGCTTTCGACGTTGTGTATGCTTTGCGATCACCAAATAAAGACGTATGAAACTTAATTTACAATTTCCAAGAGGTCTATTTCAAGAAAACAACATGGGAACCTTTCATTTCAAAGTCACTATTTCCTGTATTTTGTAAACAAATCAAGGGACATTACTTTTTTTGCAAAATAACTTTTAAAGTATATTCGCAAACGCCTAAAACAAATTTCGAAAATGGTGTTTAGGGGACGAACAATTCTTCCTTACTGACGTTTGGGACAACAATAATAAAAACAAGGTCAGTCCAATTTTAAAATGTATCATTACATCCTCTTGGGAAAGTCAATGTAGTGTTTGTAGTAGTGTTGTAGTTAATTCAACAATAAAGGTTGTGATCTCTGCAGTGATTATCTTTAATTGACCCTCTTAATTTGTACCTTAATACTGGCTCTGATCCAACAGTAAATGTTCATCCCATTTGAAAAGCGTCCTCACTGCTGACACAGTTCAGACACATATTTGAAAATATGCTCACAAGTTCAGTCAACCAATTTATTAGAGAGTTCATTAACGCATTCCCTCTATTACAATATTTACTAAACTAGTTTGTGCTGCGGCGCCGTGGCGCCTGCGGCGCCCCCTTTTTCAAAAGCCCACCTAACTCGTCCTTGTATGATAAATACGTAATATTAAACTTTCATAAATGTACACAAAGTTTGTTTTTATATTTTTTTATATTGTTATGTTAAAAGCCCAAGTAACTTATCCTTGCATGATAAATACGAAATATTCCTGAAATGTACACAAAGTATGTATATAATATAGGTTGTGCTGCGGCACCCACTTTTATTTAGGGCGCCTACGGCGCCCACTTTTTTTCAAAAGCCCAACAAACTTGTCCTTGTATGATAGATTACGTAATATTAAAATACCTTAAATATACACAAAGTAATTTAAAATAGAGGTTGTAGGGCGCCTACGGCACCCACTTTTTGTTTGGTCAAAAGCCCAAGTAACTTATCCTTGTATGATAAATACGTAATATTCCTGAAAATTAAACAAACTATTTATATAATAATTTTTTGAGTGCTAATCACCACACGATTTTTTACCAAAATGTAGAAAGCAGCGCACCAAATTACTGCACCAAAAAATAACTATTTGAGTCAAACAGCACTGCTCACAACACAACATTTAAAAAAAACACAGTGATGTCCCTCAGCGTTAGGCTACATAATTGAGCGTAAATATATATATGATGGAGTCCAAAAATCGTTAGTGTCCCTTGAGTGTCAGTATTTCAAAGATCTCCAAGGAAATTTTGACGTCCAAGAAAACCCTGTGTATGAACTAAAACTGTAAACACAACACAAATGATCTGCTTCAACAGTTTTTATTTATTTATATTTATTTTTATTTTATTTTATTTGGGGCGGGGGGGGGATGAAATAAGAGTTATATAAAGTCTTAAAATTGTTTATTCTCTTCCGCATAAACTTGATCAGATTATATTAATCTTGGTCCTTGATGTAAGGGAAAGATGGCTGGACTTTGTTTATGTTGATGTTACTCTAAGGCAGGGTTCGGGAAACCATGGCTCGCGAGCCATATATGGCTCTTTTGATGGCTGCATATGGCTCGCAGAAAAATGTTCATTATAAAGAAAAAATGTTTCTTCAGTCTACTTTGATCTAAATAATTTTTGGAAAAAATTCTTTAAAAAAAAATTAATTAATTGAATATAAAAAAAGAAGAAAAAAAAACACCTCGACATATGTCAATAACCTTACTAATTATTTTCTATTTTTATGGCTTACGTGATGTAAAATATTCTTGAAAGTTTGGAAGCGGGAAAATTGTTGGAGGTCGCATGTTGATTGACCTATCAATTCTATCCGAATAGTAATGAGGAGAGCCATACGTGATAGAATGATATAATAGTAATGAGGAGAGCCATACGTGATAGAATGATATAATAGTAATGAGGAGAGCCATACGTGATAGAATGCATGAAATAATCAAGGTCAGGGGTTAGTAACCTTAGGAGTTAGATTGCTATTTAAGGGAGAGAGATTTTGGAATTCGGGATCAAAGTGATATCAGTGATTTCTATGGAAAAGTGGCAAAAATACATTGTTCAAGTGGGGTTGGTGTATATTGCTTTCGAAAATAGCGGACGATGTGTGCATGTGTAAAAGGGTCCACACAAATGATTGTAGTCGGATCAGAAAGTAAACTTTCGTTTTAATCGCGTTCTAAGCTAACTAGTTTTAGAAACCTTTTTGACAAGATGGCTAAAAGAAAGAAAGACGATGAGTATCGTACTTTTCAGCAGGAATGGACGGAGGAATTTGCCTTTATGGAGAGAACGGGTTCTGCGGTGTGTTTAATATGCAGTGATAAAATTACGTCTATGAAACGGTCAAATGTAAAGCGACACTTCGAGACACGCTATTCTACATTTGCATTGAAATATCCTGAGGGAGACAGCAGAAAGAAAGCATGTCAAGAATTGCTATCAAGAGTGCAAGCTGGTCAGCAGCAAATCCGTGTTTGGACCCAAAAAGGTGATTGGAATTCGGCTAGCTTTGCTGGCGCTTTAGCTATTGTAAGAAACGGAAAGCCATTCACAGATGGGGAGTATGCCAAATCATTCATGCTTGATGTTGCCAATGAACTTTTTTATGACTTTTCCAATAAGGACAAAATAATTAAACGGATAAAAGAAATGCCTCTGTCGGCAAAAACTGTTCACGATCGTAGCATCATGATGTCAAATCAAATTGAGGATATGCAAGTGAAGGACATAAATGCGGCACCGTTTTTTCTCTCTCGCTTTGGATGAGTCAACAGACATAAGTAATTTATCCCAGTTCAGCGTGGTTGCAAGGTATGTTGTCGGTGAAACATTACATGAGGGAAAGTCTTGCTGTTTTGTCTATGAAGGGCACAACAAGAGGGCAGGATTTATTCGAGTCCTTCACTGAGTTCGCTAAAGAAAAAAATCTACCGATGGATAAACTTGTTTCGGTGTGCACTGATGGTGCTCCGTGCATGGTGGGGAAAAACAGAGGATTTGTCGCTCTTCTTTGTGAGCATGAAAACAGACGCATCCTAAGCTTTCATTGCATCCTACATCAGGAGGCGCTTTGTGCTCAGATGTGTGGCGAGCAGCTTGGTGATGTGATGTCGCTGGTGGTTCGGGTAGTCAACTTTATTGTTGCCCGAGCATTAAATGATCGCCAGTTTAAACACTGCTTGATGAGGTTGAGAATAATTATCCTGGTCTGCTTCTGCACAGCAACGTGCGTTGGTTGTCAAGTGGGAAAGTGCTCAGCCGATTTGCGGCTTGTCTGAGCGAAATTATGACTTTTCTTGAAATGAAGAATCTCGAGCATCCCGAGTTAGCTGACACTGAATGGATCCTGAAGTTTTATTATCTCGTAAACATGACTGAACATCTAAAGCAGCTCAATGTGAAAATGCAAGGCGTTGGAAATACAATCTTGTCCCTGCAACAAGCAGTGTTTGCATTTGAAAACAAGCTAGAACTCTTCATCGCTGACATTGAAACAGGTCGTTTATTACACTTTGAAAAACTGGGTAGAGTTCAAAGATATGTGCACATCAAGTGACCCTGCTCAATATCTTAATATTCAGCAGCTAGCAGCTTCACGTCCAATCTCCTGCAGTCATTTAAAGCGCGCTTTGGAGAATTTCGTGAGCACACCCGTCTTTTTAAGTTCATCACCCATCCACACGAGTGTGCAGTGGACAGCACTGACCTGAGTTGCATCCCCGGAGTCTCCGTCAGAGATTTTGAGCTCCAAGCTGCTGACCTGAAGGCCTCAGACATGTGGATGAATAAGTTCAAGTCACTGAATGAAGATTTGGAAAGACTTGCACGACAGCAAGCAGAGTTGGCGAGCCAACACAAATGGTCAGAAATGAAAAAACTTCAACACGCAGACCAGCTGATTGTCAAAACTCGGAACGCGCTGCCCGTCACATACAACACACTTCAGCGTGTGAGTATTGCTGTACTGACAATGTTTGCGCTCTACGTATGCATGCGAGCAGTCTTTCTCACATCTAAAGAACATCAAGACCAACCACCGATCACGTTTAACGGATGGAAGTCTCAACGCCTGCATGAAGCTTAACCTCACCACGTATCAACCAGACTACAAAGCCATAAGTAAATCCATGCAGCACCATAAGTCGCATTAATGGTAAGTAATACTCATTATTGATTATTTTAGCAACAACATGACAGTGTTATTAAAAAGATTGCAGAGCATAATTATTGTGCTTTTAGTGTTGAAATTACACAAAATGCACACATTTACTTGAATTTTTAGTTGTAAGAAATATGTATGGCTCTCACAGAATTACGTTCGAAATATGAGGTGTTTATGGCTCTCTCAGACAAAAAAGTTTCCCGACCCCTGCTCTAAGGTGTCAAGATTTGAATTAATCAGTAGTGGTAATTGTGACGTCTTTGCATTAATGGCGTTCTTTGTATTAGTAGTGTACTTGTGCTGTCAATTTAGACGTCTTTGTATTAGTGGTATACTTGTGCTGTCAGCATAGACGTCTTTGTATTAGTGGTGTACTTGTGCTGTCAATTTAGACGTCTTTGGTGAAAAGGGGTGTGCAGGGAGATTAAGGGGATATGTTGGGGTGGGGGGAGGGAATGACTAAAGTGCTGAAGATGAAGTTGCTGTGTGCTGTGGAAGAGATTTGGGTGTAAGGCAAACGTGCTTTAGGTTAAGGGTGAAATAATAGGTTAGAAGGGAGGGAAGGAGCGTGCCACTGTGATGTAGAAGGAAGGGAAGGAGCGTGCCATTGTTATGTAGAAGGGAGGGAAGGAGCGTGCCACTGTGATGTAGAAGGGAGGGAAGGAGCGTGTCACTGTGATGTAGAAGGGAGGGAAGGAGCGTGCCACTGTAATGTAGAAGGGAGGGAAGGAGCGTGTCACTGTGATGTAGAAGGGAGGGAAGGAGCGTGCCATTGTTATGTAGAAGGGAGGGAAGGAGCGTGCCACTGTGATGTAGAAGGAAGGGAAGGAGCGTGCCCCTGTGATGTAGAAGGGAGGGAAGGAGCGTGCCACTGTGATGTAGAAGGGAGGGAAGGAGCGTGCCACTGTGATGTAGAAGGAAGGGAAGGAGCGTGCCCCTGTGATGTAGAAGGGAGGGAAGGAGCGTGCCACTGTGATGTAGAAGGGAGGGACGGGGCGTGTCACTGTAATGTAGAAGGGAGGGAAGGAGCGTGCCACTGTAATGTAGAAGGGAGGGAAGGAGCGTGTCACTGTGATGTAGAAGGGAGGGAAGGAGCGTGCCACTGTGATGTAGAAGGGAGGGAAGGAGCGTGCCATTGTGATGTAGAAGGGAGGGAAGGAGCGTGTCACTGTGATGTAGAAGGGAGGGAAGGAGCGTGCCACTGTGATGTAGAAGGGAGGGAAGGAGCGTGTCACTGTGATGTAGAAGGGAGGGAAGGAGCGTGCCACTGTGATGTAGAAGGGAGGGAAGGAGCGTGCCGCTGTGGTGTAGAAGGGAGGTAAGGAGCGTGCCACTGTGATGTAGAAGGGAGGGACGGTGCGTATCGCTGTGATCACGATTTAATGATGACAGAAAGTAATGAAAATGTGGGGATAAGCGAAGAATAAGGTGGAAAAGTCTTTCTGTAACGAAATTCCTAGTGTAGAAAGAGGTGTTTTGGGGGAAGGGGGCTGCAACCCAACGATTGTCTTCTCTTGGCAAACAGAGACTTTCCCTCTCGCCAAATGTAACACGGAAACACGCAAATAACTTTCTCTTGTAGTCTGGCATTCACACACAGACCAAGTAAATAACTAACTTCTAGGGGGGTATACATTTGTACAAGGTAACTTACTTCATGGAATGGGGGGAGGGGAATAATTATATAAGGTAAATAACTGACTGCTTGCTGGAATACATTTATGCTTGGGTAGATAGCGTACTTCTTAAGGGTGAACTTTATTTAGAATTTTTTAAAGAAAAAAGAATGAAACATCTTTAGAAAACAAAATTTTCTATTTGATAAAGAAATTAATCCGTAATTCCACATTAATTAGTTTAACTCCAGCAACACTAGGGGTATTCACCTCCAGCAAAACTAGGTGGTTCAACCCTAGGAACACTTCGTGATTTAAGAGTTAACTTCATCAACAAAATGTGGTCTAACAAAAGTGTTAACTGCCGAAAAGTTCCTGAAATACCATCATTTTAACTTACTTTAACGCTTTCATTCAGATTTTGTAAACATCGTCATCTTCGGAAGTGTTAAATAACAAACTTTAGCTGTTGCTTTCTATTTCAATGCTGGCAAGATTGTACGCTAAAAGAGTTCAAGCGCACACAATTTGTATTTCGGTTTTATTGTTTGGAAAGAAAGAAAGAAAGAAAGAAAAAAGAAAGGAAGAGAGCAGTGGGGGAAGAATTTAGTTACAGATTTAGAAGAGAAATAATGCAGCTTTGAAGCTGTTAAAAAGAAAGCTCATCGAATGAGTCGGCAAAATCTATTTACCACAGCCATTACTTGGCTCAGTTATTCTTACCTAACTTAACTATCCACAGCCTTCATTTCTTGCATCGAAGTTCAAACGTTAAATTCATGGGTTGGGTTCATGGGTTGGGTTATTGGTTGGGTTCATGGGTTGGGTATTGGTTGGGTTCATGGGTTGGGTTATTGGTTGGGTTCAAAGGTTGGGTTTCATTGTAAGGTTCATTGTTTTTGTGAATTGTTTGGGTTCAATGTTTAGGTTTATAAACACGTTGATGTGTTGGGTTCACGTGTCTTTAGTCTTTACTCTTTAGTTCCTAGTTTTGTTTGATATATCGGAGGGATTGGCTAGGTCAACGGGTTGGGTTTATTGGCTGGGTCGACGGGTTGGGTTTATTGGCTGGGTCGACGGGTTGGGTTTATTGGCTGGGTCAACGGGTTGGGTTTATTGGCTGGGTCAAAGGGTTGGGTTTATTGGCTGGGTCAATGGGTTGGGTTTATTGGCTTGGTCAACGGGTTGGGTTTATTGGCTGGGTCGACGGGTTGGGTTTATTGGCTTGGTCGACGGGTTGCGTTTATTGGCTGGGTTCGACGGGTTGGGTTTATTGGCTGGGTCAACGGGTTGGGTTTATTGGCTGGGTCAAAGGGTTGGGTTTATTGGCTAGGGTCGACGGGTTCGGGTTTATTGGCTGGGTCGACGGGTTGGGTTTATTGGCTGGGTCGACGGGTTGGGTTTATTGGCTGGGTCAACGGGTTGGGTTTATTGGCTCGGTCGACGGGTTGGGTTTATTGGCTGGGTCAACGGGTTGGGTTTATTGGCTGGGTCAACGGGTTGGGTTTATTTGCTGGGTCGACGGGTTGTGTTGATTGGCTGGGTCGACGGGTTGGGTTTATTGGCTGGGTCGACGGGTTGGGTTTATTGGCTGGGTCAACGGGTTGGGTTTATTTGCTGGGTCGACGGGTTGTGTTGATTGGCTGGGTCGACGGGTTGGGTTTATTGGCTGGGTCGACGGGTTGGGTTTATTGGCTGGGTCGACGGGTTGGGTTTATTGGCTGGGTCGATTTGTTGGGTTTATTGGCTGGTTCGACGGGTTCGGTATATTGGCTGGGTGGACGGGTTGGGTTTATTGGCTGGGTCGACGGGTTGGGTTTATTGGCTGGGTCGACGGGTTGGGTTTTATTGGCTGGGTCAACGGGTTGGGTTTATTGGCTGGGTCGACGGGTTGCGTTTATTGGCTGGGTCAACGGGTTGGGTTTATTGGCTGGGTCGACGGGTTGGGTTTATTGGCTGGGTCGACGGGTTGCGTTTATTGCTTAGTTCCAAGAATGAGAAATAATCACTGTAGAGACAGACTTTGTTTAATCTTCATGGAAAAAAATTGCGTGGCGACAGTTACAAACGTAGAGAAATAAAACTAGATATTTTGAGCAAACGATTTTTAAAAATGTAATTTAATGTCAGTTTTATAGACAAAAATTTTTTTCCGGAACTACTAGAGATAAACATATTTTTAAAACTTGAACAAATGTCAGATTCACCCATCCTCCCTTGGGGGCCGTCAATAAAGTACGTCACGATATTTTTGTCAATTTTTAACTCCCCCCTCACCCCTGTCACAAACTGTCACAAATCTTGGAAACCCCCCCCCCTAAAGTACGTCACAATTTCGAAAGAAAAATTGTTTTTTTATTAACAAAATAATTAAAATTTAATATAAACCACCGTGACGTCACACATGGTGGACCCTCCCTCACCGTCCCCCCTGTCACAAACTGTCACACTTTCTTACTCCCTCTCCCCCCCCATCTGGAGCGTGACGTACTTTATGGACTTCCCCTTGGTGGTCAATATCTGATGGTCAATATCTGATGTTACACAATTTTCAAAAGTTGCTGAAAGTTCTCACCTCACTTATTTTGTGACGAATGAGACAACATCCTTTCACTTCCAGCAGTGGTCTCCATTCTAAACAGTCTGGATCCATGGCTCAAATCGTGATCATTTAAATCGATTTATCATTTTAAAATTTAAAAATAAACACATAGCTCATTTTTTAAACAAGTTGAAGATTGAATGAAAGTGCAAACTATTTCATTAAGAGATTATCTTATCGGAAGCCCAATGTCTTGTAAGTATTAACCGTTTGTGACGTGACTGCAGTGTTGCATTCTACGTCATTGCTTTGAGGATGAAACGATGACCTACTCACTGTTGCCGATAATCTGGAACCTAGACTGAAAACCGCTGAAGATAAAAACAACAGATGTTTTATCTCGGAGTGGCGTCCCCTCGTTAGATCATACTAACAAACAACCACGCATAAGGTATAGACACAACATGACTTTAATGTTGTTGTTGTTGCTTTTAGCTTGTGTGTGACTTCTAGTTAATAAATAACAACATTCCGTAACCCTGGTTTTCTTTTTTATCGCCCGTCAATTTTTTTCCATGCATTTTCTGTTCTATTTTCTTATCTCTGTTTACATTCCTTTGTCACCTCTTAATCGCCCCTCCAACAACTTAAGCATCTCTCAACGAAATGAGTAAAGACATATTTCTATATCACGTTGTCACGATGTGAGAGCTGGAAACAGATTTAATAACAAATCAATAGTCTTATCAAAATTGATTTAAATAATTTTAAATAAAGTCCACGTGGGTCCCTAAAGCGGGATTGGAAGATTTACGGCTCTCTTGCCTCAATACAAAAAAAAATCCCTTTTGGTTATTTAAGGGTGTATTACAAATCTATCTATATACAAGTACCCCTCCCTCCAGTCTGATTATCGGGCGTGGAATGGGTTGCCTGAAAAAACCCATAAAATCCAACACCCTGTGAACATTCGAAACGCTAATAAGAATGCAAGACTAGATATAATAAATGGATTATTGAACGACGCTTTAATTTTCTGTATAGAAGGAGCGCCTGTAACATATAAGATAATAAGATCGTCAATATAGAAGGAGCGCCTGCAACAGATAAGATAATAAGATCTTCTATATAGAAGGAGCACCTTTAACAAATAAGATATAAGATCTTCTATATTGAAGGAGCGCCTGTAATGAATAAGATAAAAAGATCTTCTATATAGAAGGAGCACCTTTAACAAATAAGATATAAGATCTTCTATATAGAAGGAGTGCCTGTAACAGATAAGATAATCATATCTTCTATAAAGAAGGAGTGCCTCTAACAGATAAGATAATAAGATCTTCTATCCAGAAGGAGCGCCTGTAACAGATAAGATAATCAGATCTTCTATATAGAAGGAGCGCCTGTAATGAACAAGATAATAAGATCTTCTATATAGAAGGAGTGCCTGTAACAGATAAGATCATATATTCACTATAGCAAGTGAACGGAATGTTTTCTGTACCCGTATAATTAGCTTAGCATTGAGATCAAAGCGATAACATCTAAAACATATTTCTTTATTTAAAGACTGCTACGCCCCTCCGCAAACCCCACCATCTTTTTTTTGTCTATACCCCTGGTTTAATGGATTAACAACAGAGGTTTTGGGCTAATAAAAGTCGCGTGTTCCTTAGGGAAAGATAGCACCATTCCGCGTACATTCCATAACATCAGACGAGGGTGTCTGTGACTTAATATAAGTGACTGAGTTACGGATGCTGGCAAACAAATGTGTGTAAACATAGGTAGGTCTGTGAGCGTAGACACGTTCCTGGTTTGTACACACCTAGACACTTCAATGGGTGGACGCACTGTGGTCAGACGGCCGGACAGAAGGATGTACGAAAGGTTCATAGATGTATTTATGCGCGCAGGGGTGGATAGAAGAATAAATTCATTAAAAAATATGCATGGGAGAAAAAAGTGGATTGACAAACGGACATGGAGAAAAATGGAATTTACGGGTAGAGGGATTGAGAGAGAGATAAATTGATGATATTTATTATTAGAAGAATTAAGTGGGGAAATAAATAAAGTTACGGAGATAGAGCGAGTTAAAGGGATAGAAGGTGATGGAAAGAGAAAAAGAAAGGGTAATGTAAAAGAGATACCGGGAGCGGCTAGGAACATAGAGCGAAAGTGTGTTAATAGACCAATGAGTTATTGCATGTATCGGGGGGGGGGAGGGGGTGAGAGTATGTGGAAGAAACGGTTTCAAAATAAATCACTAAGGACGGTAGAGCCTTTTCTTTCAGGCGTGAACAAATTAACAACAAGATTAATGGAAAGTTAAACAAGTAAAGGGCAAAAATGCCGGAAGGATTGGAAACCAGCAACTGCCTGTGTCATCAGATTTTAAGAGTGGTTCAATGCCTTCAATATCATAACATTGAGTGCATTAGTTGAGAGAGAGAGAGAGAGAGAGAGACAGAGAGAGAGAGAGAGAGAGAGAGAGAGAGAGAGAGAGAGAGAGAGAAATGATAGAGAGAGGGAGAGAGGGAGATGAAGGATAGAGAGAGGAGAGAGGGGCATAGAGAGAGGAGTAGAGAGAGGGAGATGACGGATAGGGAGAGGGGAGAAAGGAATGAAGGAAAGAGAGAGAGAGAAAGGGATATAAAGGATAGAGAGAGGGTAGTGAGATAGAGCGGATTTATGGACGGCAGCGAGAGATAGTGCGCGAGAGAGAGAGAGAGAGAGCAATGAGGCCACTGACAGACAGACTCTGACTTGAACCCCGTCCCTTGACGTGCGTCTGGTTGATCAAACATGCAGTGAGATAAGCAGGTACCACCACCACCGTGAGCAGCCCTTGGCCAGGTTGGGGAGGTGACTCATGCTCGCCTGGAGATTCTGTTCCGCCGCCTGCTCTTCAGACCTGAGAGCTGACAAGCCAGAGAGGGGAGGGGAGGAATAATACAAACTCCAATCAGAGGCGGAACAAGGCAGGGGCATCTGTGCACCTGGGGCTCGAGTCACTTGCGGTTTGTTTATCAGTCTGTTTCAAAGATCTAGTAAAGATTAACTATTTTTAATTGGGTCGCGTTGTTTTGTGTAAGACTGACAAGAAGTTTCAACAGCCTTGCCCGCCCCTTGTTTTTTGTCTCCAGAACTCAGTAATAGATGTTAAGTACTAATAATACAATAATAATCGCTACATTTGACTGGCTTTTTTCTGTACGTGCCTTCCAATCATGAGACGTTATGTCAGCGTTATGTCGCCGTCATAGATGGTCAGTTCATGGCACTTCCTGTGTGACAAGCTACATGGCATTCTACATGGCATTCTACATGGCATTCTACATTGCATTCTACATGGCATTCTACATGGCATTCTACGTGGCATTGTACATGGCATTCTACGTGGCATTCTACATGGCATTCATTCGTGGACACTAATCCAAAACACTTATGTCACCGTCTGGAATATAATTTTTTTACGCAATTTCCTTTTTAATGTAATCTATAATGATAGTTTATGGGGTTTTCCCGCTTTGTGAATGCTTTTGTCAGATCCTTGCGCGGTGCACATTATATTGACACGTTCTTGGTGTGATGTAGCGTGAGGGGATATGACGTCATATTGTGTTTAGTTTCAGAATTATTTATTTGAATCGACTTTTATTGTTATCTAGAATGATTTCCCTTGATTAAAAAAAAATCGGAGATTCCTTGGAAATTGCGTTTAAATACTCATTCGAGTTTTTATTTCTTGTTTTAAAATAATCAGCATCTCTAGAAGATGGCAATAGAACTCAACTGACATCTCGTGTTTACAGAAGCAACTCCAGTAAGACATTAATTTAATCAAAAATATATTATAAAGTAATTATACAGCAGTTGATTTGTATAGCTATTTAGCTGCTATTGTTGTTGCGGAGTAAAACTATTGTTTAAGGCTTGTTACGTCACTGATCGCTTCCAGGGTTGTTAACAATACTAAAAAAAATATTGGCAATACCAATACCAATACTGCCTGTAAAATCTATTGGCAATACCAATACCAATACAATTTTAAAACCAGTATTTCAATACCAATACCAATATTTATTTATTATTGCCTTACCAATACCAATATTTGGGTCATTCGACGATTAAAATGCAAATACGTAATTCATCGCTATATATCACTTACATTGATAAACGATAACAACATTTTTGGCTAATTTAGACAATGTATTTTTAACCAAATTTTGTTCAATAGTTAACACTTGCTTCATCAGTTTCCCTCAATTATTCAACAATCTTTGACAACATATTAAATAAGTCGGCATACCTTAACGTCCTTAAGCAACAAGGTTTTTAATATGTATACTGTACACATATTGTGAATGAATGAATGGATGGATGGATGAATGAAGCAAATGACTGTCATAGAAAAGCAAATGATATATAAACGGTTAAACATCATACTATAGTAAAAACAGTCAGACCGAGTCAGTGGATTGCAGTAGATATTAACATCGGCAGATAAAGCAGTTTTACCGTTATTAATAATTAAATTTTAGTTTAAAATTTAAATTCATGAGTTATATCTAAAATCTGTCTACATTGGCATTGGATGAAACAAAAATTAACTTAACTCACTTTCAAGCAAGAAAT
Source organism: Ampullaceana balthica (assembly GCA_944989445.1). NCBI lineage: Eukaryota > Metazoa > Mollusca > Gastropoda > Lymnaeidae > Ampullaceana > Ampullaceana balthica. The sequence goes on from CALYLW010000270.1 coordinate 414,656, forward strand.
TCTGTAAAAGGAAATCGGAAAGAAAATATTGACCAAAGAAAAAAATGGCATCAAGATCTTTAAAGTATTACCTATCAGTCCATAATATGCGCAATCATTGAAAAGTTATGAACGAAATAGAATGACGCATTCACGCTACTAAAAATAATTCTAATTACAACAAATTTAATATTATATAAATTAAAAAAAAATTTTTTCTTTGTTTGGCCTTATTTTTGTTTGTAGGCCCTAGGCACGGTGCCTAAAGTGCCTAAGCCTTAATCGAGCCTTGGTAAGTCACTGGCCAATGCTCATTGCCAAAGATATCATATATGATTTGATTTCTATTATCATTCATTTCATTGATCAGTCTCATTCAAAAATTGTTTGGCAATGTCACTCGCAAGATGGCGACACAAAGAAAAATTTATTATATTCAGCTTTATTCACAACCAATGTTTTAGAGAATTTATTGAATATTGCTTTTAGTATTGGTTAAAAATCAATACCAATATCAAAAATAATTATTGGCAATACCAATACCAATATCAAATTTCAAGAAGTATTGCAATATCGTCCCAATACTTAAAAAAGTATTGGCAATACTACCAATACCAATACAATATTGCAATATTAACAACCCTGATCGCTTCGTACTAGTTGCGTATTAGCCCTTTTCTTGCCCGAAAAGTGCGTCCGCATATCGGACAAGAGATGTTGGGATGTCAGACAAGAGATGTTGGGATGTCAGACTAGAGATGTTGGGATGTCAGACAAGAGATGTTGAGATGTCAGACAAGAGATGTTGGGATGTCAGACAAGAGATGTTGGGATGTCAGACAAGAGATGTTGAGATGTCAGACAAGAGATTTTGGGATGTCACCGGGTGGGTTACGAACACGCCTTCCTGGCCTGTCATCTGGACTTGGCGGCCTGTTGTCTGGACTTGGCGGCCTGTTGTCTGGACTTGGGGCCTGTCTCTGGACTTGGCGGCCTGTTGTCTGGACTTGGCGGCCTGTTGTCTGGACTTGGCGGCCTGTTGTCTGGACTTGGCGGCCTGTTGTCTGGACTTGGCGGCCTGTTGTCTGGGCTTTGCGGCCTGTTGTCTGGACTTGGCGGCCTGTTGTCTGGACTTGGCGGCCTGTTGTCTGGACTTGGCGGCCTGTTGTCTGGACTTGGCGGCCTGTTGTCTGGACTTGGCGGCCTGTTGTCTGGACTTGGCGGCCTGTCGTCTGGACTTGGCGGCCTGTCATCTGGACTTGGCGGCCGGTCATCTGGACTTGGCGGCCGGTCATCTGGACTTGGCGGCCGGTCATCTGGACTTGGCGGCCTGTCATCTGGACTTGGCGGCCTGTTGTCTGTCTGCCTCTTAGAATGCTGCGCCGCTCCGAATCATAAGGCGCCAGGAGGCTCGGTCGCTGGCTGCTGCCTCACAGGAGTCATGCTCAATGTCGTATGCCTTCAGTGCGGTCTTAAGCATATCTTTGTAGCGCCTACTTGGACCTCCGTGAGCTCTCCACCCATCAGTAAGCTTGCCATAGAAAGAGCCTCTTTGGGAGCAGATGTTGAGGCATGCGCACGACGTGTCCCGCCCAGCGTAGTTGGGACAGTATGAGGCTTGTGTAAATACTTGGGAGTCTTTAACTAGCAAGCGAACGTGGAATATATCCGCCTGTATTAAAAACCTTAACACCTATGACACGTACATTATAAACAGAGATATTTTGTACTGTAGCCACCCTGTGTTTGACACCCACAACAGTTTGAAGCACCCAAAACGTAAGTCCCAAACACGTAAGTACTCGGTTCAAAATAAAGTCAGATACGTTGATAATAATGCTTCGGCGAACCCAGATTGATTTATAATTCTGTTAGTTTTGCTTTGCACAAAAAAAAGGGGGGGGGGCGTGGTGTATTTCTGCTCATTAAGGCTCTCCCCTCACTGAATCCGCCCCTGCAATGAAGCCGTTGAATCTCATCATGATACATAATTCCCGGAAATCCGGAATGAATTTCTGGAAATGATCTTAATTAAATGAGTTAGCCTGAGAATGATCAGCCATGATTTTTTTCATTTCTTTTTTCAATGTTAAGACTGTGAAAAGTCAGTAAATTACCAACCACGCCATCTTTAATATCATTTTGGTTTTGAACCTCTTCTGGTGAGTGGGAAATTTAAACCCCTCAAAAGTCAAGACTTTTTGGACAGCTTCCGGGAAATGACGCCAACAAGGACCGTAACTCACTTTGATTTTTTTTAAATAAACTTAAGTGAAAAATTTTCAATTTGAGTAGTTTTTTTTGGACCTGTCTACAATATTGGAAAGGACAAAGAAATGAAAAGGTACATTACCTTTGACTAGACAAGGTGTTGGTCAAATTTGTATGAATAATAAAATTTTATTATATATAACCAGTGATTTTTTTCCGGCATAACGCACCGGGACGGCGTTCTGGCATCCACATAATTATTTTATTACTGCCTGGAATGCTTTTTCAAGTTGCGTTCCGGTACTTTTTTATGCGTTCCGGTCCCTTTTTTGTTTTTGAAAAAGAAAAAAGCAATGTATATAACTGAGATCAGACGGTAATAAAACAGGACTTGGATTATGAAAAGAGCAATCCCATTAATTATAAAGGCATTATTTTGCCCAGAAACCATAGCAACTGTTGGAATGAAAGAAAATTCCCAATCTAATTTTCACGAAGTTTTAGGTCCCTAATTGCGATTATTTCCTGACAATACCGACTGTACAGAGTACTTCAGACGAGATAACTCCACCGGAAGTCATCTCCCATAACACACCTAACATATAAAGATAGTTGGAAAAGAGTTAAGCGACTTGCCATGATTATTACTCGATTAGCGGACACTCGTGACAGTGGAACCCCGTTGTTGTCATCAAGACTAAGCTCTATTTTTTGCCCTCCTATACCCACCCCCAACCCCCCCTTTTCCTTAGCGTAAAACCGAAACACGCTCCTTCAAGGCACGAGAGATAGAAATCAAGAATCTGTCTGAGCTAATGGCATCTATATCACTTTACACAAGTTTCTGTCAAGTAACAGCGAGAGACAAAGTCTACAACATCAGAATCAAACCAGAGACAACAAACTCACCCGTTGGGTGCCATGGAAGAACGGCATTGAGTGTTAGAGAAAGGCATTGAGTGTTAGAGAAAAGGCATTGAGTGTTAGAGAAAGGCATTGAGTGTTAGAGAAAGGCATTGAGTGTTAGAGAAAGGCATTGAGTGTTAGAGAAAGGCATTGAGTGTTAGAGAAAGTTATTGAGTGTTAGAGAAAGGCATTGAGTGTTAGAGAAAGGGCATTGAGTGTTAGAGAAAGGCGTTGAGTGTTAGAGAAAGGCGTTGAGTGTTAGAGAAAGGCATTGAGTGTTAGAGAAAGGCATTGAGTGTTAGAGAAAGGCATTGCGTGTTAGAGAAGGCATTTAGTGTTAGAGAAAGGCATTGAGGGATAGAGAAAGGCATTGAGTGTTAGACGTAAAATCACCACGTATAACGAACGAGTTTTTCAGTTTACAAAAAGTGATATTCTTGAACGGTTATGACGGGATCATCTGGGATCGCACGCTGGCTTGTGTCTGGTATCATGTTGAGGTCATCTAGGAATGGCTCAGTGGTCTCGTTGGCTTGTCTCTGGTATCATGTTGAGGTAATCTAGGAATGGCTCAGTGGTCTCGTTGGCTTGTCTCTGGTATCATGTTGAGGTAATCTAGGAATGGCTCAGTGGTCTCGTTGGCTTGTCTCTACTATTATCATGAGAGTATCAGGGGTATGGTTTTTTCTGGTTTGCTTGATGTTGAAGTAAGACAAGGGAAAATCCTCGAGGATGACCTCTTGAGTCAATACACCTGGTGTGACCGGTTCTGTTATAGAGCCTTTAAAATAGTTTATTTACCTATCACATGATACACTGTAACTTGTTTTCTTATATAATTGTATTCAAAAGATTTGACATCACCCCAACAAAATACATTGAAATATATTTGATTTCTTAAATTGCAAACCCAATATCTTTTTTAATGTTATCTTATCTTATCTTATCTTATCTTATCTGTTTACAGACGCTCCTTCTATACAGAAGATTATTGCGTCCTACGCTTATCTATGGTTTGTGTTTAGTCCTGCATTTTTATTAGAGATTTGAATGTTGATAAAGTGTTGGTTTTCCTGGATTCTTCAGGCAACCCAATCCACGCCCGAATTCCGGACGGGAAGAAGGAAAACTTGTATGTGTTTGTTCTTGCATACGGAATAAGAAAGGTGTTTTTATCTTTATGTCTATTTGAGGGTTGTATTAAGTTATCTTTGTGTTGTATTTCTAAATTAGAATTAATTGCTTTATGTATGATTACTACTTTGCTCTTGGTTCTTCTATCCTCTAGTGTTTCAAGGTTTAATGATTTAACTAATGGTGTTATTCTTGTCAGTTTTGAATATTCTCCAGTAATGAATCTGGCAGCTCTTTTTTGAATTTGTTCTAGTTTATCAAAATCAATGTTTTCTTTGGTGGATGGGTCCCATACAGAAGATGCATATTCTAGTACAGGTCTGACCAAAGTGAGGTAGCATTTTAGTTTTATATCTCTATTACATTTGTTAAAGTTAAATGTTACAATTAAATATATTTCACTTTTTAATTACGTGTATTAGACCCTATTTCCGATAACTGTCTCAAAGAATTTGAATACAAACTTTCAAATCAAGCTCCAAGAGGCGCTGTTTACTAATATTCTCCAGTGTTTTGTGTATTTGAAAGATTGAATTGTAAGCAAACTAAAAACTTGATACGCAACAATTTGCAATCATTTTAATTTTACCTGAGTCTTCCAGAGGAAATAAGATTAATCTGACGCGTTGAGTTTCATGACATCTGAAGGTAAAAGGCACTAACGTTATTTTAAAAATATATTTGCAATATGAAGATATTAAATAAATATTTGTTTTCAAATAAAACACATTTCTTCTATATAATTAGATATACGTAGGGTTTGGGTGGGGGGGGGGAAGGGGGGCAAGGAGCTCTCCTACATATTGACTAATCTGATGACGTCATTAGCTTTTAAAAAATGATCCAAACAATAATAATTTTTTTTTAAATTTACATATTTCTACAAAATAAACGTCTGAATTTTATAATAAATAGTGGGCGCTTATCATAAATCTTGTTGAGTCTACAAGATATCGAACGTAGAGCTACTTGAAAATCCTTTTCATGTGTTCTTCTTTAAAACTAATATTTTTCAATGCTTCTTTTAAACACTCTTGTTCTGAAATGCTTGAGATTACTCACTTCAAGCCTTGGCCTATAACCAGTGTAACCAGTGTAACCAGTGTAACCAGTGTAACAAGCGTCATGTTCGGACAGTGCGTGTCATACACCATTGCCAGAGCGTAGGGCTCACTCGCCGCTCTATCCCCCCCCCCTTTTCCAACCTAGGGGACAACGTCAGCTGGTGCACTTCGGTTTCAGGGCTAGTCTGTAACGCCGACAGCTTGAGCTCATGTTGTGAGCATTGCTACCAGTGTGTCCGACACGCAATACATCACTCTAATAATATTTGTTACTAATAGAATCTGATATGGTTTTAGCCGAGTAAATTTTACAGACAAATTTCAAATACACAATTGACAATTGAATTTTTAAAAAAGTTCAAAAACTACAACTTTTAGTAGCTGACATGTGTTTATATTTTTGTAAAGTAATTCAAAACATTTGATAGTTTTCATTTCTCTTTCACAGGTCTGTGTGGGATGAGCGTAATTAGGCGGATTAAATTCTGAGAAGCCATCGCAGAAAACCTGGTGATAAGCAGGAGGTAAAATTTATCAAAGAATCATCAGTGTCCGCAAGTTCAGCTGTGTAATTCGATCTCATGAACTGGGTTACAGACTGGTTATAAACGATTATAAACATCTTCCATACAAGATGCCATTTTGACAATTTACGAAAATAAGCGATTCGTCAAAATAACTTCTTCTGAAAAAATTATTGTGTATCGTTCTACATTGAGGGTATGAATGGATGTCTTTGGCTACATTAAGAACACAAAAACGCCATGATGCAACGAGCTGTTAGGTAGCGCAGAATTCGTAGAAGGAAATGGATGATGGAGGTGTCAGCCCTGCCCTTGTTGCCCGAGGTACTAAAATGGAGTCCTGCAAGGACGAGAAGAAGCATAAGAGAGGGAAATCGAAAAATTCGGGCGCAAAGTCGAAGACAAAAAAATCTAAACCGCCATCAACAAGCGACCCACATTCCAAGGGAGGTAATTCGACGGATATCGTGACATGCTCAAGTGACGTCGGCAGTGCTGCCCGCAATGCTGAGTCTCTTCTCACAGGCTCACGGGAGGATGACGTCATGCACGAGGAGGCCGGTGTTTCCGAGGAGGCCCCTCTGAAAAGAGAAGATGACCATTCCAAATCTAGGTCAAGAAGCGAGTCGAGATCGAGGTTCTCCGGATTCTTCAAGAGAAAAAAACGCAGCAAATCGGAGACAGATTTGAGCCAGGGAGCGACGGACGAGTCGAAGAAAAGATGCGAGAGCGCCGAGGACGTGAAGAGGAAGCAAGCCCACGAAGCAGCTTTTCAGACAAGCGATTCGCTTGACGGCGTTACGTTCACACCCAGAACGAATATGAAGAGAATCTCACCCCATCATTACTACGACTCGAGGATACAACCTCGTGACCGCCTCAGAAACATGACGGTGCGAGACGCTGTCAAAGAGCATAGACTCCGCCGGGTAGACTCCGCAAGCAGGTCTCCTCGTCGCCGTCGGCACGACTACAGCGATGACGTCATCGACTCCTTGTCCGGAAACAGGGCGTCAATTTCCGAGGTTAAGTTCTCGCTGGACGCCAAGGACCAAAGTTCGTCTACTCCAACGATTCCGATTCAAAAGACATCCACACTGCCGAAGACAACCAAACCCAGCACGTGGCAGCCAGACCTGGAGCGAAGCGCTTTCAAAAAGTATTCGTCGAATCCAGAATTCAACCCGTCGGTCGTCGACAGATCAGCTAAAGTAAAATCAGACGCGACAGTCGAGGTAACCTCTCCTGACCCCATTGATGACAGCGTAGAAGAGTTTCAGGTCTACCCCTCCCATGAAACAGAGCCGCTGATTTGGACAAGTATAAGATATCATCGGACACGGATCTCCAAAACGACGGCGAGGACACTAAAACTCTCGTCAACGTTAGCATCTCGTCTCAGGAAGATGAGCAGAAGGATTCTGAAACAAACGCCAAGCTCAACCGAGGTGGTAGACGGTTCTGCGAATAAAACAAAACGCAAAGAATCTCTTTCAAAATTTTTAGAACTACGTCAGCATCCGCCCTCGCTGCTCTCCCGCTACCGCAGCAGCAGTCAGTCGAGTGACTCTGGTGTGACGTCAAGGGAAACATCACCAGCCAACGCCTCGGCTCATCGCACGGCGAGGCCGACAGTTAAGAGCAAGTTGCCAAACAGCCACGAGAGACTCTCCCAGGCTCGATCAGCTGAGGTCGAGAAAAGCAGTAACCCGTATGTCGTCAGCAGTGTGCCCAATTCCAACGCCCAGCGTGATGACGCCTCGGCTTTCACTGAACGGGACGGAACTAGACTCGGAGACAGCTGCCCCCCTTGCCATCAGGCCAGTGAACATCAAGCTGGACGATAGCCAGGGTGAAGCGAGTTCCGTGTCATCCAGTCCTCAAGTGAGCTCCATGACGTCATCGTTCCGCTCCTCCGATCAAGGGTATGATGAGAGTGCAAGCGGCGACTCCTCGGATGAAAACTCGGCGTTTTCCACACCTCCAGAGGAGTCGAAAGACGATAATACAAAGCACGTATTCTCACCTCGGCTGTTGGAAAAGGCTTTGCTGACTTCCGGGGAGTCCAGAAAAGAAACCAACGAATTTCAAGAAATAGACCTTGAAACTTTTGAAGAAAACGAACCGAAGGTTAACGTTAATAAGGATCGTGAATATTTATCGCGACTTCACTCAGTAGAAAATGGTAAAGAAAACGTTGTAGAGAAGGACAGGTTGACCGTTGGTCAAAGATATATACCACGTGGCGTTAGACGTTCCAAAAGTGATGTCTCGGCCAGGTATAGGTCACCCCGACGTTTATTTCGCAACACATCAGCTTCAGGGGGCAGATCTCCGGCGACTGCGGACCAGTCCTTTAACGGCTCATTGGACGCGGTGACCTATTCTCCGTCAATAGCTTCAAAATTTGATGAAGATCGTTGGTCTGCGTCCAGCACGTCAACGCTAACGAACTTTGACATTTTTAATCACAGAGGGGGCCAGAATGGCCTGGAGAGGTCCGAGCCAAAATCTTTGCCCGTGTTGGGAACAACAGCCCAACAGAAGTACCGCAGGACGTTTTCCCCGAGCATAGCTGGGAAGCTCACCAAGGCCAACAATAAACAAGAACTGTCGTCCCAAGTCATCGTCATTCCATCTGAAGAGCCCACGAGTCTTCCTTCAACCACATCACCAGCGTCAAAGCCTCACCTTAACATACATTCATCCGACCCTTCCTCCACTCAAACACCTTCTCCCTTGATTCCAAGGAGGGGGATTCTAAAACCAATTTCAAAGGAGAAGACGGGCGTATTAAAAAACGAGCCCGTTTCTTTATCCCCAAGTGAAACGAAGAGTTCCTCAACTACGAACGACAAAAGGGAGAAGATCAACCTGTTCAATAATTCACCTGCTGTCCCTAGTATAAGAACCGAACTCCCACCGTCATACCCTGACATTGAAATTCGACTGGGAAAAGTTAGCGAAGCCAAACAACCAGTCGTTTTGACGCCCGACGAATCCAAGCATGAAATCAGCCAACATCAACAAAGTAGTCTCAGCTCCAATGAAAACCCAGGAAACTGCCCTTAAAATCCAAACTGCCCCTAAAGTCCAAACTTCACCGTATTTACAAGCCGCCGCTCCCAAGCCGCCCTCTCGACAAAAGTCGCTACCACTCTTCCCGGTTTTTCACGGCCTTGAAATCGGCGTACACAAGGATCCTGTGGTAAGCAACTACTCACTGGCTGACTTCATTCAGGAGCAGTCGGTGGTTAAGTGGAAGAAACAGGTAGGTGAAAAGGAGCAGAAAGAAGAAGAAAATACGGACAACAAGAAGGTAAAGGGCTGGAGAAAATCTTTCAAAAGAAAAAGTAAAAAAGAAATCAGTGAGTTGAAAAGGGACAAAAAAGGTCTCAAAAGTTCACTTGGCGTAAATCAGGAAAGTGACCTAATAAGTGACCGAAAGTCACAGGTTTCGGAATACAGGTTAAAAAACATTGACGAAGGAAGGTTCACAGTCATGGTAGACAAGGAGTGCCAGACCTCCGCATGGCTAATAAACTCAATCGTCTCCAAGAAAACGCCGAAACTAAAGAAAAAAGCTCTCAGCGTGAAGAAGAAGAAAAGGCGCGGAAGTGTCGTCAGCGACACGTTTGTGCCACCAGACGCCCAGCGCCACAAAGAGGCTCACCACAGCTCGTCCTTGGGGGATCTCCGCAAGCTGCCTGTCACCGACACGGACTTCACCAAGGATCACGCCCGGATTATTTCCCTCTCCTCTCAGCTCGGAAGGTCACCTTCGGTCAAGAGGGTAACCAAAAAGACCGGAATTCTCCGCCCGGAACCGGTTTTGGCCGGAACAAGTCACAGGTCTGACGCAAGCAAGTCCGACGAGACTCAGGACTTGCCCAAGCCGAAGAAGCTCTCCCTAACGGCGGTAATTCTTTTAAAAAACCGTCTGGCGAGATTCCGCGAGAAGAAACGGAAAGAGAAAGAAAGCGTTGAGCCCAAACTGGAGGAAGAACTCGTAGAGAGCGAAGTGCCAAGTGACACGTTTGTAACGATCGAAAACGAGTTGAACCTGAGCAAGCTGGAGGTGAGCAAGGAGACGGACATCATAGACGATATCTTCGAGCCCGAGTTCTCTTTGGATTACAATAAGAAGCATCTGAGGTTCGACCCCATGGTAAGCGAGCCTATGCAGAGCGAGGAGCCCCTTCCACCGCTCCTACCGTCTTCGAGTCGCCGCCTACGCCAGAGGCGGGAGAGCACCATGAGGGAAAGGAGGCGGAAGTGCATCCATTACTGCAAGAAGTTTATCGCCTTCTTGTTCTCCCACATAGGGCTGTGCTCTCTCGTGGTGGCCTACACCATTATGGGCGGAGTAATATTTCAGGCGTTGGAGGACAGAGCAGACCACTCTGTCAGGAGCGGCATCAGGGTAAGTCACATTTATTTACGTCGCTTTAAAAAAAATGTAACTAATTTATCAAAAAGGAATTTTTAAAAAAAATTACTGAATTTATGAAGATGGAAGGAGTTTGTTTTTATAAAATTTGGATAAGTTACTATTTTCATTTGATAATGTCATAATCTTCCATTATTGCCCAACAGCTCCCCCCACCCACCCCCACCCCCCACCACACACACAGCGGAAAAAAAACACGAAAACTCTATGACTGAAAGAGGGGTTGTAAAATAAAATAGATACAAGTTTAAAAAAATTCTTTATAAAAACAAAAACAACAACAACAACAACAACAACAACAAACAACAACAACAACAACAACAACAACAACAACAACAACAACAGCAACAACAACAACAACAACAACAACAACAACAACAACAACAACAACAACAACAACAACAACAACAACAACAACAACAACACCAACAACAACAACAACAACAACACCAACAACAACAACAACAACAACAACAACAACAACAACAACCACAAGTCTCCAACTAAAACTAATAAATAAAACCGGCAACTAAAATCTTTACCCACCCCCACTCACTACGCCCCTGGGTGGTGGGTGATAAATTCTTATAAAACGTCAGTTTCATATTTTAGGATGAACATTTTGTTACACAGGAGAAGGGAGGAAAAAGGTGTGAGGGGGTGAAATAATTACATTATTTTATAAACGGGCTCTATAGAAAATCCCACTACGCCAAGTTTCTTATTTACATTTTTCGACCGGCCATACATGTGCATCACGTCAAAAATACTATTCCTTATAGTTATACTAAATAACCCGTAAAAACTAAAGTTTTTGACTATAAATCCCAACGCGCACCTCTCAAAATAACGTATTGGAAGAAAATACTGCAACCAAATATAACTCGTTTTGAAGTCCGCGTAAACTTGTTCAATATGTAAATGAGATTTAATTTTTTTCTGAATGTCTGTAGGAGTTTGAGGGACCAATCGCTATCGATGACCGGACAGAAAATTGCCTTTTATTATATAGGATTATTTTAAAAACTAATGTATGCGTGAAAAGAGCTCTAATACTTAACAAAGGTGTGTTTGGTGCGTACTTTATATGTATTTTTCTTTTTTTACATTAATTTGAGAGAATATTTGAATACTAGGTTGTGCTGCGGCGCCATGGCGCCAACTTTTTTTAAGGGCGCCTACGGCACCCACCTTTTTCAAAAGCCCAAGTAACCTATCTTTGTATGATAAATACGAAATATTCCTGAAATGTACACAAAGTATTTTATAATTAACAATCCTCAAATCCTCTTTTTACATCGTTCCCTTTTCCAAAATTAAAATAAGAGCTTAAACAATGACATCATATAATATCTTTTTACGGCGAGAAATTTCTAGAAAGCAGCGCACCAAATTACTGCACCAAAATATAATTCTTTTCGAACGTCCGCATGAAATTGTTCAATTAATGATAGTGTGGAGGGTGTTTAATGTTAATCTGGAAACCAAAATGATTATGATTTTTAAGTCTATATTTTCAACAAAAAAAAACAAAAAACAAAAAAAAAGCAGAGTGATGTCCCTCAGTGTTACGGCAGGATAATTGAGGGTAAATATATAAATTATGTATGCCATAAATTAGTGGTTTCAAAAATGGGCGTTAAAATAATAATGATAATAAAAAATAAAGCTATAATTTAAAAACAAAACCAGAAGATACTTATAATATCTGTGCTAAATGAAATTTTTAAAGATACCTCAAGAGTTTTTTTGGAACCTAGGTGGATGCAGAAGTGTACAAATATGAATATAGTCAAATACTTTTTTTTTATGAAACAGTATCTCTTGGTGCACTCAGTGGGGGAAGGGATGTAAGCACTATTTCGGATTCTATTAAAGTGCATTTCTTGGCTGCTTATTTTGGCAAGCATCTTCAGCAGATGGGAAGCTCTAGTATTGCTGCTGCAAATATTTTGTGAGTCATTTATGGTATTGATACAACTCGGAGACATAAACACGTGTGTGTTGTTGGTTTACCAAGAAAAGGAAGCCTCCATTTATCGGGAATTTCGCGTATTGGAGCCGTCATTGTTTTTTGCTGTTTGTGTACTAGGTGAAGGCATTTCTAGTAAGATATATATTAGTGTAGCATTTTACAGGATCCGTGGCGTGGCATGTGGGGTGGGTGCGCATGGGTGGTCCACCCTGGTTACTATATAAATGTTTTATGTTCAGGTTTGACATTGTCAAGTCGTGACATTGTCAAGACACAAGCCAGTTCATTTCGTGGAGGAATGCGGGCCTATCCATTGTTTTGAAGTTAGATATAATGGTGATGACAAAGCTTATTAATAAAACAAACCCGTAAAAACAAAGTTTTTGACTATAAATCCCTTATATATGAGACATAACTAACAGTATTGATTATTTTCAAACATTTACAGACTGAATCTGTCTTAACTCAAGTTTGCTTCATAACCCTAGGGGGGAGGGGTGGGTGGGGGGAGGGGTGGGTGGGAGGGGGAGAGGGGAAAAGTCTGGTCACTGATTCGCTTGACCGAGCTCAGAGTGACACGTAAAATGTAAACAAAAGCGCCCCGTCGCTTCGTTGGGTCGCCTCAATGCGTCAGCTCAAAATTTCACGTGGGAAAAAAACAATAACAAACCGTGAATTTTAATTACATACCTCATATAAGGATAAACTAAAAATGCATTAATTTAATTACGGTACGTTCGATCGATCTGAAATTTTGATACGATGCATTGTTAGGTCAGACGGATCAGTGTGCCAAATTTCAGCTCGATCGAATCACGGGAAGTGGGTCATTTTTTACTTCTAATTTTCCGCCCGCCCAAGACAGAGAGAGAGAGAGACAGAGACGGCCGCGAAGTTAATATAAGGGATTTAAAAACTAGGACATCAGATAAGATTATTTGTTTAAGCAATGAAAGAAATAACCTATTGATATAGTTATTTTGTGTATCTATTCTTTACCTTCACCTGCTTTAATTCATTCCATTGACAGTCATTGGTATGAATGTTACTTCAGGTATAACGGTCTTAACAAGAAAATAAATTTGGAAGTTTTCCCTCCCTTTATCCCTTTATTATTATTATTATTATACAATGTATGCCGTAATGTAATAAAATCTATCTTGATTGATTATCCCCCCCCCTTTTTCCTCGCCTCGTGAGAATTCGTCTCACAAATGTCAGTGAGATGTCAAATAAACAATCCAGAAGAACATATTTTTATCCTTGCTATATCTGGGAACTATTATGTTTCAGCACATATTGAATATATATGTATTTTTTCCAGCAGAATGCCGCGTCGTCATGACGTCATCGAACACTCATAAAAAAAGTATTTTAGAAAAATACTCTCCAGACATAAATGTTCCCCAGACCAAACCTGTACTCTCCACATCTTGTGTTTGTATATTTGCCCATGCAAGCGGCGCCGAGCCTGTTTGATCTGAGCAGATTACATCAATTAATAACAGGGGAAAGGGGGAAAACACGATCTGTCGAGAGAGTAGGTGAGGCAATATTTTCATATTTTTATCAGGGAATCGGTATTTAAAGACCGGTGTAGAGGATTATAGACTTGATGGACTCATGACGTCATAATCAGAATAATGTCAGCGTTTCAAGCTGGTGGATTATTTAGAGGAAGTGAAAGATTCAAGCGGCGCAAGTGTAACGATAACTTTATATTTCTCTTTTATGTAGGCGTTCTCACAGTAATTAATCTTGTGCACAATAATTCACTGAAGAATTCGTTTATCCAAAACAACTTTAATATACATATATATTGTACACATAAGAATCATTTGAGGTAATATAACGTGGAAATCTTGAGTTATTCACTATACATGCTTCCCTGTCGGAAGTCTACACACAACTGTTCGCCCAACACTTTCAACCAATAGGAATGCTCCTTTCTTCCCGCGTCTCTTGTACACGTGACCTTACGTCACAAAATTATGTTAATCAGATGTGACATTCACCCCCATCCTTCAAAAAAAAATGTTTATGAAATACAACATTTTTGGTCTTCATAAAATCAAATCAATCTATATCTATATTCAAGTTTCAAATATTTATCATCAATGAACATTCATTTTCTTACATTCAACTTCTGGATATAAAATCAATAAGAAAAATCTGTAGGACTGCATCAGTCTAAACATAAGAAATAATGAGAAAAAATCTGTAGAACTGCAACAGTCTACCTGTGCTGAAAAAATGAAAATGGACTTTTAAACACATCTGTAATTTTGTGTAATTAAAACATTTAAACACTCAATATTATTAAAATTAACTAATAATCCAATGGAATTCAAACACTGTTCCTTGTCCATTGTTCAACAAATAAAAATATTAATATAATTACAGTCTCTGTTTGTATCCTTTGGGAATTCACAGACTAATGTTAAAACAGTCTCTTATTTTATCATTTAGTAATTCACAGAATGTCTTTTTAATAGTCTCTGGTTTTATCAGTTAGGAGTTCACAGAGTGTCTTTATTTATTGTCATTCTACTTAATATGTCTGCAACCACATTGTCCTTTCCCTTCACAGGTTTAATGTCAAATTTGTAGTCGGCTAATAGCATAGCCCAACGATTCACTTTGGCGTTGCTGATCTTCTTCTTGTTGAATGCCACAAGTGGTTTGTGGTCTGTTAGGAGAGTGAATGTTCTACCTAGAAGGTATTTTTGAAGTTTTTGTAGAGCCCACACTATGGCTAGACATTCTCTCTCTATGGTGCTGTAGTTACACTCTGTTTTGGTCAAGTTTCTGCTAAGATACTGTATAGGATGTAGGATACCATCATGTTCTTGCATGAGGCACGCTCCTAATGCAATGGACGACGCATCGGTAGAAACAATGAAAGGTTTGTCCCATTGAGGTGTAACTAAGATGGGTTTCTTCCTAAATGCCTCCTGAATGTTTTCTAATGCGTTGAGGCAATCTCCTGGGAACTGAAATTTTCTAATATCTTTGGTTTTTGTAACTTCTGTTAGTGGGATGAACTATTTCTGCATAATTTGCAATAAAGGGTCTGTAAAAGTTACATAGTCCCAGCAAGGCTTGTACTTGTTTTTTAGATTTTGGGACAGACAGATTAAATATCTTGTTTTCATTTTCTGCAGTGGGAGTGACTGCACCGCCTCCTATTCTGTATCCCAAAAAATCTATATACTTCTTTCCAATGTTGATCTTTTCTGGTGAGATTGTCACATTATGTTTCTTGAGTCTATCCAGTACAGCTTCAAGTGTATGGATATGTGATTCCCAATCTTTAGTGTGTGTACTACATTTGGAATTCCTTTTAGCATCACTTTCATAAATCTACTAAAAGTGGCTGTACTGTTGACCAGTCCAAATGGCATTACTAACCATTCATACACCTCATCCATGGCTATGAATGCAGTGTATTTTATAGAATCAGGATCCATGTTAATCTGCCAAAAACCTCTGTTTAAGTCAAATGTAGTGAATATTCTGGAAGTACCAATTATGTCTATAATGTCTCTTGGGTCTCCAATAGGTTCATGGTCCAATTTTGTAATATTATTCAACTGTCTGTAGTCACAGCACAGTCGAATCTTTCCATTCTTCTTTTTTACTATGACAGTTGGTGAGGTATAGTTAGCTTCAACTGCTTTTCTTATTTTGTTTTCTTTAAGTAGGTAGTCAATTTCTTGCCTTACTGTGTCTCTATGTGCCATTGGAATAGGGTATACTTTGGTCTTGAAGGGTTCATGTTCCAAAACTTGTATCTTGTGAGTCACAGTTTTTGTGTTACCTGTTTCTTTTGTTATGACACCTTTTTATTTTTGAAAAATTTTGATCACTCTGTGTTTCATATTATCTGGTATGTCAGATGATATTTTTTCACTGTCAAGACTGTTCATTTTCATTGCATTGTCATTTTCATCATTTACCTTGATGATGACATTAACAGTTTGCTTTCTTTCTTTATTGTCATCATATGTTCTTAGTTTGTCAATATGTAATTTTTTCACATGTCCTTTGATATTGACACTATAAGTGACATCACTAAGTTTCTCTTCAATTTTGTATGGACCTTCCCATGTGATTTCATTCTTTGTGTTTGGTAAGCATACTAGGACTTGTTGTTCAGGCTCAAATGTTCTCAAATGTCTGTGTCTATTTTTGATTTCTCTATGTCTTGTACTTTGCTTGATTAGTCTTTGCTTTGCTGCTTCAATACTGTAAAGTATTTTATCTCTAGTGTCTGACATCAGCTGATATCTGTCCTGTATGGCATCTTGTTTACTTATAAGCCTTTCTTTGAAATTCTTTAAGGGACTTGTAGGGTTTTGGCCAAACATTAACTCAAAAGGACTAAAGCCAGTGCTTTCATGTTTGCTGCTGTTGTATGCAAACAGTATTAAGGGTAAATATTCATGCCATCTGTCCTCATGGTCCACTGTCACCTTTAATAGCATATTCTTGATGGTTTTGTTTAGTCTTTCAATCACTCCATTTGACTGTGGATGGTACACTGTGCTGTGTACTTGTGTAATGTTTAACATTTTCATAATGGCTTGTGTCATCTGACCCTTGAATTGGCTGCCATTGTCCGACAGAAGTGTTTGAGGGAAACCATATCTGCTAAAAACATTGAGTAATGCGTTGCATATATTTTCTGCATCTATTCGCTTCAGTGGGATAGCTTCACCCCATCTGGTGGCTATGTCCACTATGGTCAGAGCATACATATGTTTCTTCTTTGACATCTTTTTGAATGGTCCTATCAGGTCTATGGCAATTTTCTCGAATAAGAAGTTTGCCTTGTCAGATGATTGTATGGGTGCTGTGTGCCTCCCATCTTTGGGATTATGTCGTAGACACACTGTATATGCCTTGATGTATTCTTTTATCTGCCTTGCCATTTTAGGCCAGTAAAAGTTTTCTGCTATTGTAGTAATTGTTTTCTTGGCGCCCATATGTCCACCTAAAGGACTGTCATGTGTCATTTTGATAATGGTTTCCTGTAACTTTTTGGGAAGAACCACTCTTTTGCACGTACCTTCCTGTGCAATGTTTATTAATATGCCTTTATCTAGTTTGTAATTTTTGTTGTGGCCTGTTTCATTGTCTTTGATAAGTTTCATTTTTATTTCTCTGATTGTGTTGTCTTCTTCTTGTAGTTGTTTGAACTCTTGTTTGGACATCAGTTGGCTTCCTATTTCAAGTTTCTCATCAACTTCAATGTCTGTGATCTCTTTTCTTTTTGTGGTGGCTCTTGTTTGTACAGTAGCACATACTTGATGGTTGTTGTCATGCCAGGCCTTGTATACTTCATCAGTATTGTCAACCACACCTTCAATGTTCCCTATAATAAGATCACAAATGGCGTCTTGTAAGACTCTGGCTCTAACTTTACCATGAAACCAGGGTGAGTTGATGGTGAAAATTGCAGTTGGACACTCTCTCTTTGTGCCATCAGCCATTATCAGTGTGTCTTTTTTCCCATCATACTCTTCTTCTTTCACCATCTTATCACGGACTACAATTGTTGTGCATCCAGTGTCACGAAGACACATACACTTTCGATCATTGATGTACACTGGGTAACATTTCAGTGTGCCATGATCCTTGATAGTGGCCACAGTACTACTAGATTGTGATTCTTCTTGTTTCATTTTTCCTTTATTATCTCCCTCTTGGTGGTCATTCCTTCTCCAGGGTTGATCATGATTTCTGTATCTGGAGTCATGATTGTATCTGCCTCTCCATGATCTTCTACCTTTGCTTTCAAAATGACCTTGTCTTGAACTTTCTTCTGTTTTCTTTCTTATAGGGCTGCCATTAGGTGACACCCTATTTGGTTGTCCTTTATTGTGGTAACACTGCTTCGCCATATGTCCTGGCTTGTTACAGTACCAGCAAATAGTTTGTCTGCTGCCTTGGTTTGGCAGACTCTGGTTTCTCATACCTTGCCTTTTTTCTTGACTTTTAATTTGTATTGCTGCAAATATGTCTTGTCTCTTATCCATTTCCACATTCGGATGAGAGTCTTTGAATGTTCGTAATGCATTTGTTAGCTCTGCTTGAGTACGAACTTTCTTGTCAGTCAAATATGTGAATAGGGTTGGTGTTGCATTTTCTAAAAACTAGTCAATTAACACCATGCCTATTATGGCCTTTGGATTGCTCGTATCTATTGCTGTCAGTTCCAGCCATTTTGTTAGTTTGACTTGTGCTTCATGTACTATGATCTGTGGATCTTTGTCCATCTTGATTCTCATTTCATGAAATTCTCTTCTATAATCATTTTCTGACTTTCCAAAATGACATAGAAGTGCCTTTTTGACATTCTTATATATGCTTTTGTCTTCTTTGGCTATACTGTTATAAGCTTCAAATGCTTCTCCAGTTAATTGAGTCATCAGTTGTGCTGGCCAATCTTCTTCATTATAGCCTTTCATAGCCATTATGGATTCGAAATAATCCAGATAAACATCCATTTTTTCTTTTTGGCTATCATATTTTCTTACTTTGATAGTATCCCTTGGTGCTGACCTTCTATTTGTTTCATCACCAGGATTGTGGCCTCTACTCCTTAGCTCAATTTGTAATTTTAAGGTGTCTTGTTTCATTTTTTCAAGTTCTCTTGCACTTATGAGTTTTTGCCTCTCTTCTTCATTAGCAATTCTTGCTTTTTCTTCAGCCTCTCTTTGATTTTCTTTTTCTTCAGCTTTTCTTAGCTGTTCTTTTTCTTCAGCTATTCTTGCTTTTTCTTCAGCTTCTCTTTGATTTTCTTTTTCTTCAGCTTTTCTTCGCTGTTCTTTTTCTTCAGCTATTCTTTGATTTTCTTTTTCTTCAGCAACTTTTTCTTCAATGAAATCTCTCATTTCTTTTCCTTTTAGTCCCATCTCTTTAGCTATGGCGGTGAATCTTTCGTAGTAATCCATGTTTTGTTTGATTGAATAATATGAATCTAGCAATTCGGTAAGGAATGTATGTATATATATTGATAAAGTTATAAATCGTCCAAATGAAAAATCTTGATTTCAAAAATGTTAAGTTCAAATAAGTGACACGTCTAAACCATGAAATCTAGTTATTGACAAGGTGAGACAACAAAAGAATCCTCACACGGGATCTTTAGTATACTTTATATATACGCTCCCTCAGATTGACAAAATATATTAAATGGTCCGATCGTTTTGAATAAAATTCACTTGGTTAAAATTTCAATTTTCGAGTAGTTTTTAAACAATTTAGTTCACTCCATTAATCCAAAATTGCGATAATCAAACTCTTCACACAATGAATGGATAAAAATTCCGTTTCCTTATTTATAATTCACACCAACACATTTAATAGTCCATAGCTTCTCGGTTCGATGTTATGTTTACAAATATTTCCTGGAATCAACTAGCACTGAGCCTGTTGACGTCACGACCTATATATGTTCACCGTGTGTCACCATTCAGTAAGCCTACACGACCCAGATTCCAGTACTGTGTAGTATGCTTGTACTGTCGTCGAATGTGACGTAGAACCAACTAGTCTGATCCAGTTTTATACACTGCGGACACGTGCCGATTATGCCGCCATTTTGAAATCTTCTTGTATTTTCATTGAACTACAAAAGTTTATTCACAGCTTCTTACGAACTTGAATATTCAAAAAATACTATAGCTGTTATTATTTTAAAGAATACTTTCCTTTTTTTGGAAATATCCAATACTTATTTCCACGAAACCTCTTTCTTGAAATCTCTTGTACAGTGTTCACATAGAACTTTTACTTCGACACCAATGTAACGATAACTTTATATTTCTCTTTTATGTAGGCGTTCTCACAGTAATTAATCTTGTGCACAATAATTCACTGAAGAATTCGTTTATCCAAAACATCTTTAATATACATATATATTGTACACATAAGAATCATTTGAGGTAATATAACGTGGAAATCTTGAGTTATTCACTATACATGCTTCCCTGTCGGAAGTCTACACACAACTGTTCGCCCAACACTTTCAACCAATAGGAATGCTCCTTTCTTCCCGCGTCTCTTGTACACGTGACCTTACGTCACAAAATTATGTTAATCAGATGTGACAGCAAGGCAGCGGCGTAGCTAGAGTGGGTACCGACCTGGTCCGGGCAAGACTTCTTTCCCCTAGGCCCTAGAGGATAATAGCCTTAATGTTGTGAGGTGATAACTTTGACACACATAAATAACGTCATGAAACCTGAGGTACTAGCAATGATACCTAGAGGTAATATTGTTTAATAGAGGTAATAGCCATTGGCATCTAGAGGCAGAAGACAACGACAGGTAGAGGTAATAGCATTGATACTTGGGGGTAAAAGCCATGACACCTAAAGACAGTAGTCATGATTCCTAGAAGTAATATCCCTAAAAGAGGTAACAGCTTTGAAACCAAGAGGTCCTCGTTGTTATGCATTATTGTCGCTGAAGGGATGCTATTGGTACACGGTTATTGTAAGAAAACATTAATGCCATGGATTTCACGTCAGTATGAAAAGTTGTTCAGTATCATTTGTGTCTGTCTCAATTAGTTTGACTTATCTCTGCAAAACAAAACAGGATATATCCAATTCATTAATTGTGCAGAATATTTCGTAAAGACAAACTGATTTCAATGCAGATTTAAAAAAACAATTACATACATCTTTTTAATTTTCATCTGGTTATTTTGAATTCAGCCATCTTGTCACTAGGCGGATGTCATAGTCATCTCTCTTGCCAAAAGTTCTATTTCAACAACTGCATCAGCCATGGAGTGGGTTTTTTAAACCTAATCTGTGACTTCTAACTGATTAATCGTCTTAACCTTTCAGTCTATGGGTGATCTATATTAGCTTTTCAGTCTAGGGTGATATATATTAACTTTTCAGTCTAGGGTGATCTATATTAACTTTTCAGTCTAGGTTGATCTATATTAACTTTTCAGTCTAGGGTGATCTATATTAACTTTTCAGTCTAGGGTGATCTATATTAACTTTGCAGTCTAGCGTGATCTATATTAAATAACAAAGCATAAAATAGCAAATATTAATAACTCTGAAGGAGTTCATCCACTATAAATCTCCGCTAATGTTGCTATTTTCTAAACCCCGCCTCCTCTCTTTCTGCTATGTGTGTGGAGGTTGAAGTAGTAGGTCATGAAAATTTGGATTTTTGAACAGTTGACAGTTTATTGATACAGTTTATTGTTAACAGTTTATTGTTAACAGTTTATTGTTAAAAGTTTATTGTTAAAAGTTTATTGTTACAGTTTATGTTAACAGTTTATTGTTAACAGTTTATTGTTAAAAGTTTATTGTTACAGTTTATTGTTACAGTTTTTTTGTTAACAGTTTATTGTTAACAGATTAGTGTTACAGTTTATTGTTACAGTTTATTGTTACAGTTTATTGTTACAGTTTATTGTTAACAGATTAGTGTTACAGTTTATTGTTACAGTTTATTGTTACAGTTTATTGTTAACAGATTAGTGTTACAGTTTATTGTTACAGGTTATTGTTAACAGTTTATTGTTAACAGTTTATTGTTAACAGATTATTGTTACAGTTTATTGTTACAGTTTATTGTTAACAGATTATTGTTACAGTTTATTGTTACAGTTTTTTGTTAACAGTTTATTGTTAACAGATTAGTGTTACAGTTTATTGTTACAGTTTATTGTTACAGTTTATTGTTAACAGATTAGTGTTACAGTTTATTGTTACAGTTTATTGTTAACAGATTATTGTTACAGTTTATTGTTACAGTTTATTGTTAACAGATTATTGTTACAGTTTATTGTTACAGTTTTTTTGTTAACAGTTTATTGTTAACAGATTAGTGTTACAGTTTATTGTTACAGTTTATTGTTAACAGTTTATTGTTACGGTTTATTGTTACAGTTTTTTGTTAACAGTTTATTGTTAACAGATTAGTGTTACAGTTTATTGTTACAGGTTATTGTTAACAGTTTATTGTTA
Organism: Ampullaceana balthica; assembly: GCA_944989445.1. Lineage (NCBI taxonomy): Eukaryota > Metazoa > Mollusca > Gastropoda > Lymnaeidae > Ampullaceana > Ampullaceana balthica. The sequence continues at coordinate 436,909 of CALYLW010000270.1, forward strand.
ACAGTTTATTGTTAACAGATTATTGTTACAGTTTATTGTTACAGTTTATTGTTACAGTTTATTGTTAACAGATTAGTGTTACAGTTTATTGTTACAGGTTATTGTTAACAGTTTATTGTTAACAGTTTATTGTTAACAGATTAGTGTTACAGTTTATTGCTAACAGTTTATTGCTAACAGTTTATTGTTAACAGTTTATTGTTACAGTTAATTGTTAACAGATTAGTGTTACAGTTTATTGTTACAGTTTATTGTTACAGTTGATGGTAAATTTTCTGCGTTATGAATCAACTCAATGCTGTATTTAAAAAAAAGACCCCCTGCTTGTTAGCCTGCCAAATCTTCCTTTAAATTTAAATGAGTTAATTTTCTCTTCTAAGCATGGGGAAAACATTTTTCAACTTAGGGGTCGTCCATAAAGTACGTCACGCTATTTTTGACCATTTTTGACCCCCCACCTCCCCCCTGTCACAAATTGTCACAAATCTCGGGACCCCCCCCCCTAAAGTACGTCACACTTTCAAATTTTTTTTTAATTAACACCTAATTACAATATTTTATTTAATACTTAAAATACACTTCACTATTTAACTGTATTCAAATATAAAATTGCCACTTAAAAGTAGGGATGTACCGGATTCAAAATTTTGAAATCCGGCCAGAGCTGAATTTGGCCGGATTTATGAAGTGAAATCTGGCTGGAGCCGGAATCAGATTTGTTATTAGGGCCGGATTTGCCGGAGCCATTATGAGTATATATATATATATATAAATTAGGAATCTACTGGCCTGCCGGATTTATGAAGTGAAATCCTGCCGAAGTCGGAGCCGGATTTTTAAAAATAGCCGGATTTGCCGGAGCTGGAGCCGAAATCCCGTACACCCCCACTTAAAAGAACTATCAGATTATTAAAATGACCCTTAAAGTAGAATAGTTAATTGTCAACAGTTGTCACAGTTATTCAATGAAACAGTAACTCAATCTACATCGAATTTGAAAACAAAAATTGCAAAATTAGACTTGACAATTATCCTTTATCTGCTACCTTTTCATTTACAATGGGTGAGGTCAGAGGTCAAGTTTTAGATAATCTTCCGATTAAGCATTCTATTGACACAGGATAAGAAGTAGATTAGCGAAACTTGACCTCAACCAGTGATTAAATAATAAAAAGGAAACAAAACAATTTGAATAAAAAAAGACTACATTGACAAATTATGTGACCAACTCTTGTGCTATATTGAATCTGTTTATTATGGTCATATGAATTATGTTTCATTCAAAAATATTCACTGGACATCATCTTACAACTGTGAAGTGAAGTGTTCATCAAAAGTTACGACTGACATCAATCTTTTACCATCATCGTTTCCTGGAAGAATAATTGCAGACGGATCAACTCGTCCGCATCTAGCCACTCAACAGCCTCTGTATGTGCATTTTCTCTTCTGGCAATAACTGCCATGGGTTCTCTTTGCCTTCTAGAAGCGATTCTCAAAGGACGGATGCGTTTTATCTGAGTTGATTCTTGAACTTGAATAGTTTGGTGGGCACATTCTCCTGAGCCCGAGCTCTGTGTTGTCCTGTATGTTTCTTCAACAATTTTTGTGAGGCAAAATATAAGTGGCATACTTTGTAAAGTCGATCAAATAAGCTGGTAATCATATGGTTGTACTTTGAAAACTCCTGTTAATCTTGGCATGATGTAATCAAATTTGAGAGTTTGTGCTACAAACACTGAAGGAAATTTATGAGCATCTGCATCTGCTCTTTCTGAAGCTTTGGGTCCATCAATTGTTTGGTTGATTGGGATTGGAGGAGGGAAGAATCTTGACGGTAAAACGTTGAAATATGAGCTTCGTGCTTTGACGCAACATTTCATGTTGTGATATTTAACAATATGAGTGAACTATTGGCTGGTGCGAAGATGATTGTCAAACCATCCATGATCCTTCGATATGAGTCCTGCTGCATCCAATTCAGATTTATGAAGAACACATTCAGGAGCAACGAACGTCATGCTATTTTGACATAAAACTAATTCTAATGTTTCACAAAATTTTTGAAAATTGTTTTTAAAGCTATTTAAATTTTACTAAAAAAATACAAATAAATTGGAAAAAAAAATAATGAAAAAAAAATGTGTGACATCACACATGGCCTGACCCCCTCCCCCCTGTCACAAAGTGTCACACTTTCTTAGACCCCCTCCCCCCTCGGAGCGTGACGTACTTTATGAACGGCCCCTTATCTTACTTGTCACTGACGATATAAATCCCATATTTTAGGTCTCAAGCTTTCCTTGAAACCTATGCTTTGACGCTGGTAAAAGATTCTGCCAATAAAACAACAACAAAAAAAGCAATATCTGTTGTCAACTTTGATAAATCCTTCCTCTTCTTTGATGACCCATTTAACAACATTGATGGTTCCTGCATCAGATTTGATTGTCCGAGCAACAACTTTCATGGTCCAAGAAACAACTTTGATGGTCCCATCACCAAATTTCAGGGTCCCAGCACAACCTTTGATGGTCCCACCATCACAATGTCTAGCGTCTCATATTGCCATAGCCTTATATCAACTACTATCAGTTCAAGCTCTCATCCGCTCCTGGGGTAGGTATCGTCAACTTTGATGGTCCCACCATCACAATGTCTAGCGTCTCATATTGCCATAGCCTTATATCAACTACTATCAGTTCAAGCTCTCATCCGCTCCTGGGGTAGGTATCGTCAACTTTGATGGTCCCACCATCACAATGTCTAGCGTCTCATATTGCCATAGCCTTATATCAACTACTATCAGTTCAAGCTCTCATCCGCTCCTGGGGTATGTATCGTCAACTTTGAGAGCCGATGACTTAGATCAGGGGTCTCCAAACTACGGCCCGTGGGCCATATGCGGCCCGCGAGGCCCTCTCATCCGGCCCCTGGAGACCTTTTAATCTCCAAAGAAAGATACTATTTTTACCTGTAGTTTAACACAAAACTGTGTGTAGTCGGCCCCTAAACTGCTGTTTGACAGTTAATGCGGCCCTCCGGCAGAAAAGTTTGAAGACCCCTGGCTTAGATCATTCATTTCACGACGAAACTGTAGAGTAAATAGCCCAACAGAATTGTGGGGGGGGGGAGGGTTGCACATACTCCCCCACAAGGCTAAAAATGTACATCTAAAAAAATTCGTGAGGACCAATGTCATGTAGAAATTGGTGTACGCAATTAAATCTGCTCAGGTGGGGGCGTGTGGCGAAACAGTTTAGAAAACTCTGACAGGTCTGCAACTGATTAGGCTAGACGCTATTATTGTGTAAAGGATTTAATTAAATGTTATGTTTAGCTTTGTTGCAAATTATTTAATCGTTAACTGCCCAATTATTTTTAAGAAGATCTATTTCTGTGGTTAATATCATTAAGGTAGTGATTGCGAAATCTTTAAGTGTCGGAAGCAAAATACTTTTTTATATATATATTGAGAATGACTACCAGTTGTCTTGCGTGTTCTTGAAGTCGACATATTGATCTGGATCTGTCTACATGTTCTGTTATTTGTTAGGCGATTGGCTGGATCTATCTACATGTTCTGTTATTTGTCAGGTGATTGGCTGATCCCAAACACGCGCGTATTTTGGGGGTTCATGATTGTTTCCATGAATACCGTTAAAATTTGTGATAATTTTTTAATGAAACACTCCAGCGTCACCTATTCCCATAGCCTTTCAACTAACTTCAATGAAACACTCTAGCGTCACCTATTCCCATAGCCTTTCAACTAACTTCAATGAAACACTCTAGCGTCACCTATTCCCATAGCCTTTCAACTAACTTCAATGAAACACTCTAGCGTCACCTATTCCCATAGCCTTTCAACTAACTTCAATGAAACACTCTGGCGTCACCTATTCACATAGCCTTTCAACTAACTTCAATGAAACACTCTAGCGTCACCTATTCCCATAGCCTTTCTACTACCTTCAATTAAACACTCCAGCGTCACCTATTCCCATAGCCTTTCAACTACCTTCAATGAAACACTCTAGCGTCACCTATTCCCATAGCCTTTCAACTACCTTCAATGAAACACTACAGCGTCACCTATTCCCATAGCCTTTCAACCAACCTTCAATAAAACACTCTAACGTCACCTATTCCCATAGCCTTTCTACTACCTTCAATTAAACACCCCAGCGTCACCTATTACCATAGCCTTGCAACTACCTTCAATGAAACACTCCAGCTTCACGTATTTCCATAGCCTTTCAACTACCTTCAATAAAACACTCTAACGTCACCTATTCCCATAGCCTTTCAACTACCTTCAATAAAACACTCTAACGTCACCTATTCCCATAGCCTTTCAACTAACTTCAATAAAACACTCTAACGTCACCTATTCCCATAGCCTTTCAACTACCTTCAATAAAACACTCTAACGCCACCTATTCCCATAGCCTTTCTACTACCTTCAATTAAACACCCCAGCGTCACCTATTCCCATAGCCTTTCTACTACCCTTAATGAAACACTCTAACGCCACCTATTCCCATAGCCTTTCTACTACCTTCAGAGTTTGCTGAACCTGATCCAAACTTATTATTTGTCCTTCCTTTAATTATTTATTTTTAAATTCCACTCAAATATCATTTGTAAGAGTGCTAATTGCACAATAATAATAATAATAACCACAATAATAATATAATAGGAGTAACTACAACAATAATAATAACCTTAATTTATTATTTGAGAGTTTGCTTTGGCTCTCGTATTCACTCAATTCGATTGGTCAAGTGTACACTAAACGTAAGAAAGAAAACGACAGAGAACGGTTCGATGGGTTAGAGAGTACTAGTGAGGTCAAGAACGTTTTCGAAAAGCAAAACACATTTTTGGTAAGCGGTCCATGTAATATAATACAGTCAATCTTCTTAAAATCGCATCCACTTTCCATCCATTATGAGTAAATAGATTTCAACTATCAAATATGCCCTTTTTTAATTGTGGCAATGAGCCCAGATGTTATTTGACGTGTGCCCACAGGTGACACTTTATGGCGGGAGTGACCAGACAAATAAAGACTGCCTAACATGGTAGACCGTGACGAGTGCCTCAGGGCATGTGGTTAAACCATTGTACTGGTCTGGCGAGCCTAGTCCAACCCCACCGGTGCCAACCTTGTATGTTCCTTTGTCCCAGACGCTATGGGCCTGGTCACCAGGATTGGCTGACCAGAGCTGACGAATTACGTAGTCAGCATGACATGACTGGAAAAGCTTTGACCCTGTCTTTGGGATCCTTATATAAGGAGAGACTCACTCAGTCACAAAAACGGAAAAGGGACTCGGAGAGTGAACGTAACACGTGAACGTTAACGTAGAGAGTAGGGCATAGTAGATGCTTAGGGCTGCATACTGCATGTAAACTTGTTCGTCTAGATTCAGAGTTGGAGTACTTAAGGCTGCATACTGCATGTAAACTTGTTCGTCTAGATTCAGAGTTGGAGTACTTAAGGCTGCATACTGCATGTAAACTTGTTCGTCTAGATTCAGAGTTAGAGTACTTAGGGCTGCATACTGCATGTAAACTTGTTCGTCTAGATTCAGAGTTAGAGTACTTAGGGATGCATACTGCATGTAAACTTGTTCGTCTAGATTCAGAGTTGGAGTACTTAGGGCTGCATACTGCATGTAAACTTGTTCGTCTAGATTCAGAGTTAGAGTACTTAGGGCTGCATACTGCATGTAAACTTGTTCGTCTAGATTCAGAGTTAGAGTACTTAGGGGCAGTCCATTAAGTACGTCACGCTATTTTTTTACCCCCTCCCCCTTGACACAAACTGTCAAAAATCTTGGACCCCTCCCCCCCCCCTAAAGTACGTCACACTTTGGAACAAAAATTTCTTTTTTTACCACGTTTTTATTAACTCGCTTTCTTTATTGTGGCATTGTTTGTGTGTCTGTCCAAGATTTTTAAAAATCTGCCAACGTAAAGTTAAACCACTTCTGATGGTGCTAGAGATCTAAAATTTTTACCATAGATAGATCTTGGATGACAATGCATTGTATCAAAATTTCAGATCGATCACATGTACCGTTATTAAATTATTGAACTTTTTAGTTTATCAATATTTTATTATATACTTGCTTTCGTGTCTGCCTGTCCGCAGTTTTTCAAATTTGCCAACGTAGAATTAAACCACTTCTGATGGTCATAGAGAGCTCAAAATTTTACCACAAATAGATCTTGGATGACAATACATTGTATCAAAATTTCAGATCTATCGAATGTACCGTAAACGTGGGGCGGGTCTTTGGTATAAAAATTAAAGATATCTAATTTAGAAGGCAAAAGAGAGATCTATAAGTGAGAGAATGAGTGAACCGCATATGTTAAACCTCTTAAGCGCCCGCCCCACGTTTTTAGTCATATTAAATTGAAGTACTTGAACTTATAAGTTTTAAATTATTTTCTTCTTTTTAGTCCACTTATAAAAACGTGGTTTTTAAAAATCATTTTTTTACCTTTATTTTTTTAATAACAAAATAATTAAAATGTAATATAAAACACCGTGATGTCACACATGGCCGGACCCCCCCTCCCCCTTGTCACAAACTGTCACACTTTCTTACACCCCCTCCCCCCTCTGGAGCGTGACGTACTTTATGGACGTGCCCCTTATTTATAACTGTGTTGTCTCCTATCTTACGATAATTATCCTACCTAATAAACCTTTAAACAGCTATAGTCCTCAACCTGTGTGGTCTTTACTCCTTTCGCGGATTTATTGTGTTTCTATTTTAAATACTGTGCATTGCTTTAGCCAACCCCTCAGCTGCATAATAAAAGAGGCTTTTACTCCGTACAGATATGAGATTTCATCCCCAACCTCTATTTACCTTTTTACCAATAAACACATTTCCCTCCAAGCTAAATGAATATCAAATCAAAGTCGGTGATATTAACATAATTAAAGTCTCTGTTTACGCCGGATCTCCTGTAGGAATCACCCAAATTTCGTCTCAGTGTAGGAAGCTCCCAACTGCAGTCTTTTCATCCCAATATTCCTATTTCGGTAGCACGCCATTTCCTCACTCATTGACTCTCTCAGTCCCCTATATTGACTCTCTCAGTCCCCTATATTGACTCTCTCAGTCCCCTATATTGACTCTCTCAGTCCCCTATATTGACTCTCTCAGTCCCCTATATTGCCTCTCTCAGTCCCCTATATTGACTCTCTCAGTCCCCTATATTGCCTCTCTCAGTCCCCTATATTGACTCTCTCAGTCCCCTATATTGACTCTCTCAGTCCCCTATATTGACTCTCTCAGTCCCCTATATTGACTCTCTCAGTCCCCTATATTGCCTCTCTCAGTCTCCTATATTGACTCTCTCAGTCCCCTATATTGACTCTCTCAGTCCCCTATATTGACTCTCTCAGTCCCCTATATTGACTCTCTCAGTCCCCTATATTGACTCTCTCAGTCCCCTATATTGACTCTCTCAGTCCCCTATATTGACTCTCTCAGTCCCCTATATTGACTCTCTCAGTCCCCTATATTGACTCTCTCAGTCCCCTATATTGCCTCTCTCAGTCCCCTATATTGACTCTCTCAGTCCCCTATATTGACTCTCTCAGTCCCCTATATTGACTCTCTCAGTCCCCTATATTGCCTCTCTCAGTCCCCTATATTGACTCTCTCAGTCCCCTATATTGACTCTCTCAGTCCCCTATATTGACTCTCTCAGTCCCCTATATTGACTCTCTCAGTCCCCTATATTGACTCTCTCAGTTCCCTATATTGACTTTTTATCAACTCTTTCTCAGCTTATGAGATAAGGGACATAAATGACACAACATCTATCTTATCTACCTTAGTTATCTACTTTTAAACATGTTTTCGTGTACAAATGAATCCAAGCGGAAATCCGCAGCAGGTACTTTAAAAAGTTTTTATTTCCTTTTTTTTAAAAATACAATCCTAGTGAGTTGCCATGTCAAATTAACGTGAGAGAAACTTTCAAAATTCTTTCACGGTAGGTAGCATAAAAAATTCGCCAGTTTTGAGCTTGACGATCCCCATGGCACCAACATTTTTGGCACAGTTCGTCCCTCATTAGTCCATTTAAACTTTTCCTCATTGGAGCCTTAAAGAAAAATAATAAAATCACTAGGTTCACTTAGTCGGAGTTTCTGGTCGGAGGTGAGGTATCGATCTGGTTCTCAGGAATTCTAGAATAGTATTCGCTACAAAATGTTGAAAAGTTAACTTTTTTTTTAATGCTGTGTTAAAAAAATGTTTAATGCAGTGTTAAAAAAATTCTAGGCAAACAGTTTCAAATTTTTTAGTTTTGTAGATTTGAATACTCGAGCTCGTGTAATTTACAACTCATTCTTGTAAACGGCGAGACTACGAGGAATCCAGATTTACCTACGTAGTCGTAAAAATAAAGTAGCATCGAATACGAATACGTGGTAAACATAATTTCATGCATGGAATATTTCCCGATTTTCGTCTTAACTCATTTACTTTGTCTTGAACAGTGATTTAGGGAAACAATCTGTCACTCTTCATTAGAAAATTGCATTCTTAAATTTAAACTACTTTATAATGTAGCCAGTGCTTGCCAAGATCTATTCACTGGAATATCAACACAAGTTTTTCAAAAAGTTTTGAGCAAAAACTGGAAAAATATATTTTTTTAAAACAACAACCCAGCTTGAAATTTAGATGCAGTTTGTGAGAAAAGGGAATATTTTATTACAGAAATAATTATTTTGACTGGCAATTTACTCAACAATTCTAACACCGATCGCACTACAGTTGGAATCAGAGGAAGGACACACTGATAAGATCGTATGTCCACAAACATTAAGCGTCTTGTCTCTGAACGACGATAAATCAAAATCTTAAATCAGCATTCTCACCATCCGGTCTCAGTATTTTTACCACGTTTTTATTAAGCACGTTTTTAACCACGTTTTATTAACTCGCTTTCGTTCCTGTGGCATTGTCTGTCCGCAATTTTTCAAATTTGCCAACGTAAGATTAAACCACTTCTGATGGTCCTAGAGAGCTCAAAATTTTACCACAGATAGATCTTGGATGACAATACATTTTAGCAAAATTTCAGATCGATCAAATGTACCGTAATTAAATTAATGCATTTCTTTGTTTAGTTTTATATAAGCATCTGTACCCGCCTGCCGTAGTTTAATTTCACGTGGCTAGTTCACCCCGTGATCTCATCACTTTGTTATTAAACGTTGGGCGGGCGCTGATGAGATGTTTGGTAAAATAAATAGAAGTAAAAAAATATTTTAATAAAACAAACCCGTAAAAACAAAGATTTGACTATAAATTCCTTATATATGAGACATAACTAAAAGCATTGATTATTTTCAAACACGATAAACATTTACAGACTGAATCCGTCTTAACCTATATTTACTCTATAAACCTTGGGGGGGGGGCGGGTGAGAGAGGTGAAAGATCTGGTCACCTATCGCTTGACCGAGCTTAGCGTGACACGTAAAATGTAAACAAAAGCACGCCGGTACACCTGGATAAAACACGAGATGTGTTCAACTATGGCTGGCGTGAAGTCAAGTGACCCGTAAAATGTAAACAATAGTGACCGCTACATATAGTTTATATTGATAAACTAAAAATGCATTAATCGGATCACGAGAAGTGGGTCATTTTTTATTTTTGTTTTTCCGCCCGCCCAAGACAGACAGAGAGAGATGACGACAGAGATGGCGGTGAAGTTAATATAAGGGATTTAAAATTCACGTTTTTATAAGTGGACTAAAAAGAAGAAAATAATTTAAAACTTGTAAGTTCAAGTACTTCGATTTAATATGAATAAAAACGTGGGGCCGGTGTTTGGTATAAAAATTAAAGATTTCTAATTTAGAAAGCAAAAGAGAGATCTATAAGTGAGAGAATGAGTGAACCGCATATGTTAAACCTCATAAGCGCCCGCCCCACGTTTTTAGTCATATTAAATCGAAATACTTGAACTTATACGTTTTAAATTATTTTCTTCTTTTTAGTCCACTTATAAAAACCTGGTTTTTAAAAATATTTCTTTACCTCTATTTATTTTTTTTACTTGCTTTCGTTATGTCCCAAAATTTCAAATTTTCCAAAGTAAAATTAAACCACTTCTGATGGTCCTAGAGATCTTAAAATTTTACCACAGATGGATCTTGGATGACAATGCATTGAATCAAAATTGCAGATCGATCGAATGTACCGTTATTAAATTAATGCATTGTTTTAGTTTATCTTTATACAGCATCTCTATCCGTCTGCTATTGTTGACATCCACGTGCCACCGGACTTCACCCCAGCCATCGATGACCACATCCCCGTGTTTACAGCAAGGAGAGTACAGTCGCGTTAAGTTTGTAAATGTTTGTCGCGCTGCGTATTATATTGAACATAATCAATACTTCAATAATCAAAAGGAAAAGATAAAACTCACCATAGCATACACTTAGGACTAAAAAGAATAAAATAAATAGAGGTAAAAAAAATATTTAAAAAAACACGTTTTTATAAGTGGACTAAAAAGAAGAACATAATTTAAAACTTACAAGTTCAAGTACTTTCATTTAATATGACTAAAAAAGTGGGCGGGCGCTTATGAGGTTTTTACATATGCAGTTCACTCATTCTCTCACATTCTCTTTTGCCTTCTAAATTATGCATCTTTAATTTTTATACCAAACACCCGCCCAACGTTTTTAGTCATATTAAATCAAAGTACTTGAACTTATAAGTTTTAAATTATTTTCTTCTTTATAGTCCACTTAAAAAACATTTTTTTTTAAATCTTATTTTTACACCTCTATTCATATAGATATTATAAAACCTTTTTTAAAAAATGATGGACCACTGAGTCCACATGACTAACATCTCAATCTCAGGCTGGCGAAACGCTACAAATCTATACTATGGACGACATCACAGATTTTTAAAAAAAACACTAAAATTGATCATTAATATTTCAGAGTGTAAATTGGTTCGATTCTCAGCAAATGGTGTAGGTTGATAAATTAATGAAAAGATGTTTAATAAGAAAAACCCGTAAAAAACCAAGTTTTTGACTATAAATCCTTTATGTACGAGAAGTAATTAAAAGAATGTTCATTATAATACGCAGCGCCAGACCATCCAGAAATACAAAATTGCAGTTGTGTCGTAAAACATGTTTAATATAATGCGCACCGATCAGGAATATGTTTATAAAAAGAGCTGTCAATAAAATACGCACCTTATTGCGCGACAGAAAGGTAGTTCAATATAATACGCACCGCGACGCTCTATCTCAAAAAATAGCATGATACATAGGAATAAATAAAATAATCTAAAAAATCATTAATTTAATTACGGTACATGCGATCGATCTGAAATTTTGATACATTGTTTTTATCATCGGTACGAAACTGCCTGCAAAATTTCAGCTCGCTATCTTGCGAGCAAGTGGGTTAAAAATCGATCAAAAGTTTTGGCGACAAGCAAGCAAGCAAGGTCGGCCGCAGACACCACGAGTTAATATAAATGATTTAAAAAAACAACCCGTAAAAAACCAAGTTTTTGACTATAAATCCTTTACTTATGAGACGTAACTAAAAGAATGTTCATTATAATACGCAGCGCCAGACCATCCAGAAATACAAAATTGCAGTTGTGTCGTAAAACATGTTTAATATAATGCGCACCGATCAGGAATATGTTTATAAAAAGAGCTGTCAATAAAATACGCACCTTATTGCGCGACAGAAAGGTTGTTCAATATAATACGCACCGCGACGCTCTATCTCAAAAAATAGCATGATACATAGGAATAAATAAAATAATCTAAAAAATCAATAATTTAATTACGGTACATGCGATCGATCTGAAATTTTGATACATTGTTATTATCATCGGTACGAAACTGCCTGCAAAATTTCAGCTCGCTATCTTGCGAGCATGTGGGATAAAAATCGATCAAAAGTTTTGGCGACAAGCAAGCAAGCAAGCAAGCAAGGTCGGTCGGTCGGCCGCAGACACCACGAGTTAATATAAAGGATTTAAAAATAGCTTAACTTCCGACCGATCCAATAACCTAGTACTCTAAATAACCCCGTGAAAACAAAGTTTTTGACTATAAATCCCTTATAAATGAGACACAACTAAAATTATTGATTATGTTCAAACGCGACAAACATTTACAGACTGAAACTGACTGAATTCCCTTTGATGTAAAATACGGGATGTGGTCATCGATGGCTGGAGTGAACTCCAGTGACACGTGGATGTCAACAATAGCAGACGGATACAGAGAGTTACATAGAGATAATCTAAAAATGCTTTAATTTAATTACGTTACTTTCGATCGATCTGAAATTTCGATACAATGCATTATTAGGTGACACAAGTCAATGTGCAAAATTCCAGCTTTTTAGCATTACGAGAAGTGGGTCATTTTTTTACTTTTGTTTTTCCACCCAACCATGAGAAGCGATCACGACAAGACGGTGAATTTAATATAAGTGATTTAAAAATCTAAGAAACATTTTAGAGAAAAGTTTAATGGATGGCTTTTCAAACAATTATTAGATTTAATAGCTTTTTAAATTGGATTAATTTATATATGTAACATTTACATTTTCAAAGAAATAATGTTCAAATTATTGAGGCTCATCAATGTAATACTGTTTTTAACGCAGTGCACGATTCGAGCTTGCACATGCAACTCCTGAACCATACCACATAGAGGGTTCGGGTCTCTTGCATATATGCTAAGGAGGTCCTAAGGATGTCTAACTGCCCAAAAATTACCGAAAAGATTTAATGGATTTCCTGGATAATTAAAAAAACGGGGAAAAAAAATATCAGTATTTTGTCCATTTCTCGCCAACCGTAACATCTATCGGGTTGAAACAAACGCCAAACAATAGCTGATAATATTTAGAACAATATTGGAGAAGGAAGTTTTGAAAAATCTCTTTTCGTTCGACTCCCGTAATTTTAGCAGCAATTTGTAAAATGCCACTAACTCTACAGAGAACAGGGTTATAGATTTGAAACGACTTTTAATGTCATCTAGAATGATAGTTAATGGGGTTTTCCCGCTTTGTGAATGCTAATGTTAGATTGTTTCGCTGTGCGTGTGCATTATATTGACACATTGTTGTTGTGACGTAGCGTGAGGGGATATGAAGTCAAAGAGAAAATTTGCCATAGTGAGCAATTGATAGGGATTGTTTTGTTTATTTGGAAATGACTTTTCATGTAATATAGAATGATCTCCCTTGAATAAAAAAAAATCGGAAATTCTTTGTTGGAAATTGCGTTTAAATACTCATTCGAATTTTTATTACTGGTTTTTCCTTCAATTATTACATTGTAATGTCTCTACTATGAACTATTATAGAAATAGTTCATATCATTTTATACTCTCAATGAGTGACTGTAGTTTTTGATCGTAAACTTGCTCTTTTTTTTTAAAGTTTAAAATAATGTATATAATTACCTATTTCCAAGCATGCTATTTTTGAAAAAAAAGTGTATCACATTCAACCATTTAACAATGACAATCAACATTTTAAAAAAATTTTTTTTTAAAGAATGTCTTCTTCTCTTAATTGTTTATCTTAATTCTATAATTCACAGCAATGAATGTCTCCACGACGCCAATGAGTCTTACTTACATTATCGACTTTTGAAAAATCAATATTAATTTTTAAAATTATTTTAAATTATTAAAAATAAAATATATATAATTATTAGGGCTTTTAATTTAAATTTATTCGTTAACTTTTGAAAAATTAACGATTAATTAATTTTTTATTTCGATGTAAGCCACAAATTGAAATTTATGGTGTCATAAGTAACATTTATTTAAATACTCGTCGAAAATCGAGTCGAGCTGAACAATCGTTCACATAGCTTTAGATTGTCTCAGCTGAAGTTTCCGATACTGTAGTGGATGTTTGGTTTGCAGGCGATATGTAAGTGAAGTTTTAGAACCATGGTAGCAATGTTCCCTTTAAGCAGCGCGGCTGCGCAGATATTTGATCGACGCCACGCAGGAGTTTAGAATCATCGCGCATCAAATTTTGAAAAAATATTGCACAAAAAATGGACGTTGTGCAACTTTACACGCGAGTTGTTTTTTTTTAATTTGCACACGGACCAACGAAGCTTAGACTTAGAGGGAACATTGCATTGAAGGCAAACGATTTCTCTCAATGGAAACAATAACCTTTCTCAACATTTTGAGCATTCACGACTGTCAATAGTTTAAAACAAAAATTTTCGTGTAATCGTCCGGAAATAAGTTTATATTTATCGTCTTAAATATTTAACTTTTTTACTTCCAGTACATTTATAAGTGGTGGGTCGATTAATCGTTAAAAAAATAATCGTTAAAATTTTTAACGATTAATCGAGAAATTAATCTTTAATTTCCGCAGCTCTAATATATATATATTGCAAGGAGTTGAGACTCATTCTAGCCACCATTGTTTATTGAGCTACTTCTAGTTGACATTTAAAGGACAAATATTTAGTTAAATTTTCCTTCGCTCTTAAAATCATATAGAAATGGTCTCAAATCCTTGCGACTGAGACAAAAAATACTCAAAATGCGATTGACAAACAAAATTAAAACAGCAGTGCAAATTTTAATTGCTCCCAGTTTAACTCTTTCGTTTCCTATGATCTGAACATTGTATTCCGGAAACACAAATTTCGCGCGCAGAGAAATCAACAAATTGACCCACAATAATCCAGCCGATATCAACAAACAAACCCACATCCAATAAACAACTCACAATAACTTACCAACTTAAATCAACACTACAGCCTACATGCACATCAATATAAATACAAATTGTCCGTAAAACATCGTTTGAACGTCCATATTCTTCTCACGAGTGTGAGTCATGCAGCAAATCTGATGTTATCTGAAAGTTGAATGTCGAGGCATCACTGAACTTGGCGTCCCATCTTTATTTCCAATTTAATCCATTTACATTCAGACCCCACTGCAATACGCATCTTATCATACTTGGCACCCCACCACACTTGGCACCCCACCACACTTGGCACCCCACCACACTTGGCACCCCACCACACTTGGAATCCCACCACACATGGCACCCCACCACACATGGCACCCCACCACACTTAGCATCCCACCACACTTAGCACCCCACCACACTTAGCACACCCCCACACTTAGCACCCCACCACACATTGCACCCCACCACACTTAGCACCCCACGACACATGGCATCCCACCACGCTTAGCACCCCACCACACTTAGCACCCCACCACACTTAGCACCCCACCACACTTGGCACCCCACCACACATTGCACCCCACCACACTTAGCACCCACCACACATTGCACCCCACCACACATTGCACCCCACACATGGCACCCCACCACCTTGGCATCCGACCACACATTGCACCAAAACAAAACTTGGCACCCCACCACACTTGACAATCCACCACACTTGGCATCCCACCACACTTAGCACCCCACCACACTTAGCACCCTACCACACTTAGCACCCCACCACACTTGGCATCCCACCACACATTGCACCCCACAACACTTGGCACCTCACCACACTTAGTACCCCCACCCACCACACATGGCACCCCCCACCACCTACACTTGGCACCCCACCACACTTGGCACAGCACCACGCTTAGCACCCCACCACACTTGGCACCCCACCACACTTGGCACCCCACCACACTTGCCACCCCACCACACTTGGCACAGCACCACACTTCGCATCCCACCTTTATTTCAAACCCCACCCCATACCTAACCCTGTATCTTACTCGAACACTAAACACTTTTTGCTCTTCGTCTGTGCGCTTAAGATTAAAAAAAAACACGGAGGAAACAAAAACTAGGCCCCGCAACTCTTAAAACAAATTAAGATAACTCGGTGTTGCCCCCCCCACTCCCCCCCCCCATTCCCTAAACCTTTCCAAACGTTCACCTCCACCACTCTGAAGAAGTGTAGTGAGCTACGTTATTTTCCTATGTTAGGTACCATTATTTGTTTACACACAACGCAAACATACACTCACCAATACACAAACACACTTGCACATGCAAACATATTTTCACACAAAAACACATCTGGACACACACAAACATTTGCTCACACAAACAACATACTCTCAATCCTCATCACAAAGACACACAAACATTTGCTTACACAAACAACATACTCTCACTCCAAACACAAAGACACATACAAACATTTGCTCACACAAACAACATACTCTCACTACCAACACAAAGACACATATACAAACCAAGAAAATTTCAGACATCAGCATAAATATGTCGATGTTTTCATTCTCAACAAGAACAGATACGCATGATTTAATTGCTTCCCAGTCACGAATTTTTAATATTTTTTGCTTAAACTCAACAGGACAAAAATGCAGTAAAAAAATTCATTAGCTTCGTTTAAAAAAAACAATAGAATCTACAACACTTTGAGCAAACAAAACTGTGCATTTTAAGCCTAAATTACGATTCGAAAGATTTGCATTTCAACTTTTAACCGCAGGCCTTCAACAGTTTGCATTTCCATGAAGTAATCAAAATGAACGACATTACACAAATAGAAATTTGAATGCTTTTCTAAGGAAAAAAATCTCAAGAGAATCCAATGTAATGTGGATGTACAAACAATATAAACACATTAAACAACCCCGTAAAAACTAAGTTTTGACTATATATCCTTTATATATGTGACATAACTGAAATGTTCAAACGCGACAAAAAAATTACAGACTGAAACTGCCTTACAAACACCCCGGGGAGGCCCCTCTTACAGCAGTAGAACGTTTTCGTGTGAAAAGGTTGTTTTTAGTGTGTGTTTTTTTTTAAATTTTCTTCAGGACTGAGCGCAATTTCAACAAAGAATCGCTGTTTTATTTTCAACTCTAACAGCTTTGCGATTAACTTTTTGAAAATGTGTATTCTTTTTTTTTCTCGAGTTCACCCCCCCCCCGTCCCCACACACACACACTCACACACACACACGCGCGTTTTTTCCTCCAGACTTCGATCTCGCGTCTCGAACCTTGTGAATCACGCGCACCGGCTAACTCGAAGAGGTGAAAGTAAGGGCCCGGGGGGCGCGTGCACCTAGTACAGGTAACAACCCACAGGCCCTGCTCCGGTCTCACCAGTACACGTCGGAGTTTTGGTCTAATCAACTCAGTTCAGGACCCCGGCGTGCAGTTGAAAAGTGGGTTTGTGAAAGGGGATTTAAGTAGAAAAGTAATTGGTTTTGTAGGTGTGGGAGTAACCATGGTTACCTAGACTGCGCGCATTTATTTATTTTTATTTTTTAAATATATCTGTTCAGACTTGATTAAGTAACGCCAAAATTGTATTTGACTTTCACACAATTTCTATTTGAACACTTCAGATTTCTATATATATATATTATTTTTTTGTTAGTTTAAAGCCACAATTAACGACATGTCTAGTTCAGCCGCTATTTCCAAATAAAGAGTTGCATGACTTCAAAAAGATGGTCACCTGGGTTTGAAACATAACCTATGACCTGTCCCGGGTCAAATGAGAGTCCCATGCAAAATTTCAGCACCCAAGGTTCAACGGTGTGGGATTATATGGGTAAAAACAAACAAACAAACTTTCATCTTTTAATATTAGACTGTTAACAAGTATCGGAAGATAAGCCAGCACAAAGAAATAATGACACAAAGTAAATACATTTTCAATTTTTAAAAAATGTCCAGGGGAGTCACCTGCTTTGCTCTCAAATCCTGACGCCACCTATGATTTACGCGGATGTTCTAAATAATATGTTGTAACCCCCCGTTCCATGAGGTCACGGCACACAGAGACCTGGAGTGCAGCTGACCTGCAACCCACGTCACGACGGAGGACGGCTTTACCCCAATACCCCGGTCTGAACCAGGCCGGGAGATAAACGGAACCGACAGAAGCTAAAATACGTTAAGCATGCAGCTCAATGAAAACAAACCAAAACATGTTTGGAAAGTGCAAAGCAGTGAATGATAAAATTGAAGGTGCAACACGAATAATAATATGATTAAAAAAATATAAACATGCTCCACAATGCGGAGTAAAACATTTCTTGTACGTATTAGAAGCATTCCAAATAGATGTCCAACTGGCAACTTAATAAAATACTTCAAAATTCAAAATATGTGTCAAACTGGCGACTCATTGACATAAACTAAATATACGTCAAACTGGGTAATTACTTTTTAAAAAATAGTTTCAAATTTGGAAATGAATATAAAAAAATCAAAATACGTTTCGCAATTACAAATTAAAATAAAATAAAATGTTCAAATATTTAATTTTAAAACAAGGTGAGACAGTAGTAAGGTCCCGATGATGATTTTTTTTACCTCCAGTCTGTTGAGCTTTGATTTGAGTGTCCAGACTCCGAGGGGATCTGACGGTTGCGGTAGTTGTAGTCAATATTTTCTGTTGACATCTACCTCCTCTTGGACACAGTATAAATTACTGTAGCAATAAACGTGAAATAAAATCTGAACTATCCTAAATCTGAATACAATATGTTTCATAAAGCCTCTTTTGTTTGATTTTGTTTGTTTAAAAAAACGTACACCTTATCACCCGCGTCCGTTTAAGTTTACGAAAATCCCTTCACTCACTTGAATTTGTAATACAGAAAAAAGTGCTTTGATCACTCAAAGAGTTCCTGAGTAAGGGTGTAACTGAGTCGATCATAGTAATGATAAGTATATGATATATATATACGAAAATATGAGTTGATTTGTTAATTACCTCCGTGACAGCAACAGCATCCCTAGTTCCAACATTTGTACCTATAAGAATGCCAATTAGACTTAAAGACGAAATTCTGTAGAACACAATTTATTTGATGGTTACATTAAAGACAATCTCCCCCCATAGTGTTACTATTTGCTGCAGCAGTAGAGCTAAGTTGAAATAAATTAAGTGTTTTTGTGATAAGTGGGGGGTGGGGGGAGCTGTGACCTGACTGGAATTAAAGGTCATCTCTTGGTTTAGGTTTAAAAAATTAAGCTATGATTTGACCGGCATCCGGGCAGAATAGCGACTGTCAAAACAGCGACCGTCATAATAGCGACTTCAAAATAGCGACTGTATAAAAACAGTGACTGTCAAAACAGCGACCGTCATAATAGCGACTGCATCATAACAGCGACTGTATCAAAATAGCTTTTCTCTTTTGTTTGTGATAATGCTTGAAAAACATTTTGAAAAATTTACTGTGCCTAGCCTACAATGTAGTTTATAAAATCAAGAAAAGTAAGACATGATAAGCCATGAAGGTTTTTGTACAGAAGGGACAATAGAACATTAAATACAATCAACTGGAGGTGTGTATAAATAAAAGTTGGTGTTGTAAAGAGTGTATACACATTTTCGGGACACATTTTATTTTAATTCTGTAAAAAAAAATATAACTGCTATTACTTCAGTCAACTATATTTTGCAGAAAGCTCGATAGAGATTAACAAACATAGATGCAGTCAATTAATTGAGGGGGATTGCGGTGGTAGGGGCAGATGTGGCGTGTGTCACATCTGATTAACATAATTTTGTGACGTAAGGTCACATGTATGGTGGACGCGGGAAGAAAGGAGCATTTCTATTGGTTGAAAGTGTTGGGCGAACAGTTGTGTGTAGACTTCCGACAGGGAAGCATGATAGTGAATAGCTCAAGATTTCCACGTTATATTACCTCAAATGATTCTTATGTGTACAATATATATGTATATTAAAGTTGTTTTGGATATAAAAAGTTCTTCAGCTGATCATTGTGCCCTAAGAAGTAATATTGTAACAGTTAGTATAAAAAGTAACATCGTTACATTGGTGTCGAAGTAAAAGTTCTATGTGAACACTGTACAAGAGATTTCGAGAAAGAGGTTTCGTGGAAATAAGTATTGGATATTTCCAAAAAAGGAAAGTATTCTTTAAAATAAGAAATAATACCAGCTATAGTATTTTTGAATATTCAAGTTCGTAAGAAGCTGTGAATAAACTTTTGTGGTTCAATGAAAATACAAGAAGATTTCAAAATGGCGGCATAAACGGCAGATATCCGCAGTGTATAAAACTGGATCAGACTAGTTGGTTCTACGTCACATTCAACGACAGTACAAGCATACTACACAGTACTGGAATCTGGGTCGTGTAGGCTTACTGAATGGCGACACACGGTGAACATATATAGGTCGTGACGTCAACAGGCTTAATGCTAGTTGATTCCAGGAAATATTAGTATTAGTAAACATAACATCGAACCGAGAAGCTATGGACTATTATTGACTATTCAATGTGTTGGTGTGAATTATAAATAAAGAAACGGAATTTTTATCCATTCATTGTGTGAAGAGTTTGATTATCGCAATTTTGGATTAATGGAGTGAACTAAATTGTTTAAAAACTACTCAAAAATTGAAATTTTAACCAAGTGACTTTTATTCAAAACGATCGGACCATTTAATATATTTTGTCAATCTGAGGGAGCGTATATATAAAGTATACTAAAGATCCCGTGTGAGGATTCTTTTTGTTGTCTCATCTTGCCAATAACTAGATTTCATGGTTTAGACGTGTCACTTATTTGAACTTAACATTTTGAATTCAAGATTTTTCATTTGGACGATTTATAACTTTATCAATATATATACATACATTCCTTACCAAATTGCTAGATTCATATTATTCAATCAAACAAAACATGGATTACTACGAAAGATTCACCGCCATAGCTAAAGAGATGGGACTAAAAGGAAAAGAAATGAGAGATTTCATTGAAGAAAAAGTTGCTGAAGAAAAAGAAAATCAAAGAATAGCTGAAGAAAAAGAACAGCGAAGAAAAGCTGAAGAAGAAGAAAAAGCAAGAATAGCTGAAGAAAAAGCAAGAATAGCTGAAGAAAAAGAACAGCGAAGAAAAGCTGAAGAAAAAGAAAATCAAAGAGAAGCTGAAGAAAAAGCAAGAATTGCTAATGAAGAAGAGATGCAAAGACTCATAGTAAAAAGAGAAATTGAACAACTTGCAGTCGATAAGTTAAAATTACAAAGGGAGCGAGACAGTAGTGGCCACAATCCTGGTGATGAAACAAATAGAAGGTCAGCACCAAGGGATACTATCAAAGTAAGAAAATATGATAGCCAAAAAGAAAAAATGGATGTTTATCTGGATTATTTCGAATCCATAATGGCTATGAAAGGCTATAATGAAGAAGATTGGCCAGCACAACTGATGACTCAATTAACTGGAGAAGCATTTGAAGCTTATAACAGTATAGCCAAAGAAGACAAAAGCATATATAAGAATGTCAAAAAGGCACTTCTATGTCATTTTGGAAAGTCAGAAAATGATTATAGAAGAGAATTTCATGAAATGAGAATCAAGATGGACAAAGATCCACAGATCATAGTACATGAAGCACAAGTCAAACTAACAAAATGGCTGGAACTGACAGCAATAGATACGAGCAATCCAAAGGCCATAATAGACATGGTGTTAATTGACAAGTTTTTAGAAAATGCAACACCAACCCTATTCACATATTTGACTGACAAGAAAGTTCGTACTCAAGCAGAGCTAACAAATGCATTACGAACATTCAAAGACTCTCATCCGAATGTGGAAATGGATAAGAGACAAGACATATTTGCAGCAATACAAATTAAAAGTCAAGAAAAAAGGCAAGGTATGAGAAACCAGAGTCTGCCAAACCAAGGCAACAGACAAACTATTTGTTGGTACTGTAACAAGCCAGGACATATGGCTAAGCAGTGTTACCACAATAAAGGAAAACCAAATAGGGTGTCACCTAATGACAGCTCTATCAGAAAGAAAATAGAAGAAAAATCAAGACAAGAGCACTTTGAAAACAAAAGTAGCCAAGCATGGAAAGAAAAATATCATAATTCCAAACATAGATATTATGATCAAGATAGACAATTATGGAGAGAAAAATATAATCATAATTCCAGACACAGAGATTATGATCAAGATAGACAATTATGGAGAGAAAAATATAATCATAATTCCAGACACAGAGATTATGATCAAGAAAGACAATCATGGAGAGAAATAAATAATCATAATTCCATAAATAGAGATTATAATGAAAGCAGAAGATCATGGAGAGGCAAATACAATTTTGACTCCAGAAAAAGAAATTATGATCAACAATGGAGAAAGAATGAAAACCAAGACATGAATGATAGAAAAATAATAAAGTTAAATCGAGCACAGACAGAAACTAGTGACATTTTAGCCACTATTAAAAATCAAGTATATGATAAAAGAAATGAAGACCATAGTAGCAGAGAAAGAGATGGTACTAGTGAATCTGAAACAATTTGTGTGAAATCATCTGAATTAGGAAGAACAATTGGTTGTGTATTAAGCCAAATCAAAAACTTTACAGATAGAGACAATATTTTTCAGATAAAAGTTTCTGACAGTGACTCATCTGTTCCAAATTCTATTGAATTATCTGGAAGCAAAAATGACATCTCAAAAGCTAAGCAATTTATTCAAGATGCTGGAATTGAAATTATGAATGAACACAATCGAAGTCATGGTTGGTGAATTATTGAACATTTAACAGTCTGAAGAAACATTCAAAGCCCATCGATTTGAATTCATACTCGTCAATTGAAGAATGACTATCTTTGAACTAGGCTATGCTATTAGCCGACTACAAATTTGACATTAAACCTGTGAAGGGAAAGGACAATGTGGTTGCAGACATATTAAGTAGAATGACAATAAATAAAGACACTCTGTGAACTCCTAACTGATAAAACCAGAGACTATTAAAAAGACATTCTGTGAATTACTAAATGATAAAATAAGAGACTGTTTTAACATTAGTCTGTGAATTCCTAAAGGATACAAACAGAGACTGTAATTATATTAATATTTTTATTTGTTGAACAATGGACAAGGAACAGTGTTTGAATTCCATTGGATTATTAGTTAATTTTAATAATATTGAGTGTTTAAATATTTTAGTTACACAAAATTACAGATGTGTTAAAATTTTCAGTTTCAATTTTTGCAGTACAGGTAGACTGTTGCAGTTCTACAGATTTTTTCTCATTATTTCCTATGTTTAGACTGTTGCAGCTCTACAGATTTTTTCTCATTATTTCTTATGTTTAGACTGATGCAGTCCTACAGATTTTTTCTTATTGATTCTATATCCAGAAGTTGTATGTAAGAAAATGAATGTTCATTGATGATAAATATTTGAAATTTGAATATAGATATAGATTGATTTGATTTTATGAAGACCAAAAATGTTGTATTTCATAAACATTTTTTTTTGAAGGATGGGGGTGAATGTCACATCTGATTAACATAATTTTGTGACGTAAGGTCACATGTATGGTGGACGCGGGAAGAAAGGAGCATTTCTATTGGTTGAAAGTGTTGGGCGAACAGTTGTGTGTAGACTTCCGACAGGGAAGCATGATAGTGAATACTCAAGATTTCCACGTTATATTACCTCAAATGATTCTTATGTGTACAATATATATGTATATTAAAGTTGTTTTGGATAAACGAATTCTTCAGTGAATTATTGTGCACAAGATTAATTACTGTGAGAACGCCTACATAAAAGAGTTATAAAGTTATATAGTTACAGCGTGTGGCTTCTTTTTTAAGCTAGAGAGAGTTCGACAGTTTTTTATAATTTAAAAAAATTAATAAAAATAATATAGTTAAATATTATTATCTATTAAAAATTAAAAACGGCATGAAATAGTTATTTCACGCTTTTTTCAACGTTTAATTTAACACTAAAAAGTATACACACTGAAAACCAATCAACATTAAGGGCGAATTCGTGATTGTGTTAAATGCACCACGCCTCTGAGGTAGCAAGTCCTTCCAAACATATCCAACTCCACCCCCACCCCAAGGCAATGTGGTCAGATAGTCCTTTATAAAGGTACCTACATTCTCTGAGCCCCAATCCCTTTATTTACCTTCTCCATAACACGTGGTCCGTGGTCGTCACTTAGTCTAGCCTTCGTAACATGTCATTATGTAACCCCGGACAGTTCGACCACAGGACGTTTTGACAAGGGGGCTGTCAATATTGTTAAAAAAGCTGCCCGGGTATCCATGATTCAAATTTTATTTTTACTGGGCAGTTGTTTGTATTTGAATGAATCCGTGAATATATAGCATAAGTTAATTGTTTTAAATTTTATTTTAAACACAATTTTTAATTTCAATAAATCTATATATATAAAAATCAAAGTATGTATGTATGCATGTCTGTTATAGCTGACTAAACCATTCATCCGATCGCCATGAAACTTTTGGAGACTTTTGAGTACGCTCCAGGGATGGAAATAGGCTATTTTTTTTCAAAATGTAACACTCATGGGGCGCCGGGGGCCCATAATGAGAATTTTTTCTTATATGAGCTATATAAAAATTAGTTTAGGGCTTAGCTGCTTGGAAAATGAATGAATCTTGACCAAACTTGGTACATAACAACTTGATAACCTATATTAAAGTACCATATGGCATTGAACTCCTAATGTCCGTTCCTTCGGGGCCGGGGGCCCAAAATCTTTTTTTTGGTAAGCGTTAAATACTTTATTCCCGTTAGCTGACTAAACCATTCATCCGATCGCCATGAAACTTTTGGAGACTTTTGAGTACGCTCCCGGGATGGAAATAGGCTACTTTTTTTCAAAATTTAACACTCATGGGGTGCCGGGGGCCCATAATGAGAATTTTTTCTTATATGAGCTATATAAAAATTAGTTTAGGGCTTAGCTGCTTGGAAAATGAATGGATCTTGACCAAACTTGGTACATAACAACTTGATAGCCTATATTAAAGTATCATATGGCATTGAACTCCTAATGTCCGTTCCTTCGGGGCCGGGGGCCCAAAATCTTTATTTTTGTAAGCGTTAAATACTTTATTCCCGTTAGCTGACTAAACCATTCATCCGATCGCCATGAAACTTTTGGAGACTTTTGAGTACGCTCCCGGATGGAAATAGGCTACTTTTTTCAAAATTTAACACTCATGGGGCGCCGGGGGCCCATAATGAGAATTTTTTCTTATATGAGCTATATAAAAATTAGTTTAGGGCTTAGCTGCTTGGAAAATGAATGAATCTTGACCAAACTTGGTACATAACAACTTGATAGCCTATATTAAAGTACCATATGGCATTGAACTCCTAATGTCCGTTCCTTCGGGGCCGGGGGCCCAAAATCTTTTTTTTGGTAAGCGTTAAATACTTTATTCCCGTTAGCTGACTAAACCATTCATCCGATCGCCATGAAACTTTTGGAGACTTTTGAGTACGCTCCCGGGATGGAAATAGGCTACTTTTTTTCAAAATGTAACACTCATGGGGCGCCGGGGGCCCATAATGAGAATTTTTTCTTATATGAGCTATATAAAAATTAGTTTAGGGCTTAGCTGCTTGGAAAATGAATGGATCTTGACCAAACTTGGTACATAACAACTTGATAGTCTATATTAAAGTATCATATGGCATTGAACTCCTAATGTCCGTTCCTTCGGGGCCGGGGGCCCAAAATCTTTATTTTTGTAAGCGTTAAATATGTTATTCCCGTTAGCTGACTAAACCATTCATCCGATCGCCATGAAACTTTTGGAGACTTTTGAGTACGCTCACGTGATGGAAATTGGCTACTTTTTTTCAAAATGTAACACTCATGGGGCGCCGGGGGCTAAATAATGAGAATTTTTTCTTATATGAGCTATATAAAAATTAGTTTAAGGCTTAGCTGCTTGGAAAATTAATGGATCTTGACCAAACTTGGTACATAACAACTTGATAGCCTATATTAAAGTACCATATGGCATTGAACTCCTAATGTCCGTTCCTTCGGGGCCGGGGGCCCAAAATCCTTTTTTTTTGTAAGCGTTAAATACTTTATTCCCGTTATGATTTACACGATCTTGAAAAGCATGGACTAATATATCTATCATGATCCAGATTGAAATGAACAGGTATTTTAAAGTTATTCTTTTGCACCGATTGGGCCCGGGGGCCCTTAATGTCGTTTTTGTTAATCTATATATATAAAAATCAATGTATGTCTGTGTGCATGTCCTTTATAGCTGACTAAACCATTCATCCGATCATCATGAAACTTTTGGAGACTGGCAACTTTTTTTCTAAATTTATCACTCATGGGGCGCCGGGGACCCATAATGTCATTTTTTGCTTATATGAGCTATATAAAATTTAGTTTCAGCGCTACCTACTGTGTAAATTGATGGATCTTAACCAAACTTTGTATTTAAAAATTTGATAGCCAATATTAAAACACTAAAGGGAACTGAACTCCTAATAGTCATTCCTTCGGGGCTGGGGGCCCAAAAAATTCTTTTTCTTAAACGTTTAAGATTTTATTCACCATTCAATTATTAACAATATTGACAACTAATGACACATGTATCCATTATTATACAGATTGAAATGAACAGGTATTTTGAACTTTATATCTTGCACTGGGGCCCTTAATGTCGTTTTTTGCTTATGTGAGCTTTATAAAAATTAGTTTTTGCGTTAGCTACTGAGTAAATGAATGCATCTTAACCAAAATTTGCATACAAAAATTTAGTAGCCCATATTGACATAATTAAGGTTTCTAAACTTCTAATGTCAATATATTCGGTGCCGGGGGCCCCAAATGTCTTTTCTTCGTATATGTTTAAGATATTTTTCTCCATTCAATTTTTCACGATCTTGAGGAATATATCTATGAGGAAACTGAATTAAATGAACAGGTTTTTGAAATTGACACCTTTCACTAAAGGGGCCCCTAAATGTCGTTTTTTTCCTTATATTAGCTGTATAAAAATTAGTATTCGCGTTAAATACTGAGAAAATTAATGGATCTTGACCCATCTTAATATATAAAAACTTAAGGGTTTATATTTTATTACTATAGGGCACTGAACTCCTAATTTTCATTCCCTTGGGGCAGGGGGCCCAAAATTTCATTTTTAGTAAATGTTCAATATTTTATCGTTCATTCAATATTGAGACATATAAATAAATGTATGTATTTTGAAATTTATTCAAATTAAAATGTCTTTCGCA
Organism: Ampullaceana balthica; assembly: GCA_944989445.1. Classification (NCBI taxonomy): domain Eukaryota; kingdom Metazoa; phylum Mollusca; class Gastropoda; family Lymnaeidae; genus Ampullaceana; species Ampullaceana balthica. Next base: position 464,107 of record CALYLW010000270.1, read on the forward strand.
CTTTATTTCTTGCGATAATTATGCCCTGGGGCCCATAATGTAGTTTTTTGCTTATATGAGGTATATAAAAATAAGTTTATGCGTTAGCTACCGAGTAAATGAATGGACCTTAACCAAAATTTGTATACAAAAACTTGGCAGCCGATATTAAAATACTATAAAGCACAGAAATTCAAATTTCCATTCCTTCGGGGCCTGGGGCCCCAAATGTCTTTTCGTCGTATATGTTTGAGATAGTTTTCCCCATTTAATTTTTCACGATCTTAAGGAATATATCTATGAGGAAACTGAATTAAAATGAACAGCATTTTTTTAAATTGAAATCTTTCACCGAATGGGCGCAGGGGCCCCTAAATTTCGTTTTTTATATCAGTATATAGCTATAATATATTACTATAGGGCACTGAACTCCTAATCTCCATTCCCTCGGAGCTGGGGGCCCCAAATGTCATTTTTACTGCACGGTAACAATTTAATTCCCCATTCAATTTTACACGATATTGAGAAATTTAGCTTGAGTACAATGGCAATAAAAAAATTAAATTATCACTCATTTTTTGGCTGGGCCTCTTAATATCGTTTTTCCTTTTGTAAGTTTTTAATTATTAATTTATGTAACAGTTTGCTATTAAACTTGGACTTTTTTTTCTCACTTCCCCGAAGGTTTATGGCATAATTCTTTTAAAAAATACCAATCTTTGGTTTCTTTCAATTTATTCATTTTTAAAGAGATCGTTGCAACGCACGACGGGTCTGCTAGTACTTCATAAAAATGTTGCTATTTTTTTGAGTTTTTATTTGTTACTATGCATTTATGTAGTTTTTTCACTAGGGGTCCTTGGGTAAGTTTAGACAATGAAAAGGGTTCTATGTGTCAAAAAAGATTGGAACCACTGTGTTAGGTGAAAGGTTGGACAAGAATAGCTATGTGATGAAGTCGCTGTTATGACAGTCGCTCTTTTGATACAGTCGCTATTTTGAAGTCGCTATTATGACGGTCGCTGTTTTGATACAGTCGCTATTTTGAAGTCGCTATTATGACGGTCGCTATTTTGACAGTCGCTATTTTGAACCCGTGCCGATTTGACCAACCACTAATCGTTGCTAATGTAGCGTGACTCTTTTTAACTCCCTGAAATTTTCTTTGTGACCTCACATCCCGTGGTCAGATCTACTTTTTTACTGAAGGTAAATGCATAAAATAAAAAACAGGGTATTAGTAGGCCTGACAGGACGTAACACAACAGCGAACGTTTCGGCAAAGAGCCTTCTTCAACGGACAAATAGTACACAAATGAAACGAATAAAACGAAATAATAGAAAAAAACACTTATCTGCGGTGAAATCCAAGTAGTCCAGTAGAGATGGACTACTTGGATTTCACCGCAGCTAAGTGTTTTTTTCTATTATTTCGTTTTATTCGTTTCATTTGTGTACTATTTGTCCGTTGAAGAAGGCTCTTTGCCGAAACGTTCGCTGTTGTGTTTACGTCCTGTCAGGCCTACTAATACCCTGTTTTTATTTTATGCATTTACCTTTTTAAAAGCCTGATTGCAGTCTCACCCCCATTACTTTTTTTTACTGAAACACGTGAAATCTTGTGTTGAAATTATTTGTACGGTGTCAAATGGTGGCTAAGACATCGTGTTAAAATATTGGTCCTTTGTGAAATAGTGGCTTTATTGTGTGAAATAGTGGCTTTATTGTGTGAAATAGTGGTTGTATTGTGTGAAATAGTGGTTGTATTGCGTGAAATCGTGGCTTTGCTGTGTGAGAATGCGGCTTCACTGGGTCAATTATTTGCTAGGGCACTAACATCTCGTCTTTATTCCCATCTCGTGTCACAGGAAAGGCGAGAGAAGGTCGTCGGGCAGCTTATAGCACTGGCCATTGGGTTCCAGAAGTCGGAGTCCGGGATAAACAACCTGTCCAGCGAGGTCAACTATACGGTGCTGGAGTACCAGGAGTTCATCCATCGGCAGACGAAGGAGAAGGGGTGGGACGGAGTAGAGGGGGCCAATGAAGAGAGCCTCTGGACGTTTGCGAGCTCCCTGCTGTACGCCATCACGGTGACCACAACTATAGGTCAGTCTTACACGCTATTTATAGTTAAAGGTGTGCGCCATAACAGTGACCACAACTATAAAACAGTTTCACATGCTATTTATAGTTAAAGTTGTAGAGTATCAAATTGAAAAAAAATTAAATTGGCTTATAATTAGAATTAAAATGCGATGAGATTAATCATTAATCGTATTTATAAATATATATTTAATGACTATTTATAACATCACATTACCTTATATTTTCGCCGAATATAACTAAATAAATATAACTATCTAAAACTAAACTCAGTATGATAGTATTTAGAGCATGTGTAATAGAATGTCACTTATCGTAAGTTTCAGTGTCTATTTTTCAACTCTCAAGTAACCAGAAACACTTTTAGACAAAATTCGGTTAAAGTCTCACCCCTTCCACTCACAAGGAAAAGTATCACCCACCCCCCCCCCACTTTTTTTTACACAACACGCCGCCATCCAGTAGCGTAGCTAGCGATTTGAGGGCCCGGTGGTGCTTAGCCTCTTTGGTGGAGGGGTGGGGGCTCCATACATAGCGCTGCGTAATATTTAATGTAGGGCTGTTATCGATTAATTTAAATTTAATCGTTAACGTTAGACAAATTATCGATTAGTTAATCGATAATTTCGATTAAAGCCAAAAATAGAAATGTATGACGTCATTAAACTGAACATTTCTCACGGACATTGAAAATTAAGAATATTTTGAACTAAATTTTATGACAATGTGTTGATACTTGATCGGATGTTTGTTCTGAAGGTGGTACGTCAGCTATTTATTTGATCCTTTAAAAGAGAATTGTTTATGGCAGTGAAGACAGTAAACTTGTTCACCATCTTCGACTTTGCCATCCGCAGTTAGCTTAAAAACAAAATTTTGGCACAACTTTCTAGTTATATGTTTAAATTTAACTGCGCCGATGCTGTCAGCCATTTTCAGTTGACGTCTGCGGTCCATTTAAAGTAATAAAATAAATTATAATATTACGGGGGAGAAGTTTGTACGTAAAAAATATGTAAATTATTATTAATAATTAATAATTTATTAATAAAGAAATTTTAAAATATTATAAATATTTTCTTAAATTTTAATCGAATTTTTATCGATTAAAATTATTTTAATCGATAAAAAATGTTAACGATTAATCGATAAATTAATCGTTAATTTCCGCAGCCTTAATTTAATGTAAAAAAAAATTTCGGACACTCATTTGGGGCCCCCTCAAGTGGGGAGCCCGAAGGGACTTTCGAATTAGGACCCCCCCCCTCTCCTAGCTAGGCCACTGCCGCCATCCTTATTACATCATCCTCTGGAATAAATACACAGCACACGGTTTTGCCACAAGTTGTTCATGGCCCTTCAAAACTTCACTGTTCTGTTATACTATTTGTGTACCATAAGTTTAAATATCGAAATAACATATTTCTGAATTGAGACCAAGATACTTTAGCGCTAGTTTGTATCTTTACAGGCAAAGGAGAAAAAAAACAGCAACAATGAATTTGTTCTAATGATCCACATACATCAGAACCAGTGGATCAGATGACGTTATATAACTTGTGCGTTAAGTTTTAAGGTAGTTACTGAAAGGACACATGGAAGCATGTTGTGTCTTTTTTTTCAGGCTTTCTTTTAATGTATTAGAATATTAGAACACAGAATATAGATATCTTCCTGACGACCTTGACCTTTTCTAAGCATCATTTAGAGTTCACTTTATGAAATTATTTTCGTTAAGAATTCAAGTTTCCGTTCATTAAAAGAATGGTAACATTATTTTTAAACACTGAAGATTGTTTTAAAACAATTGTTACGTCATACTCCGATCAACCATCGCTCGTGCGTGTGTGTGTGTGGGGTGTGTGGGGGTGGTGGTGGTACGACAAACACACACACACACAAACATCACCCTTACTTACCTTGCCACAAGGTCCGAATGACGTCATTCGCAGACGTCCTCTATCACAGGACCAACATAAATAAATCAACAGTTGCCTCCCCTTGGCGTACTGTCAACGTCCATCTAGTGGGAACAAAACTCCCTGCCAGCTTGAACCTAGACGGGAAAGGGGGAGGGGAGAGGGGCTTGGGCCTTACTCGGGGATGGAGCCACCTGGGGTGTGCCAATATTTATGTTATTAGTTGGTTGATAAATGCCGGACTTCAACGTCATAGAGAAGAAAAATTGCGACCCTCCCCCCCCTCCCCCCAACCAATGAGTGTCCCACTAACCACCATCCTATGACGCCTTTGCCTCAAATATTGTTACTGGCGCAAATCAGTATTAAAAAAATAGAATATTGCGTTACGGTACATGACTTGTATTGTATTGTCACTAAGACATAGTTCCCAGCCATGCATATACGTGTAGGTATATATTTTGTTAGATTTGAATTAGTGGCCCTAATCGTATGCCCCAGGATTCTTCCATGAACAACCGCCAACTCGTTGACCCTTGACCTACAGACCTGCTCCTGATGCGCGGGCTGGAACATGTGACAAAAATACTCTTCCGTGGTTTACCTGGCGTGTCATATTCTACACTGTGTATTACCTGCCGAGCCTTGTGCTCTACAGCCATGTTTGTTGATACGTCATTCAATGGCCAGGACCGTGTGCTTTACAGCCATGTTTGTTGTTTTACGTCATTCAATGGCCAGTCTGATGGCCATTTGGTTTTGTTTGATTTGTTCTTAAGGATTTTGTTTTAAAATGAAATATTATATATAAATACTCCTTTTTTTAAAAAATCATTACACTTGAATAAAAATTAACTCTTCAATGTACACCCATTGGCTTAATTTATATAAAGATATCTTAAGAAAATAAAGTTCTTCTTAGTTCTTTAATCTTACTATTGAATTCAAAATTGTAATACAAACTAACTATGTTTATTTCTTCGTATCTACCACTACGAACACGCTCCCGTTTGACAGATTCATTCGGAGCGGCGGACATGAAACCCCGCAGGGCGGGAAAGGAAATTGAACAATTTCCCGATACTTTAAGGACAGAATTCTGAATGGTTTTGTGAACTTTATATTCAATCTGGTCCAAGTAAACTGTAAGAAGTGACAGAGGTTTGGGAAAGTAGGGTATAGCATCTTTGTCATGTGACATATGTAAGTCACGTATGTATACAGTCTTTGTCAGTAGTGACAGATGTTATGCAACGAATGACGAATACAAACCAGCTATTCCGGTTTTCTTTCTGTAAGGTTTTTTTATAGTAATATTGAGGCCATATCATTAAGAGCTTCTTTATGCATCACTTTTGCTAACACACTTGTGGACAGTGAGTGCAACAAACCGATGTCCAATTATCCCAGGAAATTTTCTGCGAGCACCGACATCTAATCATTGGCTTGGAATAACTTCACTGACAACAACACAAAGTACTCACTACACCGAGCTCTAAGTACGCCTGATTAATTTGTGGCAAGTAGTAAATATTACATTTTTTTAGACTTTGTTTTCTACTTCAAACTCAATATATTTTAAAAGAAGCGTTTAGCCTCAATTGTTGCCATATGAATAGGTAAAATAAAAGATTCGATGATAGAGGCAGCTAAATGCGCTCACCTGCTGCCACTTCTCCCAAGATGGCGGGTGCGTAATTATGAAACCTGGGAGTAGTTTCTTATCGTGGAAGTCCTGTAATTATTCGGTTTTTATCACGAAACCGTGTCACTTTATCCCACATTCACCATGGGTGGAGTGGGGTGGAGAGAGAATCGGAAGTAAAACGCCAGATCTCTAAATGAATGTATTCTGCTTCATAGAAGTGTGACAATCTTTATGGTAGACGTACCTGAACATTGCCGTGAAACCTATGGGGCCATGTCCCAGTTTTGGTTGTACGTCGAATGTCTTCCAAATAGAACCCCTCTGTATATCCAGGGATTTTTGACAGTTTGCTGGGTATACGGATGGCTGATTTGACCAGTCGTTGCCCGAAAGATACGTTCAAAAATCTGGGAAGGGATGGTCATGACATCACACGAGACCTTTCCTTACCTGCCTCCTGCGGACCGGGCTGCGTTGTGTTTATTTGTCTGGGTTTGTCAGTGTTGGCGACTCCTGCTTGTCAAGTGTTTCCTTTCCTTTCATGATTTCCTTCTGTGGGGCGCAGGTGTTTTGTAGATTTTTAAAGTTAGGTCATTGCGCCATATACCGCATTTAGACACCAAGCAAAGTAGATTACGGGTGAAATCTCTTGAAATGACCGTTGGGTTCAAACGGAAAATCAGCGGCCATGGAAAGTAGCCAAAATAAACTTCTTGTTATTTCCCGTGAGAGAAGAGCCAGGATTACGGCAAACATCAAAACTTTACAACAAAGTCAGCTCTATAACAGATAAATGCTAAACTAGAGGCCAATAAGCAAAACCTCAACCAGTAGTTATGTTCTACAAAACCGATCAACCAGTAGTTATGTTCTACAACCGATCAACCAGTAGTTATGTTTTACAAACCGATCAACCAGTAGTTATGTTCTACAAACCGATCAACCAGTAGTTATGTTCTACAACCGATCAACCAGTAGTTATGTTCTACAAACCGATCAACCAGTATTTATGTTCTACAACCGATCAACCAGTAGTTATGTTCTACAACCGATCAACCAGTAGTTATGTTCTACAACCGATTAAATTGAAGGAACCGTGTGAAGGGGTACACGTACCTAGTGTTATAGAACCGTGTGAAGGGGTACACGTACCTAGTGTTATAGAACCGTGTGAAGGGGTACACGTACCTAGTGTTATAGAACCGTGTGAAGGGGTACACGTACCTAGTGTTATAGAACCGTGTGAAGGGGTACACGTACCTAGTGTTATAGAACCGTGTGAAGAGGTACACGTACCTAGTGTTATAGAACCGTGTGAAGGGGTACACGTACCTAGTGTTATAGAACCGTGTGAAGGGGTACACGTACCTAGTGTTATAGAACCGTGTGAAGGGGTGGGTACACGTACCTAGTGTTATAGAACCGTGTGAAGGGGTACACGTACCTAGTGTTATAGAACCGTGTGAAGGGGTGGGTACACGTACCTAGTGTTATAGAACCGTGTGAAGGGGTACACGTACCTAGTGTTATAGAACCGTGTGAAGGGGTACACGTACCTAGTGTTATAGAACCGTGTGAAGGGGTACACGTACCTAGTGTTATAGAACCGTGTGAAGGGGTGGGTACACGTACCTAGTGTTATAGAACCGTGTGAAGGGGTACACGTACCTAGTGTTATAGAACCGTGTGAAGGGGTACACGTACCTAGTGTTATAGAACCGTGTGAAGGGGTACACGTACCTAGTGTTATAGAACCGTGTGAAGGGGTACACGTACCTAGTGTTATAGAACCGTGTGAAGGGGTGGGTACAGGTACCTAGTGTTATAGAACCGTGTGAAGGGGTACACGTACCTAGTGTTATAGAACCGTGTGAAGGGGTGGGTACACGTACCTAGTGTTATACTATGGAGAGTAAAAAGTATAAATTATCCGCAAATAATTATGGGATATGTAAAATGGACATTTACTGTCATTATAATTGAATTACAACCCTCGGATGACTAGAGTGGTCCTCGTCGTATCGACGGACGAACGAACGAACAATTGAATTAAATTATTGTAGAAATGGGTGGAACTTTCAGACATCGCCCTTGACGCCGCCTTTCCTTGATGTGCTCAAGGTGAATGCTGAAAAGGGATTTGTTGTTCAACTTTTATCTGGCGATTCAAGCCACGGATTTAATCCTGTATCGCTTTCAACTTAATTCTTTACCTGTGACTATAGAAGAAGCACCAATATTGATGGGAATTTTTAGCTTTGAAATAATAGTATATCCGGTTCGACTCATACTTACAAACTTTTCAGTTCGGCGTAAAAAAAAATTTATTTTTGTTTTAATTTCTGGGCTTGTACTATGTAATAATTTTAAGCACCCCTTGTATTATTCCAACATCTTCCAGTTATGGTCGAGTGGCTTGATTTGGTACTACAAATCTGTGCACCAAATATTTCCTGGTCGACCATTTTCCGCTGTCCCCGAGGGTTCCTTTTCAGGGTTTCCTTTGTTGTATTTGGAGGCAGATTTTCGTAGCGTATTGCCAACCCCCCGCCACCACTTCTGTGGGAATCTCTTAATCTATTGGCTTGTCTTGTAAGCTGTCACAGCTTAAGGTTGCACATTTTGTCCGGCCAGTGAATCGCGAAAATTCTTTTAAGCCAATAAATTATTGTCAATAAAGGACTCAATTCTGGCCCTTGTTCTCCACGTCCCGGCTCTATAAAGTAGCACATGCTAAAATGTAGGAAATTACAAATAAATTTAAAACTCCTTTTAAATACTTCTTTAAAATAGGCAATACTCATTTGAAATTATTTTAAAAAAATTTAAATTTCCTTAAAACGAATTAAGCAAGAAATTCTGCACTTGACCTATTTTCAGAAGTTAATAAAAACAACCCGTAAAAAACCAAGTTTTTGACTATAAATCCTTTACGTATGAGACGTAACTAAAAGAATGTTCATTATAACACGCAGCGCAAGACCATCCAAAAATACAAAATTGCAGTTGTGTCGTAAAACGTGTTTAATATAATGCGCACCGATCAGGAATAGGTTTATAAAAAGTGTTGTCAATAAAATACGCACCTTATTGCGCGACAGAAAGGTTGTTCAATATAATACGCACCGCGACGCTCTATCTCAAAAAATAGCATGATACATAGGAATAAATAAAATAATCTAAAAAATCAATAATTTAATTACGGTACATGCGATCGATCTGAAATTTTGATACATTGTTTTTATCATCGGTACGAAACTGCCTGCAAAATTTCAGCTCGCTATCTTGCGAGCAAGTGGGTTAAAAATCGATCAAAAGTTTTGGCGACAAGCAAGCAAGCAAGCAAGGTCCGCCGCAGACACCACGAGTTAATATAAAGGATTTAATAAGAAAAACCCGTAAAAAACCAAGTTTTTTACTATAAATCCTTTATGTACGAGAAGTAACTAAAAGAATGTTCATTATAATACGCAGCGCCAGACCATCCAGAAATACAAAATTGCAGTTGTGTCGTAAAACATGTTTAATATAATGCGCACCGATCAGGAATATGTTTATAAAAAGAGCTGTCAATAAAATACGCACCTTATTGCGCGACAGAAAGGTTGTTCAATATAATACGCACCGCGACGCTCTATCTCAAAAAATAGCATGATACATAGGAATAAATAAAATAATCTAAAAAATCAATAATTTAATTACGGTACATGCGATCGATCTGAAATTTTGATACATTGTTTTTATCATCGGTACGAAACTGCCTGCAAAATTTCAGCTCGCTATCTTGCGAGCAAGTGGGTTAAAAATCGATCAAAAGTTTTGGCGACAAGCAAGCAAGCAAGCAAGGTCCGCCGCAGACACCACGAGTTAATATAAAGGATTTAAAAAATAAGCCATTTTCAATTTCGTTATTTTAAAAAAAATCGATCTGTTACATTTTGTGCTCGTCCCCATTTCTCCACGTTATATTTCAGACTGATACCTTTAAATAAATATTTAATTATTTTTTACTCATAATAGAGTTTCAGTTTCTCATTGAGAGAAAAAAAATGCTATCATTTTTATTTTATTTTTGGTACGCTTCTTCTGATTTTCCCATTAACGCACCTTATTTTTATGACACAGTGCGTTATTTTTGTTCAATGTTGTTTAACATCATACACCAAGAGGATTCAGTTCACCTGACTTTGGCATCCCGGATATTTTCCGTCGCGGGACTTCTGTTAACATTGGACTTCCCCTGCCTTCGTTTTCGTGCAGCGATCAGCACTTTCTAAACTTTCTTAGATCGGCTCGTGATTCGATCACCAGCCTCAGTGCAGATAAAACATCACTGTTAGCGCGGCTACAGTAACACATTCAAAATGAAGGGAGAAAATTAGCAGGAAATATTTAGTACAAAAAAAAACTATCATGAAAATTTACTATGAAAAATATTCTATTTAAAAATATAAAAAATGAAAACACAAAAAATAGTAAAAAATAATCGCTTGCTTGCACCTTGGCTAATTAGGGCTGGTTCTATGAAAATATTTGTTGTTTATAAACGTCAGCTGAGTAGAGCTAATTAAAATGCACTCATCCACGTAGTGTTTAAATTCCTTCTCTCGTTGTCTAATTCATGTTTACTGAGCATAACTATGACAACAACAGCTGTGTTTATATTCAATGTACATGGCGTGGCAATCCCTGGGATATGGCGGCCCTATTCATGAGGACAGTTTCTACACAACTAGGGATGCCCTTGTGACACCACGTGAACAAAACATACAGGTGTTCACAGTTGGCTCTGCGGTCTACTTGTTGAGTAGCTACCACAGAATATAATAATAACATATATTCTATACAGAAGAGTATTGCGTCCCACGTTCTGATAAGAACGCACAGACCATGCCGGTGTGTTGGCAAGTGACGCAGCGTTCACAGGCCACGGCTGAGAGGGACCACGCTATTCCCAGGCCACGGCTGAGAGGGACCACGCTATTCCCAGGCCACGGCTGAGAGGGACCACGCTATTCCTAGGCCATGGCTGAGAGGGACCACGCTATTCCCAGGCCACGGCTGAGAGGGACCACGCTATTCCCAGGCCACGGCTGAGAGGGACCACGCTATTCCCAGGCCACGGCTGAGAGGGACCACGCTATTCCCAGGCCACGGCTGAGAGGGAACACGCTATTCCCAGGCCACGGCTGAGAGGGACCACGCTATTCCCAGGCCACGGCTGAGAGAGACCACGCTATTCCCAGCCGCCTTTGTGCCTTTGTTTTCCCTTAACTAGTATCTGGTACCCATTCGAAGCTGGGTGGACTCAGGGACACTCTCGGCCCCGGGAACAAATCCCTGGCTTCACGGAGATTCAACCCCGAGACCTTCTGTACGCCAGCCGAGTGCGGATGCCACTTTACCACTTTACAATGGACACTATACCAGAAACAGAGCCCCCCCTCCCCCCCACCTTTCTTTTTTTCCCGTAGCTTCCCCGTCTGTAAGCTTTAAGAATCAATCACTCATCAAGCGCGGCTATAAATAGAAAACCTCCTAATTATCACTTTTTTACACTTTAGAAAAAACAGACTTGCCTCCCCTTGGCACGGGGCGATATGTCAAAATGAGGGGATGGTGTTGGTGGCACACTAATGGATGCTGGTGGTGGCAGTGGAATAATTGTGGGTGGTGGCCGTGGAATACTCGTGGGTGGTGGTAGTGGAATACTCGTGGGTGGTGGCAGTGGAATACTCGTGGGTTGTGGTAGTGGAATACTCGTGGGTGGTGGCAGTGGAATACTCGTGGGTGCTGGTGGTGGCAGTGGAATACTCGTGGGTGGTGGTGGTGGCGGTGGAATACTCGTGGGTGGTGGTGAATGGATTCTCGTAGGTGCTGCTAAAATACTCGCTCGGCGGTGAAGTAACGCGCATGACTGGTGATGGAACAAAAGCGAGTGCGTCAACACTTCACGTCTGAAGTGCAGAGGCCTTAAAGTGTTAACATGGCCTTGCCGGGGATCCTCAAAGTCGTGATGAGGGGTCGCAGTCAAACATGATCTGTAACGAGTATATTCGTGTAAGGGAAGCGGAATTATGACGTCATTCCGCGCAAAAAATATCTAGTGGTGTAATTATTATTTACTTTTTTGGTCACATGACCTTTGACATCACAACATAATCATATTTATAGAAGGAGCGTTTTGTTATTTATTCGTGCTCTAGATCCGATTCAGTATCTATACCTAAAGTACTAATATTTATTAATTCAGATAAGATTATAGACATAGAACAATGATGAAAAATATGTCCATGGAAACTTTGTGTACAAAGTAATTAAAAAAAACATGTCTCTTGCATGTTACTACTGATATTTTCTTCCTTTTAACCATTAGATTGTTTGCTTCTAAATAATCGTTTCTTACTCAAATATAAAAGAAACACTTGTTGATCTCTCAAAGTTTGAAAGCGATCTGACGTGCTGGCTCTGAGCGGTAAGGTGACGTCATAAATCAGGGCCAAGATAGCAACCTTGCAGTGACCTTTTTGCGAGCACAAATTTACGCACGCAAATTATCCCGATAGCAAATGCTAATGGTGACGTCACAATCCGCTAGGGGGCGTTGGCTAGGAACTAGGTAGACAATATGGTTTCGTCGTTATCTGAGCTGGCAGGTGATCGCTCGGATTTCAGTGTATTCTTGCAGGAGTCGAGGGGTCAGGGGTCAAAGGTGGGGCGTCTCGCTCTGTAAGTCGGTGTGCAGAGATCAGGGGCGAAACCGACAAAACGACGCATGCGCGTTTGACGTGTGCTGCTCAGTTCCGATACTGACCATGTGACGTCACGTGCGGCTCTTAGTTTTAGCAAAGATAACGTCATCCGTTTATATGAGAGGTTCTCAGAAAGGATGTAAACCATCCCAGGGGGGTGGGGGTACGGGAGGTGGTGGTGTTAGATATGGGGGAGTCAGCACCAGGGCCAATGAGGGCGGCAGGGGTTAAGGCTAACGGAAGCAGTTTCAACAGAGTCCAGGAGTCAGACGCGGAAAGCCCCTAAAATTATTTTATGTTGTCCATTTCCTTACTATTCATCATCATCATCTGTCCTTTGAGTTCCTTGTGGAACTTAGGGCCTCTGTCAAAGCTCTCCACGCTACACGGTCCTTTGCCAGTCGCTTCAATTTTTCCAAGCTCTTCCCAGTTCTTTCCTGACTATTAAATGCGGCATATGTTATTATTGCGATTTTAAAAAGCAGACTTCGTTTGCTTTTTAATTAAAAACATGTTACATGTTACATATCTTATTAAAAACATGTTACATGTTACATATCTTATTAAAAACATGTTACATATCTTATTAAAAACATGTTACATGTTACATATCTTATTAAAAACATGTTACATGTTACATATCTTATTAAAAACATGGTACATGTTACATATCTTATTAAAACATGGTGCATGTTACATATCTTATTAAAAACATGTTACATGTTACATATCTTATTAAAAACATGTTACATGTTACATATCTTATTAAAAACATGTTACATGTTACATAGCTTATTAAAAACATGTTACATGTTACATAGCTTATTAAAAACATGTTACATGTTACATAGCTTATTAAAAACATGTTACATGTTACATAGCTTATTAAAAACATGTTACATGTTACATATCTTATTAAAAACATGTTACATGTTACATATCTTATTAAAAACATGTTACATGTTACATATCTTATTAAAAACATGTTACATGTTACATATCTTATTAAAAACATGTTACATGTTACATATCTTATTAAAAACATGTTACATGTTACATATCTTATTAAAAACATGTTACATGTTACATATCTTATTAAAAACATGTTACATGTTACATATCTTATTAAAAACATGTTACATGTTACATAGCTTATTAAAAACATGTTACATGTTACATATCTTATTAAAAACATGTTACATGTTACATAGCTTATTAAAAACATGTTACATGTTACATAGCTTATTAAAAACATGTTACATGTTACATATCTTATTAAAAACATGTTACATGTTACATAGCTTATTAAAAACATGTTACATGTTACATATCTTATTAAAAACATGTTACATGTTACATATCTTATTAAAAACATGTTACATGTTACATATCTTATTAAAAACATGTTACATGTTACATATCTTATTAAAAACATGTTACATGTTACATATCTTATTAAAAACATGTTACATGTTACATATCTTATTAAAAACATGTTACATGTTACATATCTTATTAAAAACATGTTACATGTTACATATCTTATTAAAAACATGTTACATGTTACATATCTTATATGCTCATAAAATTGCCAAAATTAATTTTGACTCGTCCAAGTTTGTGTCCTATTGGTTATATAAAAAAACGAAACAGAAACCCAACTCTTTGCAGAAGGCTTTTGTCTCCAGGTTATTCCCCTAAAGCTCCAAGGCTGTACATTCTCAAACTTTTTCCTCTGGTGGTCAGTAATGTTCTACATTTTTGCCCTGTGTACCAGCTGCTCTCCTCTCTATGCTATGACCAGAAAATACTGACTGAAATATAAGCATGGCTATTTTTTTTAAATTATAAAAGTTTTCAGCATTAGGTCGCAGTAAGTATCTGAGGCCTCGGTCACTGTAAGTATCTGAGGCCTCGGTCACGGTAAGTATCTGAGGCCTCGGTCTCAGTAAGTATCTGAGGCCTCGGTCACGGTAAGTATCTGAGGCCTCGGTCACAGTAAGTATCTGAGGCCTCGGTCACAGTAAGTATCTGAGGCCTCGGTCACAGTAAGTATCTGAGGCCTCGGTCACAGTAAGTATCTGAGGCCTCGGTCACGTAAGTATCTGAGGCCTCGGTCACGGTAAGTATCTGAGGCCTCGGTCACAGTAAGTATCTGAGGCCTCGGTCACAGTAAGTATCTGAGGCCTTGGTCACAGTAAGTATCTGAGGCCTCGGTCACAGTAAGTATCTGAGGCCTCGGTCACGGTAAGTATCTGAGGCCTCGGTCACAGTAAGTATCTGAGGCATCGGTAACGTTAAGTATCTGAGGCCTCGGTCACTGTAAGTATCTGAGGCCTCGGTCATGGTAAGTATCTGAGGCCTCGGTCACAGTAAGTATCTGAGGCCTCGGTCACAGTAAGTATCTGAGGCCTCGGTCACGGTAAGTATCTGAGGCCTCGGTCACGGTAAGTATCTGAGGCCTCGGTCACGGTAAGTATCTGAGGCCTCGGTCACGGTAAGTATCTGAGGCCTCGGTCACGGTAAGTATCTGAGGCCTCGGTCACGGTAAGTATCTGAGGCCTCGGTCACTGTAAGTATCTGAGGCCTCGGTCACGGTAAGTATCTGAGGCCTCGGTCACGGTAAGTATCTGAGGCCTCGGTCACAGTAAGTATCTGAGGCATCGGTCTCGGTAAGTATTGAGGCCTCGGGAAACAAAGTTCAGACCGAAAGAAAGTCAAGGTCCCCTGGTTTAAATACAGTATAGGTGTCAACTATCGGTGCTAAAGATAAAGGTATTTGTCTTCACTCTGCGGTGATGCCATTAAGACAAAGGGTGGGGAGAACATTCTGTGCGCGGACAGATGAGGAGAACATTCTGTGGGCGGACAGATTACCTGTGGAACATCTTAAAGCTAGTACAAATACACTAATTTTTTTTTAAGAACCTCTTGAAAAGACACAAACTTGAACTGACGTTTACTGCTCTATAACGTTTACTGCCCTCTAACGTTTACTGCCCTCTAACGTTTACTGCCCTCTAACCAAGCAATTTGTTTGTTGTCATTCAACCCACCTGTTGTACCAGCTGTGAAAGACGAATAAATAATTGGATAAAGACTGAGAGAAAATTGCCAACGACTGGAAGTGCTAGGAACGTGATGCAAGAACATTAAATCCATTTTTAATTCAATGAAATATTTATCTGCCCTTTCGTTACCCTCCACTGTGCAGTATGTTGTTTTTTTTTGGACCCTATCAAGGATGGCTTGCTTATTTGTCTTCGAAATATTTGGAAATGTAACAATATGGAGTCGCGCTATAATGAGTTTCATCTCTTTCTGTGGGTGCATGGCTCAGATCGTGGCCATCTCTCTGTAAAATGCCCGACACTTTAACAAGTGAAATCACTCGATAACTTCTTCATGTTTTATTTTAATTAGCCGTGAAGTTTCTCTTTCTAGATTCCTTTTAAAATGTTTGTTGCCAAAGAGCAACATGAATGAAAGAGAACTAGATTATTATAACGATTAGTTCAATAAACATCTCATCAAATCTTCATTTGATATTTGTTATAATATGAAAAATTAAAAATGAACTGAATGAGATAAGTTATAACTGAATCCGGTTTTATTTCTTAGAATATGGCAGTAAAATGGTTTTATGTTACATTAGCGGTATTTTTTTCCCCTTATCATAATTACAAAATACTTTTAAAAAATCACATTTTTATTCAACTGTAAATTCAGCCCGCCGTAAAATGTTTGGGATCTCAAGGACAGGACTTAAAAGAAACGCGAAGGTGGTGTTCAGTTCAGCAGAAACGTCTGCGTTGTGAGGAATGAGTTGCTGGTCGCATCTCATGCTTGGTGTCTGATCAAAGAGATTTCCAACTGAAAAGAATCTAAACAACCTCTTCTCCCACTACAAAAAACAACACATTTTAAAAATCTACTTCAGACATGTTGGTTATATCTGTTATTAACATTAAGTTTCATCTCATGGCCTGGCGGAAGTAATGGAGTTTTATAATTTTTAAACCGTGAAAAATAACAAGTTTAAAAAAAATATATACATGTCGTATTAAATAAACGAATTTGTATTAAACAACTAGAAAGAAACTTAGAAAAGTGTGAAGTGATATTTTATCTTTTACAACTCAAATTTCAAATGAATTAAAACAAAATGTCCATGAATGAGTAATACAATAAGTAGAATAATTAAAACGTTATTTTATGAACATAAAATTAATATATAATATAAACACCCTCAATTATCACTGACTGACTCACTCATTCCGTAACGCTAAGGGACATCACTCTGCTTTCTTTTTTTTAAATTGAAAATATAGACTTAAAAATCATTATATGACGTTTTTGTTTTAGCTCATATTTTAATTTTGGAAAAGGGAACGATGTAAAAAGAGGATTTGGGGATTGTTAATTATAAAATACTTTGCGTACATTTCAGGAAGTTTAATATTACGTATTTATCATACAAGGACAAGTTAGTTGGGCTTTTGAAAAAGGTGTGCGCCGTAGGTGCCTTATTAAAAGTGGTCACCGCAGGCGTCCCAGCACAACCTAGTACAGTATAGAGTTGTCCACACAGGCGCGAGTAAGACGACCTGAGTGTATTTTCTGATTCGAGAGGATTTTTATAGTCCATATAAAGGACTTCAAACTCAACTCGTGGTTTTATTTAACCTTTCAAAGAAATTATTATGAAAATATGTCTGCCTGAATACTTGCAGCTATTCTATATTTTTAATGTTTTGACTAGAACTTAGCTGTAACTGTGCAAGTAGGAAGGTCTTCATAATAGTTTAAGTTATATCCAGAAGGGGCCGTCCACAAATGACGTCACGCAACTAGGAAAAAAGGGGGAAGGGGTCTACAATATAGTGACGATGTGTGACGAGGTGGAGGGGGGTGTTTGAGAAATGTGATGTCACATCAAAACTCGCCACTTTAAAAAAAAATGTTCCACTTAAATATTTGATTTCTGAGAATTTATTTTTTTGACGTTTTACATGGCATCACGCGTGTTAAGATATTAGAGTACAGCCTAAGGGGCCATCCATATAGTACGTACGCACAAAATTCGTATTTTTGTACCCCCTCCCCCCGTTGCATCACGTACATTTTCGGGACCCCCCCCCATGCGTACGTACAAATTCGCTCACCCCCCCCCCATATTGTTGTCATATTGAAAGGGGGGTCTACGTTTTTGTGACCACGCGTGGCGAGGGAGGAGGGGGAGTGAAAAATCGATCAAAATCGCGTGACGTCATTTAAGGACGGCCCCGAACATTAAAAATTTCAAATCGTTTAGTCAAAATATAAATGAGTCAAATGGCACTGATGAATATTTATTTTAAAATATACAATGCGACCCCGTTAAGTCGCGGTTTTTGTGTCCATTTTATGTAATCGTGACTTTGGTGAATCTTGATTTAATCGTCACTAAGTACATATTTCAGTGTAACTTAATGAGCGATAATAAATGATGCAAAATAAAAACGTATTTTCTTTATACATATATATATATATCAATACATATCCTGGTACACTTGTTTATATCAATACATATCCTGGTACACTTGTTTATATCAATACATATCCTGGTACACTTGTTTATATCAATACATATCCTGGTTAGGCCTGTCAACGGGTACCCGGGACCCGGGTACCCGTTGCCGTGAGATTACCCGGGTAGTAAAATTCCGCCGGTACCCGTCAAAATATGGCTTCAATGTCTATATTAACCAAACTTCGGCTGGCATGCGGCTTTTTGTGTTTAATTTACGGCTCGCGAAACAATTTACATGTATCGAATGAAAATTTTTGTTTCAAATATATGCTGTGAAATACGTCTAAGGAGAACTATCTGTCAACGAGATTTGAATAATACACCAAAATTTGTACGTTTTTAAAATCAATAAATTAGTTACTAACAGTGTAAAATGGATAAGGGTCCGTTCATAAATGACGTTAGGCAGCTAGGGGAGGAGGGGGTCACACATTTGTGACGAGGGTAGGGATGTGTTTATGAATGAATGTGACGTCACATCAAAATGCGCAACTTTAAATAAAAGTTCCAATGAAATATTTGATTGCTTACAATTTATTTAATGACGTTTTACATGAATTTAAGCGTGTACCGATTTTTAGAGTTCAACTTCACATTAAATACAAAATTAAATGAAAATTAAGTTATTTGACACATGCTCATTTTCAAAAAGGAAGTACAGCTTTTATGCGCAAAGCTTTGTGACGTCATATTGGAGGGGGCTCTAAGTTTTTGTGACAACCTGTGACGGGAACGTGTCGGCCAAAATTGCTTCACGTCATTTAGGTACGGCCCCTAAGACGTCGGCCGTGTAGCTACTGTGTGAAATGAGGTGCATGGAAGGTGGCTAGGTAGCATTGTATAGCGGTCATGACGGGGAAAATTATGTGATGTTTCGATCGGGTAACCCGGGTACCCGTTCGAAATTTGGACGCGTACCCGGGCAGCATTTTTCAACAATATTGACAGCCCTAATCCTGGTACACTTGTTTATATCAATACATATCCTGGTACACTTGTTTATATCAATACATATCCTGGTACACTTGTTTATATCAATACATATCCTGGTACACTTGTTTATATCAATACATATCCTGGTACACTTGTTTATATCAATACATATCCTCGTACACCTGTTTATATCAATACATATCCCGGTACACATGTTTATATCAATAATCAATACATATCCCGGTACACTTGTTTATATCAATACATATCCTTGTACAATTGTTTTAATCCAAAATATTAAAAGAACTTACAGTACAAAAATGTACAGAGAAATCGGTAATTATTTATAACTGATGCTTCGTAGTAAGCCGAATGTTAATTACAAGCTCTTTAAAAAATGACATTTAGAACAAATAATAATTTTCAATAAGTAACTTCAACACCAAAGCAAACATAAACATTAGATCGCGGGAAGAACATACGTACTTATTATTTATTGTTATGTTACGTCACGAAATTTGGGACCATGGGATTACCACGACTTAATCGATTTCGCACAATTTCGAAGCGCGACTTATCGGGGTCGCACTGTATTGTGTTTAAAGAAATCTCAAAATAGTTTTTTCTGATGCAGGAATCTAACAAAAAATATGACTTATTACCCCAGTCCCATTCGTCTCTTTCACCTCCTAGACTTCACATTCCGGCATGTGATGAAATAGTCATTTATCAGATAAGATATTAATTATTACTAGACATTTAATAAACATGCTATACCGTTAAAATAATTTGAATTTACACTGAGCTCTAACAGAATAATATTATCAGCTAACATCTCCTCATTTTATTTCTCCTCTGTCAGGCTACGGCCACGTCGCTCCCAAGACACCGCAAGGACGCATCGTCACCATTGGCTACGCCGTCATAGGCATCCCCCTGACCCTTCTCTGCCTCACCAACATCGGCGACGTCATGGCCACCGGCTTCCGCCTGCTCTACGGCAAGGTCTGCTGCGGCGTGTGCTGCACCCTCTTCAAGCCGAGGCGGCGGCGCATCCCCGTGGATCTGGAGAAGGGCCTCGGTCAGCCCCTGGTCACCACGGAGGACGAGCAGCCTGATAAACCGAAGGAGGTCATCCACGTCCCGACCTCCCTGTGCCTGCTGCTCATAGCCGCGTACATCTTCGCCGGCGCGATGCTCTTCTCGATGTGGGAGAGCTGGGACATCCTGACCGGCTCCTACTTCTGCTTCATCACCCTCAGCACCATCGGCTTCGGCGACATCGTGCCCGGGATGGACAGCAACGCGTGGGCGCACGAGGAGAAGCTGGTGCTGTGCGCCTTGTACCTGGTGCTAGGCCTGTCGCTCATCGCCATGTGTTTCAACCTTGTGCAGGAGGACGTCAAAGCCAAGTGCCGGTGGCTCGGCATGAAACTGGGCATTGTGGAAAAACCCGAAGCACCGATATAAAAGTTTGAAGTGTTGGGAACGAACGTTTCGAGTGCAAATAATTGTAAGTCAAGCCCTAGTAAAACGAAAACCATCAACAACAAAAAATGCGAAGAAAAGATTTAGATGTAATTAGTATCGGCATTTTTTGGCGAAGATTAAGATGAAGATTTTCTCTATCATGATTATCTGGACGTGGGGTTTCAAAGACTAGATCAATATTCAGGATTCAGATAACACAACCAAGATTTCGAGATAATTTAACAGTAAAAAATGCATACCATAATGCATTATAAACGGGTGGTCCGCCTCGCGGTTTCTGAAATAAGTTATAAACGCCAGGCCCCTTGTTACTTGATAGAAGTAGTTTAATGGCATTACTTGGGGGTTTCAAAGTCCGCACAGAAATATTTCATGACAATGTGGACACAAATAATTGTGTTTAAAGTATATTTTTTTTAAAACCCAAAGCTCACTGTTGATCATTGTAGCTTGATCCAGGAGGGCATTCTGAAGAAGTTGTGATTTGGCACAGAGTGAAATTTTAATGAATGGTTGTCCGCTGTGACAAGTGTGGATTAAGTATATCGTGTCAGTGGTTCAAAAAAATATGTTGATGTTTCGGTTATCTCAAAACCTTCACCTTAATTCAGCAGGAACGGCAACTCCTGTGACTGTCTTATCGAAAACCCGGCTCGCAGACGGGAGATTACACTTGAGCCGTAAACATCAAACGGAGATTTCAGTTTATAATTTAGCAACAGCTTATTTATGAACGGTTCAAATATTGGGAGTAGATTAATGGCCCAACGACAATTATGAAATTGAAATGAGTCTATTAATTAAACTCTGTCACCAAGAGATGAGGTCAGTTTATGTGGACATAAAACATAAACAAACTAAATGAATGTATAGGCCTACTGACAGATGTTTCAGTTTGGTATGTTTTTTTAAAAAAACAAATGACAGTCTCCACTTTATCTTGAAAGGAATGACGTGTCTTAAAGAGTTCAGCTGATTTGTGTATAGTGCATACCGATCGTGTCTTAAACCGATCATATAATATGTGCATACTGCATACCAATTGTGTCTTAAAGAGTTCAACTGATATGTGTATAGTTTAATATTTAAAATTATGTATGTTTTTGATTAATTAAAGAAAATATTAATTTAAATTTCTTTAATTTCGTCTATTTTAGCCCATCATTTTGGAGAATATTATATGACTCGTGTCAATAAATATACATATTGTATGAAATTATCATATGTCTACATCATATCTCATTTTTCAAAAATGTAAAACCTCATTAGTAGCGAAATACATTTAGAATATTGAAAATTGTTTTAAGTATTCAAAGCCATTGATCAATAATATATATGTTAAAATATTCATTTATTGTGTTGATAAAATGCATTATCAGAATTATCGGGCAGATAGTAAGCCGGGCAGAGGTTAGTTGGGCAGATAGTAAGCCGAGCAGAGGTTAGTCGGGCAGGTAGTAAGCCGGGCAGAGGTTAGCCGGGCAGATAGTAAGCCGGGCAGAGGTTAGTCGGGCAGGTAGTAAGCCGGGCAGAGGTTAGCCGGGCAGATAGTAAGCCGGGCAGAGGTTAGTCGGGCAGGTAGTAAGCCGGGCAGAGGTTAGTCGGGCAGGTAGTAAGCCGGGCACAGGTTAGTCGGGAAGCACGTATAACATCACTGATCTGCCCGGAACTCTATCTTTGAATCTGTTTTCATCAGATCTGACGAATGTTACAAATTGACGACCTAATCGGCGGACGTGATCCAACGAGCTCTGCGTGACAACACGATTAAATCCTGACAGCTGAACAAAAAACGTTATTACCTGAGAACATAAGCAAGACATTTGACGATACAGTATTGCGGCTATACTTTACGTATTCACACAATACAGTATTGCGGCTATACTTCACGTATTGCAAGAAAATACAGTATTGCGGCTATACTTAACGTATTTACAACAAAATACAGTATTGCGACTTTACTTTACGTATTTACAACAAAATAAAGTATTGCTGCTATACTTTACGTATTTACAACAAAATAAAGTATTGCGGCTATACTTTACGTATTTACAACAAAATACCGTATTGCTGCTATACTTTACGTATTTACAACAAAAAGACGTCCTTAAAGACTTCATTGTGTTCAGGTGTATATTAATGTGAAATTCCTAACATCACTAGAACATTTCTTGACAGCCGCCCACCCGCCCCCAAGCCCCACATTAAATTAACATATCAATTTATTTATGCCGTTATTACCATATCAACAGTGACGATCGCATGTGTGTGTGTTGGGGGAGATTCGTGTGGTGTGGAGCGTTGATTTTAATCTACAACATACGACATGAGGTTGGATGTGGTTTGGCCAGGCGTTAATCTAACCGTAGAGTAATACCGCCGTTAAATCTCTAATCTAACCGTAGAGTAATACCGCCGTTAAATCTCTAATCTAACCGTAGAGTAATACCGCCGTTAAATCTCTAATCTAACCGTAGAGTAATACCGCGGTTAAATCTCTAATCTAACCATAGAGTAATACCGCCGTTAAATCTCTAATCTAACCGTAGAGTAATACCGCGGTTAAATCTCTAATCTAACCGTAGAGTAATACCGCCGTTAAATCTCTAATCTAACCGTAGAGTAATACCGCCGTTAAATCTCTAATCTAACCGTAGAGTAATACCGCCGTTAAATCTCTAATCTAACCGTAGAGTAATACCGCCGTTAAATCTCTAATCTAACCGTAGAGTAATACCGCCGTTAAATCTCTAATCTAACCGTAGATTAATACCGCTGTTAAATCTCTAATCTAACCGTAGAGTAATACCGCCGTTAAATCTCTAATCTAACCGTAGAGTAATACCGCCGTTAAATCTCTAATCTAACCGTAGAGTAATACCGCGGTTAAATCTCTAATCTAACCGTAGAGTAATACCGCCGTTAAATCTCTAATCTAACCGTAGAGTAATACCGCCGTTAAATCTATAATCTAACCGTAGAGTAATACCGCCGTTAAATCTCTAATCTAACCGTAGAGTAATACCGCCGTTAAATCTCTAATCTAACCGTAGAGTAATACCGCGGTTAAATCTCTAATCTAACCGTAGAGTAATACCGCCGTTAAATCTCTAATCTAACCGTAGAGTAATACCGCCGTTAAATCTATAATCTAACCGTAGATTAATACCGCCGTTAAATCTCTTGGTTACACACAGACATCCTAGTGGTTAAATTATTTCCCTCTTATTGTGTTCCCAGCCAGGGGCCTAACCGCGCAGTAGTGGGTGGAGGGACAGGGTGGATGTGTTGTGTTCAGTGACCTAATCCTGTATTATCCAATCCACTTTTTTTTAAATTTTCACCAAGTGTGGATACATGCTTGATGTAATATTCATTGTGATTTATTTATGATACGCAGGTCACTTCATACACGTAATGGCGTTTTCTTTTTATCAGCACTATGTACCAGTAGATGTTTAGACTACTGGAAATGTTGATCATAATTTCAAGTATGTGAATTACAACATCTCCTATGAACTCTTGCAAGGCAAAAGACAGTTCGGTTTTAATCGTGAATTTTGCACTCGACTAATGTTATTCATGATGACTTTTGTTAAGACAATTCTAAACCCAAATTTATTTAATGTAATCGTCAGCTGCTTCCGATGTCATAATCGGAGTGGAAATAAGATTTATATTTATGAATCCACAAATCAGCTCAGGACTTTTATAAAGCCGTTTGTTTTATGACTATGTGCAAAAACCTTTAAGCGTGACAACCGATAACTCCTCCTGCCCACCTCCCCAATGATATTCGCTATTCTTATATTGTGTGTGTGTGAGTATATGAGTTTAGATGTATGTTAGCTCATCTCTGAGTTTAGCATTGGCCTATACGTGGCATCAATAAATGTGTATATATATTTTTAAAAAAATTTAACTCGTTTATTGCATGCGTGCGTTTCTGTTTGCGTGTTTATCCGTATGTGTGTTTTTTGTGTGTCAATGTGTGTGTGCCTAAGTGTGTGAACGCCTCTCTTACTTTTTTTTTAATGGGAGAAAGCGTGATATTTGAAATCTTGATAAACATGTTCTTTCTTTCATTAAAAGGATTTTTTTGTTCATTTAAATAAATTGTATTGTTAATATTAAGCTAGTTCTCAGCTGTTAGGTCAGTTAAATAAACTAACACAAGTTTCGAAACATATTGGAAAAAATAATTTTTGATGTTGTTCGTTCATTTGTCCCACAGTTTTGAATTTAATTTTAAAATTAATTTTCATCACAAAATTAAAAAAAACTCCAAGTTTGTACCAAGGGTTAATGTCTGGTGCACAGAACAATGCCACCCCTCGCCCCCAAAGAAACGTTTGAAGTGTAACTCATCTATCCAGTGTCATCGTCAGAGGCGTGAGTTGGTTTTCTTATTCCACCGCCTGTTAGCACAATTAGGAGATAACACAAATATCAATTTCTCTTTGGCATTTCATAAACCCGTCCAAATGGTACAAATACCCGGATAAGTTTCGAGGTCAAAATGTATGAAGCAGGATGACAAGAGTGGAGAGAACAAATTCAAAATTGGACATTTACTTCATTACCCACTCCTTGTGTCTTTTTTTTTAAAATCAATATTGGATCCGCCCATGCCCAATAACCATTAATTTAATTCTAGCTCTCCACCCTGTATCTTTGACGTCAGATTGTCCATGAAAACCTTTGCCTATTGTAAAAATCCCTACATGTGATGGCGCTTCCATTTCAAATAAACACAAATTATTTATAAATTTTGATTTTATAAAATATATACCACGTTATTTTTTTTTATTTCTTTCTGTACTTTTTTCGGTGTTAATTTTCCATTGTTGCAGAGCTTCGATAAACAGTTACTTTGAATTCATTAAACAATCGAAATAACTTGTAAGTTGGAGAGTTTCAGTGACTAAATGAAACATTGATATATGTACACTACAATTAAAACGACAATCTGGGTCTTTCCTCAGGTAGTCTCGAGTTATGTTGTTACTCCCCTTTATTTCAAGTGTTGGTTCTTTTAAATTTTAAATAGTGAGTTCAGTGATGATATACGAATCAAATCCACTTTGGATATATAAGAGCTTCGTGCATAATAAAGCATTATGTTTTCACTAACTGACCCGCTAATAATTTAGTGACGGGTGAAGACTTCCTGAAAGACACAGTTGTCAAAATGGGGTGGGTTTGGGCAAACCACCGTGAATGAAGGAAAAGAAGGAAGTCTGGAGAGACCCGCGGCGTATTACCCGTCAAAAATGACGGAAGTTTTCAAAATAAATACACATCAGATTAAAAAATAACGTAATACAAAACTTTCATTTATTTTATTTATTTTTATTTGATTCATTTATTATCATATTGAACAATTTTATGCGGAACGTTCGAAAAGTGTTATTTTTCGTGCAGTAATTTGGTGCGAACTATTGAACAAAATTACAATTACATCCATACATACATACAGACGACGGGAATAATGTATATTGACTAGCGTATCAAACGTAAAAAATGACGGAAGTTTTCAGCGGAAATCTATTTATTTTGAAAAAGTGCACTATTTTTTTAGGGCACCTATGGCGCCGACCTTTTTCAAAAGCACAACTAACTTGTCCTTGTTTGATAAATACAAAATACTAAACTTTCTGAAATGTACACAAAGTATTTTATAATAGGGGTTGTAGGGCGCCTACGGCGCCCCCTTTGTTTTTTTTTATTTTATAATTAACCATCATCAAATCCTCTTTTTACATTGTTCCCTTTTCCAAAATTAAAATATGAGCTAAAACAATGACGTCATATAATATTTTTTACAGTGCATCTTTAATTTGCACACCTTTTGATGCATTGGTGCTGTAATTTGGTGCGTTGCTTTCTAAAATTAGTATAGCGTTACATCCACACACACATACATATATATATATACATACATACAGACAGACAACGGGAATTTTATATATATTGATAATTATAATTCCTCAAATCCTGTTTTACATCGTTCCCTTTTCAAAAATTAAAATTTAAGCCTAAAACAATGACGTCATATAATATTTTTATACAAAATCGATCGCATCGCCACCTAACAGCACCTACATCCATACAGACAACGGGAATCAATGTACATAATTAACATAAGTAGCTTATCCGTGTTTGATAAAATACGAAATATTAAACTTGCTGAAATGTACACAAAGTATTTCATCAATATACATAATTCCCGTTGTCTGTATGTATGTATGGAATAATGCAAACAAACAATTTCATAATAATTATAAATCCTCAAATCCTATTTTTACATCATTTCCCTTTTCAAAAATTAAAATATAAGCATAAAACAATGACGTCATATAATATTTTTATACAAAATCGATCGCAGCGACACCTAACAGGATTATTCCATACATACATACATACATACATGCAGACAACGGGAATTATGTATATTGATTGATACGTTTTAATTAAAAGTGTATGCTGTATAATTTAATGGAGGAAGTTCTTTAATAGGATCTATTAATAATCGTTCTAACATCCGGGCGCTTTTTTTGAGACAACTTATCAACAATTTAGTACTACTGCGATAGTCTTATTTTTATAGTCGGTCTAGTATTCCTTCTCTGATCTTAGAATTAGAATAAAACTTGTTTAAAATTATTTTTTTACCAAATATTTTGCAGCTGTGCTTATCTGCTTTTTAAAAGAGATATACACATTTTCACATATAAAAATGACTCTAGTTTGAAATTTTTAAAAACGTAAAAAACCAAGTTTTTTACTATAAATCCTTTATGTACGAGAAGTAACTAAAAGACTGTTCATTATAATACGCAGCGCAAGACCATCCAGAAAATACAAAATTGCAGTTGTGTCGTAAAACATGTTTAATATAATGCGCACCGATCAGGAATATGTTTATAAAAAGAGTTGTCAATAAAATACGCACCTTATTGCGCAACAGAAAGGTTGTTCAATATAATACGCACCGCGACGCTCTATCTCAAAAAATAGCATGATACATAGGAATAAATAAAATAATCTAAAAAATCAATAATTTAATTACGGTGCATGCGATCGATCTGAAATTTTGATACATTGTTTTTATCATCGGTACAAAACTGCCTGCTAAATTTCAGCTCGCTAGCTTACGAGCAAGTGGGTTAAAAATCGATCCAAAGTTTTGGCGACAAGCAAGCAAGCAAGCAATCAAGGGCGGCCGCAGACACCACGAGTTAATATAAAGGATTTTTTTTTAAAACGCCAATGACCCTTCCTTCCACTAATTCCGTTGCAAATATTTGATACAATTTAATAATATTTTTTTTTAACTCACTTCAATTTAGAGAAGAGGTTCCCACCTTTTTTAAGCTGGTGACCCCTTTTTATAAAAGCCATGTGACCCGCGACCCTCATGAAATGTAAATAAGTCATTTCCAACAACGTTTTTTACAAAATAGTGCAAATTTGCATTATAGTGAATCTTTTTAGTTGACAGTTGGCGACCCCAAGAAAACCCGTCGTAAACATTTTGTTGGTGGAATAGATCCGAGAGGAAAGTTTCCAGAATATAATTATACACCTGCCTCATGGCTCCGACTTGCAGGTGGGCATTTTATTTTATTTTACAATAGTAAACATCATAACTGATATTAAATTGTGAATTTTATTAAATATGATGCTGTCTTTGTGGTTATTGTTCATTGCTCTTCCAACGGAGATTGTTTAAACTTAATAAATTACATTTAAATGAATAGATACTAATGCTTTGGAATGGTAATAAATATATTTACTTACAATTCTTGTCGTAAAAACTAATCATGCTCAAATATAGAATTGTAAGCAGTGATGGATTTACCTATTTGTTAAACAGGCTATAGCTTAGGGCCCCCGCCTTCTTGGGGGATCCCGAATTTGTTTTCTTCATATTTTGCACTCACATAGAATATCTGGAGTTCAAAAAGGCCCCATATTTCAAATAGCTTAGGGCCACATCAAGTCTAAATCCGGGCTTGATTGTAAGTCATCATTGTAGAAGATCAGCACATTTTGTAACGGGCTTTGCATTTTTTAAAAATGTTGTTACTAATAATCAACTAGATATTTTTAATTAAATAACTACTGCTATTAATAATGTTATTGTTAACAAACGCTGGGATAGATTATTTCTAATATTTTTAGTCTTCTTTAAAAAAAAATTAAAACATCCCTCAAGCTTAAGTATGAGTGGAACAAAATATCTTTGACAAATTGCATCTGGAACATCGTTTTCCTGAGGGCAGCTTTCTTAAAACACACACATTAGGGGCCGTCCATAAAGTACGTCACGCTATTTTTGACCATTTTTAACTCCCCCCTCCCCGCTGTCACAAACTGTCACACATCTCGGACCCCCCCCCTAAAGTAAGTCACACTTTCGAACAAAAATGTTGTTTTTTATTAACAAAATAATCAAAATTTAATATAAAACAGCGTGACGTCATACATGGCCGGACACCCCCTCCCCCCTGTCACACATTATTACACCCCTCCCCCCCCGTCTGGAGCGTGACGTACTTTATGGACGGCACCTTATAGCTACGTATACAAAATATGTGTCCGCTTGTTCTAAAAATAGAAACTTACTAATGAGTTATGATGTTCATAGTCTTAGACATGAAAATCCTTTGGAAAAAACGAAATATAAATGTAGTGGCACTAGTAGCGGCTTTACTAACAATAATATTTTGAAACGTTCAAGTGGCAACTTGGTTGAATTTTAAAATTGGCTCATCAATATTGAAACATTTATTGAAAAATTTATAGAAACATTTATTGAAACATTTATAGAAATATTTATTGAAACATTTATTGAAACATTTATCTAAACATTTATCGAAACGTTTATTGAAACATTTATCGAAACATTTATTGAAACATTTATTGAAACATTTATTGAAAAATTTATCGAAACATTTATTGAAACATTTATTGAAACATTTATCTAAACATTTATTGAAACATTTATCTAAACATTTATTGAAACATTTATCTAAACATTTATTGAAACATTTATTGACAATTATCGGGTGCTCAAGCAGACGAGATCGTCAGTCGGGTAACACCTGCGAGTAGGGAGGGGGCGGGGGGCGAATCTTGAGTGTTGCAACAATGTAATCAATGTGAAATATGACATTGCTTGTTGTATTAACATTTAATACTAAGCATGCAGACGTAGTAACATTTAAATGATACATTTGGTATTGACGATTGTTGTTTTCTTGTAGCTTGATGTTTGATTATTTGACGCCTGGTAGCATTGGTAATCGTGATCTAACGAAGCTGTGACACCAATGAATCTACTGCTTACAACTGGGTGAAGTCTTAACGTTCTCTTTATTCGATATGGCAGTTAACTTCTTACAACTAATTCAAATAATTTTTAAAAATGAAAGTTTGCTTAATACAAACAATTGTTTCGATAACAAAAGCAACTAAATATAAGGTGAATTGAAAATGTATTATTAGCACTATTTCATTCATACCTACCTTCAATCCCTCCAAGCTACAACTAGGGTGTCCAGTAACAAGGGAGCGAACCCATATAAACTTAGCTACAGATAAGATATCTGCAGTTAAGCTTCTTAATTACACTATGCACTGTCTTGTTTGACAGGGGAAAAAAACAACAAAGATTGTATTGTAGCACTCAAATGCTAATAAAATAATTTATATCGGTTAGATTTAGCCTGAAAATTCAGAGTCGACCAAAACGGTCATGGAGATACAAAAGGTATGCTTCACGCTCAAGTTATTATGTGATAAATTAAAAACTCTTACAGCTGAAAATGTCGGAGTGTCTTTCCTTAATTAACTTTTGAAAGCAATTCTTAACACCCCCATCCACCCCAAAAATTAAAAAAAACAACAACAGAGGAAAGCTAACAAACTGATATATATTTATTTTATTTGGGGGGTGGGTCCAGGAGAACTGTTACGGCACCCAGGTGATGAGGTGCGCTAATCTCGCACCAGCTAACTACCAGACTATGGCGGTTATACGTCCAAGTCTGAACATTTGTGTATAATGTTGTGTATGTAACCATGTTTAGAAAGACTTAGAGTGCAATGTGATTTCTTTAGTTGCTGGAAATGTTTGTAAACTGTGGTGAGCCCAGCCGTAGGCTAGGGCAGTGCTTCTCAAACTTTTTAGTATGGCGGACCGGCAGGAATTTTTTCCATTGCACCAGGGACCGGTGCACTATTTTCCCTGCACTGACAATTTTTTCGGTCCTTTTGTTTGAGAACATCTGGGGACCGCCAGTGGATGGCCCACGGACCGGCATCGGTCCGCGGACCACCACTTTGAGAAGCACTGGGCTAGGGCACTGCGCTATATAGGAGAACAAAATAAATAAATAAAAAAAAGTAGTGACACGAGGTGCTACGGTGGGGATAATTTTTTTTTCTTTTTTTGTATTTAAATTTGTTTGTTTATGTGTCGCACCACCACGATAAAACCAAAGAAGGGATCACGTGACCAAATGTGACGTCACTGTTCATTCTGACCTACAGATGGTTTATGACAGAGGGAACATGAGCAAATTTAATGTCACTATTCATTCCGACCTACAGATTGTTTGTGACAGTTTTAGATCTGTCGTAGAGAATAAAAGCTGTCAGTTAAAATCACAAATTGCACAGAGAAACTTAAAATTAATATCATTTCCATTTCCATATTGAACGACTTAGAGAGTATGTGTCAAACTCAAGGCATGTGGGCTACATCCGGCCAACATAAAACTATATTTGACCCCAGAAATAAATTTTAGATACATATTTTTTATGGCCCTACGAAATAAAATGTAAATTAAATTCTGAATAAGAATAAGTAAAAGTTGTGTAGTGAATTGATCTAACAGCACATTTGAGTTCATTTTCTCGTTTTGGATCAATGCATAATAAAATTCGTGTAGTGCCCGGAAATTACATCACCTTTACCTGCTACCATGAACTTGAAATAACTCAGAAGTATGTCGATAAGTGCATTTTGAAAAATTTAATAAAATCAAAGCTTGATTTTAAACCGTTGTATAGAAAAAAAATGTTTATCTATAAAACAAAGACTTTATAAGCAGCTGTGACGCTGAAACTGTTCACTGATGTTGATCGTAAACGTGTGTGTCTAATTTATGGAGATAATTTGCTTGTGATCAAGAGATATAATATGAGATGGCGCTTCGAAACTTAACTTTAAGATATTTTTTTTTAACCGAATGCAGAACAGAAGCTATGGAAGGTAGAAGTATTGAAGACGTATTTAACATCGCAGCAGAAGTTTAAATTTATTTTTTAATCATAAGCTGAAGCTGCTGTGAAAGCAAGTCATCGTAAGCTGAAGCTGCCGTGAAAGCAAGTCATCGTAAGCTGAAGCTGCTGTGAAAGCAAGTCATCGTAAGCTGAAGCTGCTGTGAAAGCAAGTCATCGTAAGCTGAAGCTGCTGTGAAAGCAAGTCATCGTAAGCTGAAGCTGCTGTGAAAGCAAGTCATCGTAAGCTGAAGCTGCTGTGAAAGCAAGTCATCGTAAGCTGAAGCTGCTGTGAAAGCAAGTCATCGTAAGCTGAAGCTGCTGTGAAAGCAAGTCATCGTAAGCTGAGGCTGCTGTGAAAGCAAGTCATCGTAAGCTGAAGCTGCTGTGAAAGTCTTTCTGTGGCAGAGGATATCACAAATCAGGCCAAAAATTTTACAGAAAGAGTTTCTGAAGCTCTGCATGATGAAGGCATATGCCGCCTTTTGTTCAGACCAAAAGCACATTTTAAAAAATGGTTCTTAGTAGTGGCCATTTGTGAAATGGCCACTGATGTAGAAACATAGCAAATCGAAAAAAGAAATTTGTTACATTCTCTCTTGCTATAGATGAACGTAATGCTGCGCTTGACACTGCACAGCTCATATCTTCATCCACAGAGAAGAATACATTTTGGAAATAAAATCCATGCATGTACAGCATAGAAAAACAATTTTTGGCAACGTCTAACTAAGTTTAAACCACAAGAACTTGACTGCGACAACCCTAATGGAGCACCGGCTATGTGCGGTGATAGAAGTCAAATAGATGGAGGGATGCAGCTAATGATGTAAGAAATATTTCCCGATTAACTGATATCATATCATCAATAATACACTAAGATACGCTGTGTGGAAAATTCCCCAACATTGAATGTGTAATGAGCACAGTAACAAGACCCGACACTTCCTCACTGACAGTTTCTGTCTTTTCTTGTAGGAAATAGACTCAAGCGGCCGCATAGGTTGCAGTGGCATAAGACCGGCCCTGACACCAATGTCATAGTGCTAAAGGTGTTTTATTATTTTTTTTAAATTATTTTATTTTAAAGTTACATTTGGCACGTACTGTACAGAGATGTTTGAAATTAACAGAATGTGAAGCGTTGTTTCACATCCCTGAATTGGTTATTTGAACTTATATTTTAACTTGTATATGTTGATGTGTTTTGTCTCGCGTTTAATTAAGCAATTGAGCAATGTAAATTACAAGCCACTATTTTTCAAGTGTTGAATACTGAAATTCAATGGAAACTGTAGCTGTTTCACTGTAAACGTTGTTAACTAACAGCATATTTATTAATGGGAGTGAGTGTGCGAAAAAAAATGATGGCTCACGGCTCACCTATGCAGAGGCGTCACTGGGGAGTGCGGACCGCACGGGGTAGCACCTTCATAAGGGGCGACACCAAAATATAAAATTCTGTGTGTTCCCTTTATTTGGCACTGGCAGAATCGGAGGAGGTCTATAGGGTAATTCGTGAGGGGTGACACCATGAGCTACCGCACCGGTTGACTGCATCCCTAGTGACGCCTCTGCACCTATGGCATCATGAATCCCATCCACACCTTCGGCTCTTCCTAAACCTGTGAGAATAGCATACCTTTAGATTTTATTTACAAACAGCACTTATAAGCACTGGTCCCTCTCAGGTGCGTTGGTCCGAATGCAAAATAACAAACTCGTGTGTCGTGTGCAAAATTGCTCATCATCAATTTTATGTACAAATTTTGCACCACGTGCACAAACACAGATGTTATATTATCATTATCAAAATTTTCTCTGCGGTATTTTTAAACTATTGCGCGGTGTAGGCCAGATATCTGCGCGGTCTGGTGGCCGCGCAGTTTAATGGGAACATTGTTAATAAGTAGTCCGGTCCAGGGAGAGAGCACGAATTGAATAGACACCATGGGTTTACAATAGCACATTGTTCGCTGATGACTTTGCCCTCAACGCTGTCTCAGAAGCTGACATGCAACGCAGCGTTAACCTGTTCTCCAGCGCCTGCACAAACTTTTGTCTCAAGATCAACACTAAGAAGACCGAAGTCCTCCATCAGCCCGCGTCTGGAAGGCCCTACGTTGAGCCCAACATCACTGTCAACGGCCGGAGACTCAGCACAGTGCACCGGTTCACATACCTAGGCAGCACACTGTCTCAAAATGTCACCATCGATGACGAAGTGAATGTCAGAATTGCCAGAGCCAGCTCCACTTTTGGCAGGTTGTACCCAAATGTCTGGAACAGAAGAGGCATTACCATCCAGACCAAGCTGAAAGTATACAGGGCTGTGGTGCTTCCCACACTGCTATATGTCTGTGAAACATGGACTGTGTATCAGCGCCATGCAAGGAAGCTTAACCACTTTCATACAACAAGACTCAGGAAGATCATCGGCATAAAGTGGCAGGATAAAATTCCAGACACAGTGGTACTGACCAAGGCAGGTCTCCCCAGCATATTCACACTCCTGATGCAGCCCCAGCTTCACTGGGCAGGGCACGTGGTCCGAATGCCAGACCAGAGGCTGCCAAAGAGGCTCTTCTATGGGGAGCTCCAGCATGGCCAGTGGTCCCATGGTTGGCAAAAGAAATGCTTCAAAGACATACTGAAAGCCTCACTGAGAGCGTTTGCCATCAACCTTGACACGTGGGAACGTGCTGCAATGGACCAATCCACCTGGTGCCAAATCATGCGAGGCAAACCGGATCACCGCTGCAGAAAAGAAGAGGCAAGCACGAAAGGCCAGTGCTGTCAACCCTCCTGGAGATGTCTCACTCGTCCCTTGTCCCTTCTGTTCCCGAACCTTCCGTGCAAGGATCGGCCTCATCAGCCATCTGCGCACGCACAAACAGAGCCAGCCCCAGCAACCCTCGGATGACTAGAGTGGTCCTCGTCAAATCGACGGACGAACGAACAACAACATACCATCTATTGACGCCTTTGGCTAAAGCAATACATGTATTTAAGTTCTATGGATTTAACTACTTTTCTGGTGTGTTACTTGCAAACATAAACACGTGTTGCAATTAATAGTTAAATTAAATAAGGTGATAATTCCGTTTAATGTTATTTCTTGATGGTTTCAATAATTATCACAAGAGATTCCTTTTGACTTAGGGGCCGTCCATAAATGACTAGACCTCCCCCCTCCAATAGGACGTCACAAAGCCCCCCCCCCACCATAAAAGCTGTATCTTCTATTTGAAAATTAGCATGTTTTAAATCACTTTTTTGTGATTTAAGTATATATTTAGAGTAAGGCTGCACTCTAATATCGTAACACGCGTGAAGCCATGTAAAGCGTCATAAAATAAATTGTCAGAAACAAATATTTAAGTGGAACTTGTATTTAAAGTTGCGAGTTTTAATGTGACGTCACATCTCTCAAACACTCCTCTCCCTCTCGTCACACATCGTCACAAATGTGTGGACTCCTCCTCCCTCTATGTGCGTGACGTCATTTATGGACGGCCCCTTAGACTGTATTAGTTTTATTAATTCAATTATTCACATATTTTTGCCATTGATTTATACCATTCATACGATTTATTTTCCAATATATTGGGGCAATATTCACTAAAGAGTTACACAAATAATTTAAATAGTACTTTCATTCACCAAACTTCTACTCTATAAGACCTGAACTGGTTTTGCCATTTTTGAAGTTTGTAGGTTATCCTTTCTTTACTTCCGCCATTTTTTTCCTACTCTTCTTTAGTGAAAGGGGAGGAAAGTGAAAGTGCCTAGAGGAATAAGTAAAACTATCCATCTTACGGAAATGAAAGGATTTTAGAGACAGGTATCTATCTCTCTTATATTTTTAATTATTTAGACTTTATCTTTTATTATAATTTAAGTTTTCTAGGGAATTTTTGAAAGAGAATTCGGTACTGTCGTCTGTCCGGCATCAATTTTGTCGTGTTTTCTTTTTATTGTACTTCTACGGTCGAGTGTTGTTGACTTTACTGTTGCATTGTCATGATAAATCACGAACGAATAATCAGATTATCAAATCCAATGACAGTGAATTCTCAATTAAAAAACTGTTCTGATTCTGATAACTTTAATAGGAGGGTCGTACTTTTGACTGTATAAATTTAAAGAAAAGTTGGCCCCTTATATGTGGATTGATTCCAGATTACTCTTACTACAAAATAATTTTTAGAGGTAAATGAAGTAAATCCCGGTCCCAAATTATTTTACACGACACTACACTAATTAATAATGTCTAATAAGAGTATTAAGAGGAAGTACTAGTATAGTACATCAAAGTATGTTATTTATTGATAGAACACAGCACAAGTGTTATTTATTGTCTGATAACCAGTAATCAAATACTAAAAATTGTAATTGTCACACAGTACAGCATTGGCATTTGCAAATACTAAGACTAATACTAATAGTCAAATAGTTGCCGAAAACTTTCTTTTTGTGACTGTTGCGTCACTAAAAGGCTGACATGTAGCTTCCAAACAGAGCATGACTTGTTAGACTTGTACCGCTCTGATATCGGAGTTTATGTTTCACTTGCATCCTCAGTCCTTGGATAGTCTGAATATGAATGCCCCAGCGTACTGAATGAACGAACTTATAAGCATGCACAACTGTGTGATCATAACCCCATTGTTTATGGGAGCGATATTCTGATAGCCTAGCCAAGCGTCCTTAACGACTCTCGTCCCCGGCAGCACATGATTAGAGATGAGTTCCAGTGTTTTGTAAAATTTATGAAAATACGCTGAAATATGTACTGATTGACAAAGTGTCGTCAATAATAATGTCATTGTTTATAACTGAGACGTTACTGTGTGATAACAATAACACACACAAAATAATTTGAGACCGGGATTCGGAGGATTGCCATTGTTATTGTCATGTGACCCTTGGCCTTGGCACTTAATCAATATTTGGTCACTGTAACTTTAGTAAACTTTACTTTAGGCTAGGCATATAATACTGTAAACTCAGACTGTGTCATAACATAAAGTAAATGAAGAACATATTCAGAATTTATTTATATTAAAATTAAATCACATTCATTTTCATAAAAAATTTAGCATATAGCCTAGTTATGTGTTGAGGTTTGGGTTTAGACTTTTATATCACAGTGGATAAACTGACTAGACCTTTTTTATATTCTCTAGTGGATGCCGGTTGACTCACAATAATCCGCCACCCCCCCCTAATAACCTGAGAAATCAGTGATACTTGAATATTTTTGGGGAGAATTAAATATTACAAATTATGCCATGTTATTTTGAACTTTCAACTTTCTGCTTGCCAGTGTTATATTTTCTTTGAAATTCTATAGATGTTTTTATGATTTTACAGACACAAAATAAACTCAGTTTTATACGTTAATACTGATGCCTTACACATTGAAACAAACTCCATTTTACCAGCATAGATTGAACAGAACCGAAACAAGCTCTTAGAACCAGTTAATATCTAACAATGTTAGCAATATTAATACTAATATTAGTTTAATATTAATATATGTTGACTATAAAAGTTTGTTCTGGCACAGGGATTTATGTCTAAATTTAATAATTATAAATTATGCTCAAGCCAAAAGCTTTTTGTTCTTTAAATAAAAGTAAAACCTCTATTGGTTCAAATAGTACAGTATATATTATAAACTAGTCTATTGACTAAAATTAAAGTTCATAGAACCTACTAATCCAAAAAAGTTTTTTAGAGGGTTTATATGGTAATTTGTAGTATCCTATTAAAAGGCCAATAACAGGGGTTCTAGAGTCGAGTCTGCGGGCAAAATACGTCCCACACTTACATTTTAACTGGCCCGTGGCCTCATCCAAAATTATTTAGCGACTTGTGGACGTTTTCTGTAATGACGACATCATATTTATCAAAAATGTCGAAACAATAAAATGTTTAAGGTACAAAATACGTTGAAGTTAAATGATGGACAAAAATTATGACATTTTATTGTTTACAGATTATTTAGTTAAAAAAGCCAATGAAGTTGGGGGACTCAGAACTTTTGTGTTAGTTGGTCAAATTTTATATCTCACATTAAATCCCACAATCGATCACAATAAATATCAATAAAACTTATAGTTCTGAGTCCCCCTGTGTGACTACTTAGTTTGTGACTAAAATTATGTTCTGCTTTTTCATGCGAGATTCTACATTCCTCACTGCAGCTGGGCCTCATCTTTTTTTAAAAGTTTTTTTTGTTCATTTTATTTTATATTATCTTAATCCGCCCTCCACATATTTTTACTTCATGTAATATGGCCCTCTTTTCAGAAGTTTGTCTGCCCCAAGATAAGACTATATGTCTCAGTCTTTATATTAATTCATTAAGTAAGACCATAATCATTTTGATTTAATTTCCATTTTTGACCAATGTAGTTACTGGGTGTACAATGTAGTTACTGGGTGTACAATGTAGTTACTGGGTGTACAATGTAGTTACTGGGTGTACAATGTAGTTACTGGGTGTACAATGTAGTTACTGGGTGTACAATGTAGTTACTGGGTGTACAATGTAGTTACTGGGTGTACAATGTAGTTACTGGGTGTACAATGTAGTTACTGGGTGTACAATGTAGTTACTGGGTGTACAATGTAGTTACTGGGTGTACAATGTAGTTACTGGGTGTACAATGTAGTTACTGGGTGTACAATGTAGTTACTGGGTGTACAATGTAGTTACTGGGTGTACAATGTAGTCACTGGGTGTACAATGTAGTCACTGGGTGTACAATGTAGTCACTGGGTGTACAATGTAGTCACTGGGTGTACAATGTAGTCACTGGGTGTACAATGTAGTCACTGGGTGTACAATGTAGTTACTGGGTGTACAATGTAGTTACTGGGTGTACAATGTAGTTACTGGGTGTACAATGTAGTCACTGGGTGTACAATGTAGTTACTGGGTGTACAATGTAGTCACTGGGTGTACAATGTAGTCACTGGGTGTACAATGTAGTCACTGGGTGTACAATGTAGTCACTGGGTGTACAATGTAGTCACTGGGTGTACAATGTAGTCACTGGGTGTACAATGTAGTCACTGGGTGTACAATGTAGTCACTGGGTGTACAATGTAGTCACTGGGTGTACAATGTAGTCACTGGGTGTACAATGTAGTCACTGGGTGTACAATGTAGTCACTGGGTGTACAATGTAGTCACTGGGTGTACAATGTAGTTACTGGGTGTACAATGTAGTTACTGGGTGTACAATCTAGTTACTGGGTGTACAATGTAGTCACTGGGTGTACAATGTAGTCACTGGGTGTACAATGTAGTCACTGGGTGTACAATGTAGTCACTGGGTGTACAATGTAGTCACTGGGTGTACAATGTAGTCACTGGGTGTACAATGTAGTCACTGGGTGTACAATGTAGTCACTGGGTGTACAATGTAGTCACTGGGTGTACAATGTAGTTACTGGGTGTACAATGTAGTTACTGGGTGTACAATGTAGTTACTGGGTGTGATTTTTGTTCTCATTCTAAGATCTGAAATTGAGAATTTGAAGGCAGATTGATTTCAAACCAGCAAAATGCACCACAAAAAAACTTGCTCTCATCAATAGACATTTTAGTTGTAACTACATGTACATGTATCATATTAATTGTATATTGTTTTGCATGTATCTGCTGATTTTGATGTCTTAATGTTAAAATCACTTAGCGATATGTCTGGGATAAAAGATTATTTTCTTTAAATGTTATTGTCTTTATTGTGTAAAGAAATCCTTTTTTATTTCATATGACTAAAACATGTAATAAATTAAAACTATTGTTTAGCATTTAGATAATTAACAGCCATGGTAATGTAAGAAATGAAGTTTAGACAGAAATAGCAAATGTTGCCCATTACGGCCAACCCATTTGATTAAATTATAGTAATATTTGTAGGGCCTATTGAATTTTTTTGAATTTAAAATAAATCTAAACTGGAAATTGGTTTCAAAACTGTTCCTCTGTGTTTCTGCAAATTTAGCTAGAAGCTAAATATTTGTTAGATTTCTTATAGCTGGTTAATAGAAATATAGTGAAAGGTAAACTGATAGACAGAGATTGGGAGACAGGATAGGTCAGAAATTTAAACTGAAAATTCAGAAAATGAAGGCAGATTCAGATATTTACACTGATAAATTAGGATATGATTACTGGTAATTTTGTGCTAAATAAATTTATTTGAAAGAAAGGTGCTTAATGGAAATTAGTTACCATTAAAAAATTAAATTTTGGCCATATTTCACTGTGACCTGCTCTTAAGTTTTTGTTTTAAATAATTTAGTAAAACATTTATGTAATAAATCTTAATTTATTAAATTCATGTTAGTTTACGCAGGGATACAGATATACACAAAATATAGAGATGGACATACACAAAGAGGTCATGACCTTCACACAGATATTGACAAAGACATACACTAGCGGCACATTATTGTTTAAGACAAAGACAGTTTATGCCAAAATAACAATTTCTTTTTGAGTGTTTGATGCAAAATAAAATTTTAAAAGTTAGAGGTCATTTAAGTGGAAAGTAACGTTTTTACAAAATGCAGAAGAGATGTGTTAAATAAGTCGTTTCAAAAGATATCATGGGCCCTTAATTATTGCAAATATTAAGAGAAAAAAGGATATGTTGGATAAAAATGTATTGATCAATTGAAAAACAAATGTTTGATCAAGTCTAAGGAAGAAAAGATTGTTTTGTAAAAATAATCTTTAACCCGGGTTTCACTTTTTGTTTGGAACTCAATTTTAATTACAGCTAGTAGATAATATCCCTTTGTAAATATGTGATAAATGTTTATTTTAATTTTTTTTTAAACCAGTATAAGAATCTGTCGAAAACTAATTGCTGTCTTCACTTTTGAAGGATGACACTTTTATGTTAGTTTGTTTTTTTCATAAATTTTTTAAATTACGGTTTGCTATTTTCTAAAAAGTTTTAACATTTAAAAAAAATATAATAATAATAACCCCCATTCCAGTCCATGACAGACTATGGGGCAAGTGAAGTAGCATTCACAAGTTTTAATTAGCCACCACTAACGAGCAAGGGATTGTGTGGCCAGCACAATGCCCCGGGGGCCATTCCAGCACCGAGAATGGAACCCGCGATACTCTTCTACCTCGGTTCGGCAGTCCAGCGCGCTACCCCTATATTTTTTTTTAAATGTAAATGTTATTCATCATTTTTTTCTGTACCAGATTAAATTAAAACGTCAATGACTTCAGACCAAGGGCAAAAAAAAAGATGTAAATTTTGAACAAGATTTTTTTTCAAGCTCTTCAGTGTAGCTTTTTTTGTGCCCAAGACACATGGGGGAGGGGGTGTTGATCTCATTGCTGCTAACGCATGGCTTTCCCTAATCAAATATTGTCTCTAGCCTCACTTTCAAACATCTCTTGTGTGCTAAGACTAAGAGCACATTGGTCAGATCGAGGCTCATCATGTTTTTTGTTTCTTTTTAAATCCTGGCTAAAAGTTTAAAAGAATTGAACATTTTTTGAACTATTCTATTCACCTTCTCTCTCTCCCTCCCACCCTCTCTCTCACCCCCCCCCCTTTCCCAACCATACACGCAAACATGTCCAAAAAAAGACAAACATTAAATATTCCCTTAGAGTTTTTTAGAGCTAAATTGGAATCAAAATACAGCTCTTCACAAATTATTTAAAGCTTTCAGGTCAATCAACAAATGTGCAAGATATAAAACTTAAAATTATATTGAACAACCCAGTTAAACACAGAGACACATGTGTATTGATGAACCTCCAATTTTTTTCACTAATATATTAAAGAAATTGATGAATGCTTATGATTTCAGATTTTTGGTAATGCATCACTCGATTACCATGGATCTTTAAATTTCCTTTTATTTCTAGTCTTTATTAGTATTAAGTACGATCTTACATTAAAATACTTGAATTCTTTTACTTCTGTAGCAATAACTGTAGAAAAATGTGGGCCCCATGTCTTGGTTTTTAAACAAATTAAATTCTGTTGCTAGCACTAGAATAGAGAGCACATTCTGTTCTTAACTTTGGTCTTCAGCAATTGAGTTTCTCAACAGATTGATTTTTATTTTAAACTATTTGCCATTTATTTTTATTTTTTCTTGGCTCTTAGTCTAAATATCTTTTTAATTGCCCTCTTTGGTGAGCCATTTTATTTTTGTTAATCATAAGCCACGGGTGGCCAGACCTGTAGTAACTGAGAGCCATTTTGGAACATTAAAAAAATTGCTGAGAGCCACATTAAAATATCATTTGTCAAACCTGGTTTGCAAATCTTCCATTAATCTTTGTAACATATCTTTCATAAATTGTACGCGAGCCGCAATTTAAACGCAGAAGAGCCGGATGGGGCTCGCGAGCCCGGGTTTGGCCACTGTTGATATTAGCCAAAAAGAAAAAAAAATATTCAAAAAATTTTCACTCTAAACATTTTTTTATAATACTTCAAGTTTATATGATGGATTATAAATTCTTTAACACTGTATTGTGTTGGTAATCTAATACTTCAAGTTTATATGATGGATTATAAATTCTTTAACACTGTATTGTGTTGGTAATCTAATACTTCAAGTTTATATGATGGATTATAAATTCTTTAACACTGTATTGTGTTGGTAATCATTGCAAGCATTGAAGAGGGCTGTTGATGTTGATTACCATTAATCACCAGCTGCTGTGTAGTGTGAACACAACCTGTAAATGGAGGTTATGGGAGATAACCTAGTCACATAGTAGCCATTCATTAAAGCTGATACATTTTGGTGTAGACATGATGGAAGTTTTATTTGGTTCACATTAAAGAATGTGATTTAATGTATTAGTGTTTGTTCCTTTCTAAAGTTTAAAGCAGTTAGTAGTTGGTATGTATTACTAAGAGTACATGTTATGATTGTCAATGAAGTCTTTATTATGGTGGGTTTTTTTCCTGTAAATTTCAGATTAAATTAATAATCAATGTACGTAGGAGTTGCATGAGATGAGAAATTATGGAATTGATCTACTAAACTTCTGTACTTTTTAAAGGCTCGTCCCTCAGGAGTTATTTTTTATTGTATTTATTTGTTAATTTTTTTTTAAATAAAGCTTGACAATTAGTAAGTCTGCTTTAAATGAAGCTAGAATTTGATACAAGAAATATTTTCTACAGCAATCATGGGTGGTGGAAGAATGGGGCTGGCTGAAGTTTTATTTTATATGCAGTGAGGGACGTTGTTCTTTTAGAGAGTTTTTTATATTTAAATTGAAGGTTGTAAAAAAAATATGAAACAATATTAAATATGTATTTAGGATATATGCTATTGTTGGGAATAGTTTGTTTTTTAAATTGTTCACATTCAGTTGTTACTATGAGAATACATGTGTGGTTTCAAGGACCCAATGACCTACTTTAAAAGACACTTGAAGAAAACTTGAGAACTTGAAAGAGAAAAATATATATGTTTTAGAAAATGTCAGTAATAAATAAAGTTGAGTAGGAAGAGGTACTCTGAAATGTAATTATTTTCCTTTTTTTAACGATTATGGAAGATTCTGTGTAAGTCAGTCCAAAGAAGGGTGGTCTCCCTTTTTATTATTGGGCCTGTGTAACAGAAACTAAAAATACTAAAGCCCAAAAATCCATTGGGTGACTCACAAAAGCTAGGTGGATATAATAAAAACAACAAAACTACTCACCCCTGTTGTAAGCTAGCTAATAAAATACAGTTGTTTGTTCTTGGTTGACATTTAGGGGATTTATTAAAGTTTTTGTTTTTGAGGATGTGAACATCTCCTAGTCTGAAAATGTGTTAACAAGAAGAAACCCATAGGTACATTCTCCAGAAAATCATTGATACAAACAATTCTTGATTTAGTAGCCTATTATATACACCCTTATAATCTTTCATATGGTGAGGGCACATAAACACATTATAATTTTTCAAGTGATTGAGTCTTTTGGGATTCATCACAGTCATATTAGTCTGTACTATATAATTAATTGTATGATGTTATTCACAACATTTAAGTGTGGTAATTTTATTTATTTTTTTATTGCTTTTGTTTTTTTTTAAATTATTTTTGTATGATTTGATTTTAAGAATAAATAATTAATACTGTTAACATCAACACATAAAACTAAGTTATGCATAAATTTATTTTCATGATAAACAACTAATCATAACGATTGTTTCTTTCAGCAGTATCACACACCCATTTCATCTTGGTCTGACTGTTTTCATTCATTTTAAAAGCCAGACTTAAATTGTGTTCTTATTATAATTTATTACAAA
Organism: Ampullaceana balthica; assembly: GCA_944989445.1. Lineage (NCBI taxonomy): Eukaryota > Metazoa > Mollusca > Gastropoda > Lymnaeidae > Ampullaceana > Ampullaceana balthica. The sequence continues at coordinate 508,123 of CALYLW010000270.1, forward strand.
TGACATATATATGTATATACAGTATATTTTTTAATGCTCTCTAACTTCCATGTTGATGTGTGTAGTCAGCCCTCCACCTATGTTTTTTTTTACACAGTCAGCTCTTAATTTCATCTGTGTTTTTATTACAGCTATTTAGGTCAATTACTTAGGAACTTAATTGTATGGATAGGAGTAGGGGTGGTGACTAACAATTGTCAAGGGAGCTAATTTTATGATGACTCACAGCCTATCTAGGGGCAGCAACCTAGAAAATTTTATAAAATGATTTCTTGTAGACTTCTTTGGTTATTATTTTTGAAATCCTGTTTTAAAACTTTAACTCAGATAAATGATAATGTTAAGATTTTTTTTTAAGTTTAAATTATGTGTTAGAAAGAATAGTTTTATCACTAACCATCAGAAGCGTTACTGGGTTTTCCGCGCCCTTGGATAATTCATTTTTTTCGCCCTTGAGAAATAAGGAAAACACTAAAGTATACAGAATAAATTAATTATTGAAGGATTAGCCCTCGGGGCCCTTAGCAAGTGCCCCGATGCCAAGTCGTTGTTACACCTCTGCTAGCCATTATACTTCTGAAAACTCTTATCTGCAGATGCATAATTTCAGCTGAACTTTTTTATAAAATCTAAATTTAGAATATTTTAAATTAAATAAATGCATTGTGCAGTATGTGATTTATGATGTTTATAAGAATAGTCTGTCAAAACAATGGCTACATATATGTTTCTGACAGAGTTTCATCCCATCCTTTATAAGAATAGTCTGCCAAAACAATGGCTACATATATGTTTCAGACAGAGTGTCATCCCATCCTTTATAAGAATAGTCTGCCAAAACAATGGCTACATATATGTTTCAGACAGAGTGTCATCCCATCCTTTATAAGAATAGTCTGCCAAAACAATGGCTACATATATGTTTCAGGCAGAGTGACATCCCATATTTTATAAGAATAGTCTGTCAAAACAATGGCTACATATATGTTTCAGACAGAGTGTCATCCCATCCACACAATTTTAAGTTTCATACACATACTGTCACTATTACTGGAGAAATCTTGACTCTGTTTGAACACAAAGAGGGGTGGGACTGCAATCAGGAAGAAAATATCTTGAGAATAAGCTTATTCAGAGTTATGGGACCCTTTACCATACGGCATGAATGAGGTTTTCTCAGTGATATGTTGACACCTGACTCCGCCCATCTTCCCTTCATCTCTGTAAAACTCTGTCTTACTCTTGTCCTTCACTTTCTGGTTGATGTTTTCTTTGACTGCACACTGCTGATAACTTTAACTTTAATTTCATACATGTACTTCTTTTTGTTTGTTCGCTCAGGAAGGCTTTTTGACGTTATGTTCATTGCTTTGTACTGTCCTTTTTTTTCAGGCTCACTCATACCCTATTCAATAACCTGTTTAGATACAAAATGTTTATCGATGTTATTTGGTTCTGAGTAAATTAAATGTTAGTTTATGTGCTCTTAAATAAGTAATCCACATCAGTGTTAATAATCCACATCAGTGTTAGTAATCCACATCAGTGTTAGTAATCCACATCAGTGTTAGTAATCCACATCAGTGTTAGTAATCCACATCAGTGTTAGTAATCCACATCAGTGTTAGTAATCCACATCAGTGTTAGTAATCCACATCAGTGTTAGTAATCCACATCAGTGTTAGTAATCCACATCAGTGTTAGTAATCCACATCAGTGTTAGTAATCCACATCAGTGTTAGTAATCCACATCAGTGTTAGTAATCCACATCAGTGTTAGTAATCCACATCAGTGTTAGTAATCCACATCAGTGTTAGTAATCCACATCAGTGTTAGTAATCCACATCAGTGTTAGTAATCCACATCAGTGTTAGTAATCCACATCAGTGTTAGTAATCCACATCAGTGTTAGTAATCCACATCAGTGTTAGTAATCCACATCAGTGTTAGTAATCCACATCAGTGTTAGTAATCCACATCAGTGTTAGTAATCCACATCAGTGTTAGTAATCCACATCAGTGTTAGTAATCCACATCAGTGTTAGAAATTAACTTTAAGAAATCTTTTTCTTGATTTTCAATTTTTTTCACAAATTCCTTTATTTATTATTTAAACTTATTTACCTTAAAGTTTACCTGGTTAAACTTTAAAATAGATAACTTTCAAAAGATAATTATTTGTTGTATCTATTTATTTTCAGTGGGAGTTTTCTATTTTAACAAGTGAAAATTGACTGACATAAAGGTGCAAGACATTTTTAAAAATGTTTAACTTTATGAAAAAAGATAAAGAGAAAGACAAGAAAAAAGAGGAGAAAGTTGACAAGAAGAAGAAAGAAAAAGATGAAAAGTTGGAGAAGAAGGAAAAGGAGAAAAAAGAAAGACAGAACATCACCCCAGAGGAAATGTCTAGGCTAGAAGAGATGAAAAAAGGGGTGCTCAGGAGGTTCAGTGACCGAGACAAGAAAAGAGGTTCCAGAAAATCTGGCGAGCAGCCAGAACAACCAAGTCCCACGGAAAGCGAGAGCAGCGGTGATGGCGGTTCTCAGTCCGCTAGAACAAGCCCAACAAAAGAAGCCAAACCTCTCACCCGGCCGCAGCCGTTACCACGTCAACAACAGCCGCTGCCGTCTGTGCCCTCGAAGAACCCTCCCCCTGCAGTTTTACCGAAGCCCAAAGTAAAAAGCATCCTGAAGACCAAAGCCGAAGAGAATACATTCCAGCCAGCAGATTTGGATGATTCAAAGCTGCTGCAGGAAAACACTAAACGCAATGAAGATTTATTCACCGAGCAGGTGTCTACAAAAACTTCAGCTGTTCCCGTGGCAACCAGAACAACAGTTGGTCATGTCTCTAACTCGTCAGCTGCTGTAATCCCGACTGTAGACTATAAAGGAGAGGAGGAAGTCGTGAAGCCAGAGCCTTATGCATCAAAGCTGAAACTGCCGCCCCTCATCCCGGCCAAGGTGCCGAGGGTCCGAGAAATCGTTGTCAAAAGGAATCAGTCCGGGGGGTTCGGATTTAGCCTGCGTAAAGGTACGATCCCAGAACAAGGTGGAGGCCCACCCAGGGTGGTCACCTTTGCCGAACCAGGCAATGGACTGGGTAGTAATCTTACTGGACTTGTGCCAGGAGACAGACTTGTGGAGGTAAGTTACAACTCAATTTTTACATATTTTATCAGTGGAAGAAAAGGAAGCAGTTTTAGCTTATCATCAAATAGCCATGGACATTATACATGAATAGACTAACCATTTTATTTTAGAATAATTTAAGCATTTTTATGAAATGTAATTTTACTAACATGATTCTTAATTTGCAATTGTTGAAAGGGTCAATTATCCAGTCTCATTTTACTGTTATTCTATGAATGAAGTGTTGATAATCAATTTGCATGGATGGTCTGCACATTTTATGTATTATATACACAGATTTAAGATTAAAAATTGTAAGGCTGTAAATTGAAGCTGAAATTACTTCTTGAGAAAAAACTTGTCATCTGATGATCATTTTAGAATCAAGACCTTTCATTTCAATGAAAATTCAGTTATAACAAAGAATTTAGTATATCTTACATATTTCAAAGGATGTTAAGTATGATTGCCAGTATTTTTCAATAAAAAATTCAACAGGGCTTAATCTTGATCTCATCACTAGGTAAATGGAGAAAATATTGAGAAGCTTAGCCGTGAGGAAATAGTCGAGCTCATCAAGAAGTCACCTGACACAATGACCTTGAAAGTTCAGCCCATACCAGAGCTGATAGAGCTCAGTGTCAGGCCCAACCGTGACGGTACGACCACAGACATTCTAGAGGATGCCGCAAAAAGCGGGACTCTAAAGAGGACTGGAAGTTTACGTTACAAACAAGGGGTGAGTAGAGTTCTCATTAGTCATAATGGAGGCGTCAGTAGGTCTGGATTTTTAAATTTTTTAAATTGGTGTCACTTTGACATCTGCAAGCACCTTTACAATCCTCACTTGGTGTCTGGTGCTTCTGTGGGGTGCAATGTTCCCTCTAAGGTTCATTGCAAAGTTTTAAAAAAACTTGTGTGCAAAGTTGCACATAAGTCAATTTTTGTGCAATATTTTACAAAATTTGCTGCATGGTAATTCTAAACTGCTGCTTGGGGTCGGTAGCTTAAAGGGAACATTGGTGTGATGCTCTAAATAATGGGCATGTCCATTTCTCCACATACAATCACAGCATATGATTGGAAAATGTAGCAGTATTTATTGCTCCACTACATGCCATTGAAATAAAAATGTAAATCCCAAATCTCACAAGTGTCGAGAATCTATTTGTATAACAAAACTGATGTCTTTAAGTAAGATGAAGACTGTTGGTGATACAAGACAGGGATATTGAATACTTCTTGACAATATAATGCCTAAGCCTTGTCCCTCCAGGGCTTATTGAATAAATCCAACACTTACCTAGAGGATATAGAGCCCTGGCCTTATTCCTCCTGCTGTGCTGACACATTTATCTCTTGACAAGTGGAAATAACTTAGCAACCTTATGACAGTTTGGGGGGAAATAACTCTCTTCATATTTGTAAAGCAGTAATTGAAAAATTCTATACTGTGCTTAAGGTTCTTGAAATTCAAATAAAGAAATGAGCTAAACAAGAAGAGCCAGGTCTGAGGGGATGACAGTGGTAAAAAAAAACACAAAGTGTAGGGTACTGGGTTGGTAGCAGTGCTATTTCAGCTTATAAAAGTTATTATGAATAAAACCTCTGGTGGAGAGCAAAGTAAACTATATTTACCATCATCATAAGACCAGTTATAAATGATGGAAGTGAGACTCGGCCCTTTACTAAATAGGCACTACATAAGAGAGAAAGGTTCTTAGGAAATATCAAGGTCAATTGTTGGATATTGTTTGGAGAAGCCACACAAATCAAGAGAAGTATAGTTTGTTGGGCAGATCCTCCCAAGGTGTCAATAATAGTTAAAAAGGCGGACCATGATGTTGCTTTCATGATATATAAGACAAAAATAAGTGTATTCTTCATCCCTTAATATATAGCAAATTTTTTAAATATGACTTTACTATCAAAAGTACTTTTTAGTTGTGTGGTCATTGACTTCACATTGAAGCATAGGGTAATGTTCAAGTCCCTGAGTAGATTTTCAATATCTCATTAGTACTTACTGCTGTAATTTTAAGTCTTTAAAAAAGTTTCATCTTCAATTTTAGCATAAAATATTCTTTCTTTCTTGGTTCTCATGTGAACAAAATCTTGTGCTAGAAAAAGTTTTTTGTTTTTTTTAAATATATTTTTTATTATTTACAAATATGACCTTATCTTATAAGTGCTATGTACTGTGCAGTCTTGCACTTCATGGCTCACCCCAACATCTGAGTCAATACATTCAACAATCTCTATTTGTCAAATACAGAGGAATTTTTTGTCATGTTTTTTTTTCAGTTGCACCAGTGGTCCCCAACCCTTTTTATGGCCGCGGACCGGTCAAAGTTTGATAATTTTATCGCGGCCCGTTAAAAGGGCGTTAAATGTTTATAAATTTAATTTATTTTGTTTTAATTGTATAGTTTTAATTTAATTGTATTTTAAAAATGCCTACAAAATTATGTAGAGTTACACCAAAAATTGAATAAAAATAATTTAATGTTTTAACTTACTACAACATTTAATCAATGAGAACTGCGAGCGTGTTTCTCTGCAACGAAACGAGACGGTCCCATCTAGGGGTAATGGGAGACAATGACACCCAAAGTATGCTGCTTTTGTCCAGTTTAATCTGTTGTTTTGTTTTGGTTGCTGTTACTGTAGAAAACCCCGCTTCCCACAGTTAGGATGTACATGACAATCGAGATTTAATTGCCATGGAGGCAATTTCAGGATATTTCACCATAACTTTAATCCAGAAGACTGGAAGAGTTGTTTTCTCGAATGTAGTTTTAAGGCCGTCGTCATTTGCAATCTGGAACAGTTCAACTTACAATTCTTTTTGCATAGACATGCTAGATTCGCTTTGGTTTTTTGACAAATGGGGCACGGATCCTTTCCTAACCAGTTCGTGCGTCTTTTGTGATTGGGAAGTAGCACTCGAATTCTTTTAAAAGCAAAGACATGTGTTCATGCACCAACTGGGACAATGAATACTCAGGCTCAGTCTGACCTATAATGATCACTAATGTTTGAAACATCCAAAATGCCTCTATTTACGCGCCAGTACCCACAACTCAAGTTTGGCATTAAAACAGCGACTTTGTCTGCCAACTTGAAAACAGTTGTCATTTTACCCCTGATGGGGCAGATTGAGTTCATTTAGCTTGATAAATATGTCACACGGGTAAGCCAGTTTTGATAACCATACCTTGTCACTGAAATATGCTGCCAGCGGTGACTTCTTTTCTGAGAGAAATCTTGACACAACTAAAACTCGTGGATTAATTATGCACTAGCGTCACCAGAAGACACTTTCAAATCAAGTCTTTGATGAGGTATCAATGACATTTCCGTGGGGAAAAAATGAAATAGTACGGAAATAGAAGTACATGTACGTCAGCTTGCCGACAAGGGGTGACCCATCAAAAGCACGCATGACAAAAGAGCACCAACATAAGAGCGCTGAAATTGATTGCTGCGGTTTTTCGGATCTGCGCTATTGTGTCATTGATGTTCTATTGACGGGGTGTCGCCAAAACTGGTTAAAAAATGTTGCTTCTTGTGTATGGAAAGACGCACAATCCCTGTTTTAAAAAAAAACAACGTACATAAAATTTTAATAATTTAATGTTCCTTTGGCGGCCCGGTACCATTTGTTCCACGGACCGGTACCGGTCCGCGGCTCGGGGGTTGAGGACCACTGAGTTAGGCTATTTATTATCTATTTATTGTCTGTTTTTAATGTTGGGGCTAGGTTTTTTTTATTATTATTACAAGGGGATCACCAAAACAGTACATAGTGTTTTGAAGAAATGTTATGGTTGTCTCCCTTCAAACCTCTAAACACGTAGGTTTTTTCAATCAATGCGAACGTGTTAAGAACAGCAAAAATTCATTTTGACGTTATTAGTTGTTGTTTTTTTTATTAATAATTTATTTTATGTAAATCTCACTAAAATAGTTGAAAAGTATACTTGTTAATCTGAACCCATGGGTACATTCGATTTCCAGAAATGTCGATAACAAAAAAAAATAAACTCAGTTTTTACTCAACTTTTTTTTTCTTTTTAGTTGTTGTTGTTGTTGTTGTTAAGAAATCCGGTATCCCTTACACAAATTTCATGTGATGGTCGAGAAATGTGTCTCTCGGAACGTAATTGTAGTTGTAGCCTACTTTTATTCAAGATTGGCCGTGTTGATAGTAATGATAATAGTTGAAAAAACTGGCCCGGTGCTTGTCCTATGTCATGGACGACATTGAGCCATGCAAATTGTGGTTTAAAAACAAAGGTCAGACGCTGTCTGTTTGCTTTTGTTTTGTTGTTGTAATGATAATGAGCATCAACTAGTGTCAGCTTGACCGGCATTCAATGAACCCTGAGAAGGGGACCTGAGTCCCATGCTATAGATAGCTTAATGTTAATGCCCATATTTTGCTTATGGCAATAAGGATTTGCACGCGCTGTGAAGATCGTGCCCTGGGGCAGGTGCCTCTTTCAGCCACACTTCTCACAGACCTGCACATAACATTGAAACAGAAGTAATAGCTGACCATGGCACGAGAAAAGTTTCGGGGGCCATTGCGATCAATGTTCGATTGGGGAATATCTGAGACATTCAACATGACTGTATGCTGTGCTTGATTTTTTTCCCCTTCAAATTCAGGTTTTTAATTGTATAGATAAATACCAGAGCCACGTGACAGGCCTATCCTTGTCCAGATTTTACCATGACATTAACTTGGCCCACACACAACATGACACCTTCCTCTCCCTTGTTAGTTTTACTGTTGTTGACAAATTCTCTGCCTATCCCCAGGCCCGAATTCTTTGGCCTGTCGCGTGCATGGTAGGTTTTGTTTGAGACTACAATAAAATCATCGACATAATTTTACAGCTAATGTTGCAAGGCGATGGTAGGGGGTGCACCAAATTATACTTCAGTTGAAGTTGAAAGTTATTTCCATCGCACCCAGAGGTGTATGCCGTAAACTGTTCATCGGAATGGTCATGGTGACAAAACTCTTTCGTTGCGTCTGGTAGTTGTCAGATGCAAAACAAAAATGGAGTTGGGGCCACATTGTGTACTGAGAAAGCAAACAAAAGAGTGCGGTTAATCATGTAGCTGCAGGAGTGCCCTCAATTCTTCAAATGAATGAATGAGAGGCAGCCGTCTCCTACTCCCTCCCCTTACTCCCTCTCCTCCCTCCCCCTACTCCCTATCCTCCCATGCCTCAACCTTTCCCATGTGGTGCTGGCTGTTGTGTCGGCATTTAGGGATTTGTTGTCACCTGTCCACACACCTTACCCGTTGACGGCCTCGCCCGGGGTGGGGGAACTCTGCGACCGCGGCTCGCTTTCAGTTTGTTTTACCTAACTTGGACCTCACCGGCGAAAGCGGGTCATCTCCTGACTAGAAGTCTAGCTTCACTGTAACGACTTCGCCCTCCGCTGACACGGGGTCTACTTGTCATTGACTTTGTAGACACGGCCCACGGTAATACTTTGTAATTACAACCTGTGACCCACCGAGAGAAATCACCGCCAGCCTAGGGGCGTAGTTGGGGGGTGGGGGCATAGGAGGGGCAAGAAAACTATGGCACCGCAAATTCGATGGAGCTTGATGATTTTTAAATCCTTTATATTAACTCGTGGTGTCTGGTTGTTTGTTTGAACCCTTGATTGCTTGCTTGTCGAAAAAACCTTTGATTAATTTTTAACCCACTTCCTCGTAAGCTACCAAGCTGAAATTTTGCAGGCAGTTTTGTACCGATGATAAAAACAATGTATCAAAATTTCAGATCGATCGCATGTACCGTAATTAAATTATAGATTTTTTAGATTATTTTATTTATTCCTATGTATCATGTTATTTTTTTAGATAGAGTGTAAGGGTGCGCACTATATTGAACAACCTTTCTGTCGCGCAATAAGGTGCGTATTTTATTGACAACACTTTGTATAAACATATTCCTGATCGGTGCGCATTATATTAAACATGTTTTACGACACAACTACAATTTTGTATTTTTGGATGGTCTTGCGCTGCGTATTATAATGAACATTCATTTAGTTACTTCTCGTATATAAAGGATTTCTAGTCAAAAACTTGTTTTTTTTTACGTTTTTTAAAATTAAATCCTTTATATTAACTCGTGGCGTCTGCTTGCGTGCCTGCTTGCTTGCTTGCTTGCTTGTCGCCAAAACTTTGGATTGATTTTTAACCCACTTTGTCGTAAGCTAGCGAGCTGAAATTTTGCAGGCAGTTTTCGTGCCGATGATAAAAACGATGTATCAAAATTTCAGATCGATTGCGTGTACTGTAATTAAATTATTGAATTTTTATATTATTTTATTTATCTCTATGTATCATGTTATTTTTTGAGATAGAGTGTCGCTATGCGTATTATATTGAACGACCTTTCTGTCGCGCAATAAGGTGCGTATTTTATTGACAACACTTTTTATAAACATATTCCTGATCGGTGCGCTTTATATTAAACATGTTTTACGACACAACTGCAATTTTGTATTTTTTGGATGGTCTTGAGCTGTGTATTATAATGAACATTCTTTTAGTTACGTCTCGTACATAAAGGATTTATAGTCAAAAACTTGTTTTTTTACGGTTTTTTTTATTTGAGTTGAAAATTAAGCATTTGAAGTGTGAAGGCGGAGATTGGCTGTTTAAATTGAATCTTGTTCCGGCAGCCAAACGTTGTAGTTCTGGTGTATAGCTACGCTCCTGCCTGCACCACGCAATGTCCACAGAATGGTTCCTCTACAGGTGTAGTGTAGCGTACACCCAGGTACTCTGTTGACGACGCTCCACGACACTGCCTATTGTCACCGCAGACAGCGAAAGGGACTATAAACATTTCTGTTGTTGGTGGATTATTACAGCAATTTGTTTATGTGTGTTCCGTGAATGATTACAAAACTCGTGTTATTTGGTGTGTGTGTTTTTTTTTAAAAAGGTGGAGTAAATTGTTATTTGTTAATTATTGCCGTCATCGTCAAACGTCCAAATATCCCTGTTGTTGTGGATTAGAGAATGACAACAAACATCGTATTGCTATCTTGTTACTTCCAAATGGGGACTTTGCCGTCAATGGCACATTTGATTTTTAACAAATCACTGTGTGTGTAAGCCCGAGTAACTTATCCTTGTTTGATAAATACGAAATATTAAACTTCCTGAAATGTACATAAAGTATTTTATAATTATAAATGCTCAAAACCTCTTTTTACATCGTTCCCTTTTCCAAAATTAAAATATAAGCTCAAACAATGACGTCATTTAATATTTTACGATGAGAAACACCACACCATTTTTTTAACTGCTATGGACTGTTGTACTATATCCAATGTTCCCTTTAAGCTGCGCGGCTCAGCCGCCGCGCAGATATCTGACCGGCGCCGCGCAGCAGTTTCGAATTACCGCGCGGCAAATTTTGTAAAACATTGCACACAAAATGGATGCTGCGCAACTTTGCACACGAGTTTTTTAACTTTGCACACGAACCAACGAACCCTAGAAAGAACATTGATTATGTCCCTCAGCGTTACGGGACATACTGTATATATATTATATAATTTGACAAACGGCATTTTCGGAATTCTGGATAGTTTGTTTTTTCCCAGAAAAGCGAAAAAGGGCGGGGAGGGGGGCAAAAATCCAGGTGACACTAACCGCTTGCTACTCCCTGGCTTAACTGGAAATAGTAGGTCGTCGTATAGTAGGTCGTCTCGTCGTATAGTAGGTCGTCTCGTCGTATAGTAGGTTGTCTTGTCGTATAGTAGGTTGTCTTGTCGTATAGTTGGTCGTCTCGTCGTATAGTAGGTCGTCTCGTCGTATAGTAGGTTGTCTTGTCGACGTATAGTAGGTCGTCTTTATGATATCAGAGATGTATACCGGTGCCTCTTGTTTTATTGGTTTCAAATCTTTGGCAGGAGCTCGCCACCCGTCGCTCATGTCCCACAATCTATTCCGTCAATAGGTGAAACATGTGTCAAAGTTACAGGTCAACTGATTGGTCACCGGTCGCGGTGTGATTGTTGCAGTTCAACGGCCCATTTGAGCAGATATGACGTTAGAGCATATATTGGCTGCCGCAGGCTCGCCCAGAGGAAGCCATGTGTTCTACTGTATGGGTCGCGGGTTGTTGAGTTTTCACGTGCGACTTGGATGCAATAGATTCCATTCGAGTGTATCATGTGGTTAATGGGTCTACCGTCATGTGGGGGTAGGAGCGTCGGCGGCCTATGAATATCGTCATATCAGTGGGATTTTTATAAGGCATGAAATAAACTATGTTTGTGTTTTGGCTTAGTTTTTCAACATTATATTTTATTTTTATTTTACTTCCTCCACCTGGTTTCCGGCAACTATTCAGTTCAGTCGAAATTGATTGATATATGTAATAATGTATCAGTGCTGATATCTTCTTGGTACCCACCCTTACCGCATTGTGTGTCTGAATGTGTTGATGTGTAACCGATGAGTTCAGCAGTTTAACCCACAAGTTTAACACAAGTGTCTCCAACAGGGAGATTTCCATCTCGACACGGTCTACTATTTTATTTGTTCCACCTACCATGCTGACTGGAGACATCCCATCGCGTTATGTACGTCGGCAATAACTGCTGAAAGGGTCTCGCGTTTCAGCCCGTTAGCGCGGAAAATGGTTTTAACTTCTGGTATCTTCATATACACTGTCACTGGGTTATGTAGACGTGACTATTTTTTTTTAAATTCTCCATTGATATGTCAATTACTATGGGAATTTTCTTAATGGACAAAACCTTTCCCACTCCAAACCATCCTCTCTCTCCCACTCCAAGCCGTCCTCTCTCTCACTCCAAGCGTCCTCTCTTCCACTGCACAACCGACCTCTCTCCCACTCCTCCCACTCCAAGCTGCCCTCTCTCCCACTCCAAGCCGTCCTCTCTCCCACTCATAGCCGTCCTCTCTCCCACTCCAAGCCGTCCTCTCTCCCACTCCAAACCGTCCTCTCTCCCACTCCAAGCCGTCCTCTCTCTCACTCCAAGCCGTCCTCTCTCCCACTCCAAGCCGTCCTCTCTCCCACTCCAAGCCGTCCTCTCTCCCACTCCAAGCCGTCCTCTCTCCCACTCCAAGCCGTCCTCTCTCCCACTCCAAGCCGTCCTCTCTCCCACTCCAAACCGTCCTCTCTCCCACTCCAAACCGTCCTCTCTCCCACTCCAAGCCGTCCTCTCTCCCACTCCAAGCCGTCCTCTCTCCCACTCCAAACCGTCCTCTCTCCCACTCCAAGCCGTCCTCTCTCCCACTCAAAGCCGTCCTCTCTCCCACTCCAAGCCGTCCTCTCCCCCACTCAAAACCGTCCTCTCTCCCACTCCAAGCCGTCCTCTCTCCCACTCCAAGCCGTCCTATCTTCTAATGTCACTTGCCGTAAATTCGCCACTGGAAACGTACGCAGTGAAGAATAAGGTGTGGTAACGTTTTATTCTTATTATGTGTTCATCAGGTGCTTGAATCATTGCACTAACACATGATCGATGACTGGGATTAAAGTTAACCGAGATGGACTTGCCTCTATCTTTATAAGCCTGCATTGAGGTTACCAGAGACAGAGACCAGAGTCACAGGAAATACTTGTGGAATTTATGGAATTGTTCAACTCTATTGTTATTATGTTAAATATCTACCCCTACTGCTCCAGTGTTGCTTTTTTCCCATGTTTTTAAAGGTGTTTTTATTTTTTATTCCCTTATATTAACTTCGAAATCTTGTCGTCATCTCTGTCGTGATCTCTTCGTACGTCGGGCGGGGGAAAAAAGACCCACTTCCCGTGATGCCATCGAGCTGAAATTTGGCACATTGACTTGTGTCACCTAACAATGCATCTTATCAAAATTTCAGATCGATCGAACGTACCGTAATTAAATTAATGCATTTTTAGTTTATCTATATAAAACTATATGTAGCAGTCGCTATTGTTTACATTTTACGGGTCACTTGACTTCACGCCAGCCAGCGGTGAACACATGTCGTGTTTTAACCAGGTGGAATTGACTCAGTTTCAGGCTGTAAATGTTTGTCGCGTTGGAACATAATCAATATAAGTTCTGTCTCATATATAAGGGATTTATAGTCAAAAACTTTGTTTTTACGGGTTGTTTTTTTAAATCCCTTATATTAACTTCACCGCCGTCTCTGTTGTTCGTCGTCGTTCAGTCGGGAGGGTGGAAAAACAAAAGTAAAAAATGACCAACTTCTCATGATGCCATCGAGCTGAACTAAATGCTTGTATAGTGATTGCTTTGGGAAATAGGATCTACACCAACCACGGACTCAGTGCTTTTAGACTACTTTATGAAATAGTCTCTTTACTGACAGTAGTTAAGAAAGACAATGATTGCGGTACATGCCACTGCCGAATCCACCCTTCCACCGACACCACTACGTGTACTACCAACACCGCCGCCGACTCTACCGCTCTCACCAACTCCACAATCGGCGTTAAACCATTGCGAGAAAATCAATGATATTCTCAGACGTGTGGTCTACTACCGCCTGCAAGTACAGCGTCAGAGACGTGTACAGTGTTAATGAGATCAACCCTGTAACCTTGTGTGTTAGTGTACACAGTGTTAATAGGCTCACCCCGCTAACCTTGTGAGCAACTCATGTTTCCCCAGTTCACCCAGCCTGGCGGGATTATCCCCTTTAAGTCCGGTGTAATCCTAGACTTAAGATGGTAGCAAGGTTACTTAGTGTCTAAGCTTACAATCTAAGACGGGGATAGAAAAAAAAAGGGGGGGGGGAGTCTGGCGTCGCCCTCTCTATAGTCAGTCATGGAAGTGTGGCTGACGCTATAGTGACTAACGCTTACAGCCAGACCTGCGTTCATGCAGACTAACGCTTGCAGCTAGACCTGCGTTAATACTGACGCTTAATGCCAGACCTGCGTTCATCTACATCCATCCTGTTACTGTATATCACTAAACAGGCAGACCTGCTATTATAAGTAACTGAATATCGCTTTATAATTTAGGACTTTAGAATGTAGGACCTGCTACTGAAATACTCAGACTTTACTTTGTCACCAAAACATTTTTCGCCCAAGACAAATCTTAAGCGGGTTATGAGCTGGTCTTTGTTGGGCATTGTCTGCTGTTGTAGCTGCTGTAGTGCAACACGTACGTTTGACAAACAACTGTTGATGTTAAGCTCGCTAATTACATCCACATGTTGTGTGGCCCTTAGAGGTTCTCATGTTGTGACTATCTGACAACGGCGTGGAGGTGTTACAATATTTGCCCAAGGGTTTTTTCGGGTGTGGGAATGGGCGGGCGGGTTGGGTTTTATAGATAGGCGATGAAACAAACCCAAGCCAACGTTTATTGCGGCAATAATCATAGCCATGTTAAGATCTTATAAGGATTTTTTTTAATGTTGATGTCTTGTTTTATTAGATGAAATCGGTGTGTCCATATTTAATACTTGAGACACGGGGTCTATCTTCTATCTTATCTATACAGACGCTCCTTCTATGCAGAAGATAATTGCGTCCACAGACCATGACGGATGATCGGAGATATTTTGAAATTTAAGTCGATCAAACAGCGTCACCGTTGCATCATGGGAGAGATGAAAGAGTTGGTTGTGTAAAAAGTTCGTGAGAGTTGCTGAGTGGACGTCTGAATTCTTGACAAGTTCTTTAATTACGGGACCTGGAACTGGGAGAATTAATGCATGTATATGGCAGACCTGACCTGACTTTGTTTTGTATCTGTAACAGCTTGCATTTTACTTGCATGTTTAATCACATTTTCCTATGGTCACATCCAGTTTCTAAAATAGCGTGTAGATGGGTAGTAATACTATAACAACGTATAATTAATATTATAACGTAAAGTTTTCTATAACTTACAGTTACTGTGATAACTCGTTACAATAGAGAAAAATATCCGGATATATAGAAAGAGAGACCCGTTAGCTAAATGCCCGGAGTGTCGGTGTAAGACCTAATGTTTCATGGTCTACTGAGGTATGTTTATGTAACAATTTGTGTGAACCAAGTACGTAACATCACTACAAGATGTCCGTCCAGCGGTCCAGACGCGGTCAATCAACAAGTGCCGTGCGTGCTCCACCAGCTGTTTGCTGACCGGGTCAAAGGGCCACGCATTCCTCAATGACACAACCTGATGTGGTCCAGCATCTCCAAATAAGTTGTACGTCAAATTTACGGTAGGTCCTCTGTATTCAAACCAACAATTAGCTCAACTCTGTGGCCGGTATCCTCCATTTTAAAGCTACCGTGAGCGCGTTATACCCTGAAAAAACGCGGCATTTTCAACCTCACTTTTCGGGTATCCGTGAGTCGTCGGTCAATGTGGTTAACATCAACTTAACTTTCAGCTGATATGGGAGATGGTGCGGTTTACTTGTGTGGCTGGCAGTGTATACATGACATGCTTGTTGGTATGTATATAGCGGCGGTGGTCAGTCAAGTTGGTGCTTTGTGTACACGTGTTTGTAAGTAGTTCATAGCGGCGGTGGTCAGTCAAGTTGGTGCACTGTGTACACGTGTTTGTAAGTAGTTCATAGCGGCGGTGGTCAGTAAAGTTGGTGCACTGTGTACACGTGTTTGTAAGTAGTTTATAGCGGCGGTGGTCAGTCAAGTTGGTGCACTGTGTACACGTGTTTGTAAGTAGTTCATAGCGGCGGTGGTCAGTAAAGTTGGTGCACTGTGTACACGTGTTTGTAAGTAGTTTATAGCGGCGGTGGTCAGTCAAGTTGGTGCACTGTGTACACGTGTTTGTAAGTAGTTTATAGCGGCGGTGGTCAGTCAAGTTGGTGCTTTGTGTACACGTGTTTGTAAGTAGTTCATAGCGGCGGTGGTCAGTCAAGTTGGTGCACTGTGTACACGTGTTTGTAAGTAGTTTATAGCGGCGGTGGTCAGTCAAGTTGGTGCTTTGTGTACACGTGTTTGTAAGTAGTTTATAGCGGCGGTGGTCAGTCAAGTTGGTGCTTTGTGTACACGTGTTTGTAAGTAGTTCATAGCGGCGGTGGTCAGTCAAGTTGGTGCACTGTGTACACGTGTTTGTAAGTAGTTTATAGCGGCGGTGGTCAGTCAAGTTGGTGCTTTGTGTACACGTGTTTGTAAGTAGTTCATAGCGGCGGTGGTCAGTCAAGTTGGTGCACTGTGTACACGTGTTTGTAAGTAGTTCATAGCGGCGGTGGTCAGTCAAGTTGGTGCACTGTGTACACGTGTTTGTAAGTAGTTTATAGCGGCGGTGGTCAGTCAAGTTGGTGCTCTGTGTACACATGTTTGTAACTAGTTTATAGATGCGGTGGTCAGTCAAGTTATTGCTCTGTGTAAACGTGTTTGTAAGTAGTTTATAGCGGCGGTGGTCAGTCAAGTTGGTGCTCTGTGTGTCCGAATCGAAAGCAGCGCATAAGTACTCAAGTGGGATATGAAAGTCCATGGAGGTCAAGTTGTTTAATCGTGTGTCCGAATAAGAATTTATATTCTGTGGTGTGTTTATATCAAGTGAGATAGTACTATCGTCTTTTTCCCCTAGAAAGACATTTGTTACTATGTGAAACGGCGGAAATAGATTAGCCTCTTTGCAGCGAATAATCGCTTCAGTGTGGTGAAAACTTGACTAAATAAGTGCGTCACACAAACTTACGGAATGATCATCACAGGTCATGAGTATCTGCCGTCATTTTCTTTTAACTTGGGGTAAGCCGAGGAATTCCAGTTGTACGTCCATAGATGAATTGTGAGACACTTTTTGGGTTCATATGAACTATTCTATCTTGATCTGTGTGGGAAAAACGTGTCTTATAGGAAACAATATGTGTACGTGAAACTTTCTGTGATGTTAGACAAGGTGGTTCACCAACATATCCTGTAAGCCTCTGGCTACCATCTTGTCGACCTGCTCCGTCTGTTGTAAATTTTCTGGGTGCTGGGTAACACTACTCGCATCTAACGACTTCTGTAGAGAAACCTCACTAACGTATCCCGTGCCCAATGGGATATTTCCGCTGTAAGTTTCCAGTATTTCCCAACGAAGTGACCTGATAGCCTTTTGGGGTGCTCTCTGGATTACGTAACGGCCGTTGATGAGGTGGGACTCGAACCCGCGCCCTGGGATGTCGTTGCTTGCACCTGTGCAGAGAAAGCCCAGCCCGCGTGGCAAGCAGCATGTCCATCACTCCCCAAACAGCAGCACCACAAATGTTTATGGCAGCACCACCATCAACACCAACCATTGTTCACGTCGTGGAAGTATGGTGCTCATTAAGGTAAGGAGGAGTGGGTTTAGAGCTGACTATGGGGCTATCAAATACAATAAATAGGGCAAGGTGCTCAGAATGACACACAGATATTGGGTTGTTTTTCTTTCATTATTTCAGTGCTTACAATACAATAGTTATCAATTAACATTTTTAGAATTTTATCTTTAAATTTTCGGGAGTTAATATCAAATGGAACGGTAGGTAGCAACTCTGTAATCTCATTCAACTTTTTGTCCTCGCAAGAGTTGGGTAAGTGTGTGGAAAATGCTTGGACAATTATAAAAGAAAAAGAGTAGGTTACTTTGATGTTGATGTGTATAGATGCTGATATGCATTTTTAATGTTCAAGGCTCGAGCTGTATACATAGATCTTTTTATGTATCTTTGTTCCCAAGCGGGACATTTCATGCCACAATGAAAATTGATAAGTCCACAATACTTGGTTAGATCACTCAAGTTGAAGACACTTTGATTCGTGATTGTGTGAAAATAAATTGTGGTCATCAAATCGTTTTCTAATTACTTTCGCCGCTGCTATTAGTAGCACAGTATCACAGTATCGGCTTATCCTTTGTTTTCTAATTACTTTCGCCGCTGCTATTAGTATCACAGTATCGGCTTATCCTTTGTTTAAAACATTGCATTATTTACTATTTTAGATTATATTGAGATCCTTTCAGGCTCTTTTTTTTCCTTTCTTCAGACTCAGTTTTTCTATGCAGCACAATAGTTGCACACCACTTGGGAAACGGGTATTTCCATTTATTTGTATGCCAAAAACATACACCTTGGCGTGAGTGTTATGAGGAAGGAAGTGTTAGGAGGCTATGAGGGTTTTCCCCCAGCTCCATCATCTAAGTTTTCTATTTTGTATCAGTTGTTTTACATCGGTATGAAGCGACGGAAAGAGCGGAGAGATAGGCTCAATCTGAACCAGTCCGCTGCGAGAGGCCTTCGTTTTTATGTCACTCAAATATTTCATCCGGTAAATGCTCGCAAGCTGTAGGTGTGTTGATGGTAATTTATAAGGTTAAAGTACCAAAATAAGCAGAGCGCTGTTAATGAATAAAACATTTCTTAAGTCTAATCCAACCCAAAGCCCTGGATTATTCAGTCCTCATACTAATAACGTACACTAGTTTTCGAAAGGAAATGCTAACAAGCCTTAACTACCTTCTGTGGCTGCCGGTTCTACATGTGAAAGCATTTTTGTTTTTGTTTTTTCCTGTAGAATAGCCCCTAACATTCTACGAGTTGATTTAATGTAGTTATACGTTTTGTTCATTATTCGTTCGACCCACCGAAAAGAGGAACAAGGCATGCAATGTTTTTATGTTTGTTCTTCTAGCGTTTTTTTTTCTTCTTAGAGTCATATAGGTAAGATGTTTGTTTGTAAAATCGTTTCTCGTTCATGTAGATTTTCCCATGTTTGTTATATTTTTAAGGCACCTGATATTGATACGTGACTTACCACTTATTGCCCAGTTAGCACGATGCTAACTTTTAAAAGCGAAACCACAAGGTCCAGAGAGATGATGAGACTGAAGGAATAGTTCCCACAATGTTTGTAGGGCGTTGTTGAAAACACAAATTTGTCACGGTCGTGGAGAAGAAGTGATATTAAAAAAAAATAACGCTATCTTCGTCTGGTAGCGTTAACATGAAATCCAAGAAATACCAGGGGAACGCCCCCCCCCCTTTTTCTTTCCCCACCTTTTTTTTCGCCATGTAATCTTAAGATGGGAGGAAGGTCAAAGCCAGTAGCTTGTGTTTGATTATACCCCATATTCACTAAGTTGTACAGTGTACAGCCATCTTCTGTCATCTGTTTTTTTTTATTGCCAGTTTGTAATGGGAATGTTTTTTGTTAATAAATGAGAGGCATGTCTCTTTTGAATCGTGCTATGGGAACCGTTAAATCTGGAGATTAAATCTTTGCAGTTTCTTCTTTTTATTTGCTTCATAACTACAAGAAATACTTACCCTATGTAACTTTCAGTGCATGATAAATCGTCATGCTAATTCAAGATAGAATATGGCCGGTTTTTTTTATTTAACTACAAACCGAAACATTTGATTCACAACTTGGTCAGCTATGGTTGATTGACTTTTAAATGTTTGGGCGGCACATAAAATGTTCGGTTGGTAGATATAAAAGTGTTGTAATATTGTTCACCAGGAATAGTAAAAAGAATTGTCTAACGGTGATTTATTTATTGTCGGTCATCTGGCTACAGGAGTACCCAGCGTCGGAGGAAGTCGTAGACAATGGTGTCCATTTTCAGTTGGGTCACGTGTTGTGAGAATTTTGCAAATTTTATTTAATTTATGAATCTTCGTGTTACATTCTAATTGACAGAGCATGACGGGATATGCTAGTGCGAGTATTGTTGCCTTTGAAATATGTATGTCCCCCGTTAGTTAAATCGAGGGGGAAAATGTGAGGCTATTGTGAAGGTTGTTAGAGACGAGATGGGGTGGTGTGGAGGACAGAACACACGTACCAGGATTACGTGAACACACCCTTCCACCTCCATCTCATTCACCAGCACATGTTTTGGGGTTTTTGTTGTTATTTTTTCCCTTGAAACTGGAAAAAAAATGTCTCAGGTATGGGGGAGAAGTTTTGAATGGAAGAAAACGGCGAGTAGACATGCAATGGCCGTGAGCCGGATTAACGTCTTTCACCTCCTTCCACCACCCTGCCCTCCAGTGAGGTGAGTGCTGTATATAGCAGAGCCTCGGAACTGTGAGATAAGGTTAGTGTGTGGCCGGGGGGGGGGTAAGAATGGTTTGGCTTGAAGGTGTAGAAATGTTGAGTCAGGCATGCCCGTGGGGCCGGAAATGTTACTGTTTATAGGATAGTTCTGAGGGTTGTTTGGAAGTATAGGCAATATTTGAGATAGAGATCTAGATTATCGGATACCTATGCTGCGTTTTTTTTTCAATGTTCGTCGCTTGTGGTGTCGCCTGTGACTGGTATGGCCTTCTAATAGTTGCTCTTGTGGTGTCGCCTGTGACTGGTATGGCCTTCTAATAGTTGCTCTTGTGGTGTCGCCTGTGACTGATATGGTCTTCTAATAGTTGCTCTTTCGCGGCAGCAGTGTTCGAAGACATGTGCTGTGAATGCCTTTGAATGGTATGATCCGATGTGTTGTGTGACCAGGCCGTTACATGTACAACAACCAGGAAACAGATGCCCTTGAACTCATGTGTCATTAGGACACGAGGCGATGGTCGCCATTTCCGCTGGACATTGTCGCAGTATTCCAGGTGTCTGGTCCATGCGAGACAAGACCGGAAGGACACACAAAACACTGGGTGTTGTCGCCGTGAGATGGTCCCATCGTCGTTATTGTGTGTCCATTGTGTTGATCTATGAAATGTTTAGGTCAGGTGTTCACACGGCGGGTCTTCAGCGGTTGACATTGGACAGCTCTTTGACCAGTTAGAAGTGTCCACTCGGGGGAGCTCAGTGATCTATCACCCCGTCAGTTTGGATGTCCACCACGGCTGGTCAGCGGTTTCTGGTGTTGGCTCAAGCTGACGTCATTTCACTTGAGTTCAACTTTGAAACCTTTATTTAGTCTGTGTTCTGTGCTTGAATATTTTCACAGTTGTGGACGCACAGACTTCAATGCCCTGCTGGAATTCTTGCTGTGTCGTTAGGTTTATCATAGATCAATTTTAGCTTTCATGCGTGCGCTTAAAAAAAAAGCACATTTTAAAACTGATCAAACGTGTAGATTTCAGTGAAGTTTCCTTTGGTGTGTATCAAAACATGTCATTTGGTGTGTATCAAAACATGTCATTTGGTGTGTATCAAAACATGTCATTTGGTGTGCTGGAATATTTTCCTACTTTTGCAGTTCATATTTGTACTTCATTCGGCTATACCTGGAGTATTGATGCACAGTTTGCATAATCGGAATCTAGACTAGTTAACGGCATAAGCTGAATAGTCTAATAATATGACGGCCTAAGCTGAATAGTCTAATAATATTATATTAATATAACGACCTAAGCTGAATAGTCTAATAATATAACAGCCTGAGGTGAATAGTCTAATAATATAACGGCCTAAGCTGAATAGTCTAATAATATAACGGACTAAGCTGAACAGTCCTAATAGATCTTAGAAGCATTTAATAGTGGTTGGATTATAATGTAAATTTGGAACTCTTCCTGCGGCTTTGGCTTTTAGCTCAGGAATTGAGATTGTTATCTTGTCTTTCCTAAATTAAATATCATGATAAATAAGATAAATTCAATGTTAAATAGAAGCCGGTTTGATTCGCTATTCGCATTTTACTATCTTTCCGATGCCACTAAAACGTTGTTTGGAAGGAGGCTCCGTAATTATAGCGTTATGAACACGTAAGAACTCAATATTTCTCTCATTTCAAAGCTTCATGTGTTGACAATTGACAATCAGAAGTTCAACAATTGGCTGGTCATTTCTTTAACTGATCTTTTTTTTTAAGTAGCGGTATTTGCCATAGGGAAAGGGGGGGGGGACATACTTGAAAACGATGGACTGAATTCAAAATCAGTAAAATGAACAACTTCGCGTGACGATGAGATGGCACATTATTCTATCGTTTTGTCATCTCTCGTCTTACCTTAATCCTGAACTAATCTTGTGTTTTAAATTGCTCGTGTTTACCCGGTCCTCGCCGAGACCGGTTCATTGTTTTTATGCATCTCTGTCTTGGGTAGTGGCTGTGATTTTGATCCAATAGTTGACATCTTGGATCTCGATGACTAGATTCTGTGTCTTATATACACATTCATTCTTATCATCGGTGCTGTCTGGATTAATGATCACGTATTTGTGATGCTGGTCTCTGAATCCTATACTACAGATCTTTTTGTATCTTTGATTCCCGGTTTTTGTTCCAGGATCTCCGTTCTGTGTCTGTCCTTTCTGATATTCGAATCTCGGATTACCGTTCTTGTATCTTTGATTTCTCGTATGAGAATATTGATTAAGGCCTGTGTGACTTGTCTTGATTACGACCCTTGTGTCTTGATTACGGTCCTTGTGTCTTGATTATTGATATTTAAATCTTGTAATAACTTTCTTGTGTCTCAGATTCCTGAATTTATTAACACGAAGTACTATTCTTGTATTTATTCAAATAACATATTTCGTATTACAGTGTGTCGTCGCCTTGTGGGAGATTTTTTCCAACACGGGTATTAATGTGCTTAACCTAATGATGGTGTGTTTTATAGATAGATATCAATAGACCTGTGTGTGTTACATCATGACTTAGTTGGTGACCGGGGTTCTCACTGTGTGTGTTACATCATGACTTAGTTGGTGACCGGGGTTCTCACTGTGTGTGTTACATCATGACTTAGTTGGTGACCGGGGTTCTCACTCGAGCAACAATCCCGTGGATACAGTTGTTTTTAAGGCGACCCATAAAAGCATATCCAGAGAGGCAGCTTTTTTGTGACGTCACATTCGGACTTGGGCGGAAGATGCGAGATCTGTTGGACATCGATAGCGTGCTGGAGGCTCTCAGAACTGCGGTGAGGAAAATTGTCGATGATTTAGAAGTCTATCTGAAGGTTTGTGGTTTTAAACTGGGTGTCGACGACTTTTGGGACTTTATTGGTGGTTGAGATTCGGAGAATGTTTTGATCGTTCTGTCTCGTATCTCTGTTTATTAGGATTGCGGTGTGTTTATGATATTGAGGCGACCGACGCGAATGTGTCAAGTAGTTAAGCTTCATATTTAACTTTGAATATAACGGTACATATATAAATTATGTAAGTTGATATTATTACAAAATCCAAAATTCGAAGTGTTTAGTCTAAATGGATTTAATTTAAACAGAGTTAGGCCTATACAAATCTAAATAATATTGTTATTATAATAAGAGCCTTCGTAAAAGTGATAACTTATGCATCAATGTGGAAACTCAAGAGAATAGAATAAACAATCATTCTCGTTTATTAGTGTACAATTCTTTCATCGTTGATACGTCCAATATATTTGAAGCTATTCCACGTAACATAATACAGGGAAAATAGTTAACATATTATTTTTTCTCTTTTTAATAATACCCCACCAATAGTTTAATAATACCCCACAAATAGTTTAATGATACCCCACCAATAGTTTATTATACCCCACCAATAGTTTAATAATACCCCACAAATAGTTTAATGATACCCCACCAATAGTTTATTATACCCCACCAATAGTTTAATAATACCCCACAAATAGTTTAATATTACCACACCAATAGTTTATTATACCCCACCAATAGTTTAATAATACCCCACCAATAGTTTAATAATACCCCACCAATAGTTTAATAATACCCCACCAATAGTTTTAGAAACGCTTGAAGATTCGATCGAGCGCACCGTAATCAAGGTGATTACAATCTTCGTGTAATTCACAAGCCCGGCTCTGTCTTTTTCAAAACCTTCCTACCCAAAGGGACTTAGTCGTTGTCGGTCGGCGTTGTTAGAACACTTTGAGAACAAGACAATAAATATAACCCGATTCATGTACAGCCAGTTAGCGTACTATTCGCTTGAGTCTTTGGCGCTAACACGTCATGTAATAAGGTTTTCTATATTGTATTATCCAATGTTAATGTGGTTGGGTTTTTTTAAAAATTAGAAATAACATTGTAAAAGTTCAAATAATATTTAACGACTCTTCTTTTGAGATCACTTGTTTTAGTCACTGATGCCATCCAGACTTTGTCTCACCGGGGAACTTTTGAGATCACCTGTTTTAATCACTGATGCCATCCAGACTTTGTCTCACCAGGGAACTTTTGAGATCACTTGTTTTAATCACTGATGTCATCCAGACTTTGTCTCACCAGGGAACTTTTCTAATTTAACCATTTAAACAATATTCCCTGCTTTCGATTTTCGTCTTGTGCCGTTTTCATTTTAAACAATTCCCTTTACGTTGATTTACGTTCTTTGACATCGCCAATAAAACCTACAATAAAGAAAATACAGTCAAAATTTATTTCTCTTACATTCTTAAAACACATCCATACCTTAAATGACTGTGGTCCAATTTTATGACTATACCACAACACTGTTACAATATACTTGCTTGTAAAGATGATTACTTATCTAAAGCGTCTGGCAGCAAACTATGAGTCATGAGTCTCACATTCATTCTAAATGGTTTTTGTATATTCAGAGTCGCTAGTGCCCGAACTACGTTTGAAGTTTGACCACTGACTTTGATTTTCTTGAGATGGCCCAGGGACGATCAAGGCCATTTGTTTGGTCAAGTCTTGTGGATTGTGGTATCTCGTTTTATTCCATCCACTGTACACTCACTACACCATCCACTATACACTCACTACACCATCCACTATACACTCACTACACCATCCACTATACACTCACTACACCATCCACTATACACTCACTACACCATCCACTATAAACTCACTACACCATCCACTATACACTCACTACACCATCCACTATACACTCACTACACCATCCACTATACACTCACCACACTATCCACTAGACACTCAGTACACCATCCACTATACACTCACTACACCATCCACTATACACTCACTACACCATCCACTATACACTCACCACACCATTCACTATACACTCACCACACCATCCACTATACACTCACTACACCATCCAGACCCGCGCATCCCCCACTTGTATCTCCACCGACCCTAGATCACGCCGTGGCGTTTATCTGAACGTCAGTAGTTGCTAAGTAGTTGCTACCTAACTCAGTTGATATCCATGTATCTACCGCAGGGCTCCTGGCATGTACAGCAATGCTGGATCTTAAAGCGAAGTGCTAGTCGGGTGGTTAATGTCAGACTTGATTTTCATGATAGAGTTGCTTGTCGTTTCCCGCGTATTCCCGCCGTCTTGTCAAATATCGAGCTCTGGATGTGCCCTTGACCGGTACTAATGAAATATATAATGACGATAATGCAGTCTTCATCTTTAATGCTCTCAGAGGAAATTTGAAAGGCCATTTGATTAGTACTCGGAAAGTCAATGGTTTCTTTTGTGGCGATAATGGGGACCACTGGTGTATGTGTACACGTTTCGCTTCGCCTATCTCAGGTGTAAGTTACTTACCTTGACACAAATTGACATTTGGCCAGGTCATTTGCAGGTCCTTGGGAACAGCTTGACTTTTCTGTTCCAAGTGAGCTCCCTTGGCATAGAATAGAACCTGCAGTGGCGTAGAAAATGGGGGTCAGAGGGATGCAGTTATTTTTACTCTTATTCTAACAGTGTGCGTGGGGCGGCCCGAAGTTTTTCATTGAGGGTAGTGGTGGGTCTGGGACGGCTAAAACTTTACCCGTCCTGGCACAAACTATACAACAATAACAAACAAGCTTTACCCGTCCTGGCACAAACTATACAACAATAACAAACAAGCTTTACCCGTCCTGGCACAAACTATACAACAATAACAAACAAGCTTTACCCGTCCTGGCACAAACTATACAACAATAACAAACAAGCTTTACCCGTCCTGGCACAAACTATACAACAATAACAAACAAGCTTTACCCGTCCTGGCACAAACTATACAACAATAACAAACAAGCTTTACCCGTCCTGGCAAACTATACAACAATAACAAACAAGCTTTACCCGTCCTGGCACAAACTATACAACAATAACAAACAAGCTTTACCCGTCCTGGCACAAACTATACAACAATAACAAACGATTTTACCCGTCCTGGCAAACATTTTTTAACACGTTTAAAATTACTTTTTATTAACGTTGATTTGACGCACTAACAATTAGAAAATAATTAAAAATTACTTCAACTGTGTTACGCAGAGTAGGATGATGTGCGCTGTTAATTTGCTTAAAGTGAGGAAGATTCGCGCAACACGTCGACCTCACTCCCTCGCCCAAACCCATCTGATCCAGCTGCAAGACGTTGTCGAGAATGCTGCGGATGCGGATGGGTGCTGTGGATGACCAGGACATCCTATGTGTCTCGTCATGCTCTTAGCACTCCACAATGCTGTACTGTGAATCGCCTCTTGCCCGTTGGCCCATATAAGGTCCAGCGTGTAGGCAGCCGAAAACCATTCTTCACATGCTGGTTAGACAAATTCCACTTCACCGAGGTTTGTATCCCATCGGCCATCGGTTACTCTCACCTGGTTTAGCCGGTCAGTCGAGACCGTTTACCGGGGTGTGGCCGCTGGGCATGCTACAGCTACTTGGAGCCATAGGTGAGAGTTGGGTGCCAGTGGCGAACTACCCCAAGAGGAGTACGACTGCTCCCCATCCAGAGGTGTTCCCCATCCAGAGGTGTTACCCATCCAGAGGTGTTCCCCATCCAGAGGTGTTACCCATCCCATAGACACCCCATACACCCATATACGCAAAGAGTATTGGAATAAGTTTAGACGAACGGTCAATGTAGGCGAAAGACTTCAATTGAATATAGACGAACATTAAACGAATCTTCTTAACATAATTTCTTTGCTTACTGCGATTGTTATCAATTTCAATTATTTTCTTATTTGAAGTGGCTTTAAACCCGTCTCTGATGAGCTGATTTTAATTTTATTTTTATCTACTTCCCCATATTATAGGAATGTTTAGGTGAGCAATATCCACATTCTGTTGGTCGTCACAATCATAGCCAGATGATAGCGTGAGATTTCTCCATTAGACCCTACCCTTGACCCAGTATTCCACAGCCAGAGTCTTGATTCCCGTCTGCCCGGCCTCTAACCCCTCCATTCCCTACCCCGCCTCCCCCCCCCGTTCACCAGGTGAGCACTGCCGGGTGCAACCGATCACCTGAGTGGAAGAGTCACTTGTGTAAACAACACCCAGAAAGTGACATTTTAGAACTAATATCCATTCTCTACACCTTATCTTCTTCTTCTATGTATCTTCTAAATATATAAAAATCAAAGTATGTATGTATGTATGTCCTTTATAGCTGGCTAAACCATTCATCCGATCGCCATGAAACTTTTGGAGACTTTTGAGTACACTCCTGGGATGGTAATAGGCAACTTTTTTTTCAAAAGTTAACACTCATGCTGTGCCGGGGGCCCGTAATATGATTTTTTTCTTATATAAGCTATATAAAAATTAGTTTAAGCGTTAGCTATTAGTTAAATTGATGGATCTTAACCAAACTTTGTATATTACAACTTGGTAGCCAATATTGAAATACTATAGGGCACTAATTTCCTAATGTCCATTTCTTCGGGGCTGGGGGCCCAAAATGTCTTTTTTCATAAATGTTTAAGATTTTATTCCCCATTCAATTATTAACTATCTTGAGAAATATAGATAAATATATCCATTATGAAATTGATTGAAATAAACAGGTGTTTTGAACTTGACATCTTGCACTAAATGGGCCCTAGGGCCCTTAATGTCATTTTTTGCTTCTTTGAGCTATATAAAAATTAGTTTATGTGTTAGCTACTGAGTATATAAATGGATCTTAACCAAACTTTGTATATAAAAACTTGGT
The DNA here is from genome assembly GCA_944989445.1 of Ampullaceana balthica. NCBI lineage: Eukaryota > Metazoa > Mollusca > Gastropoda > Lymnaeidae > Ampullaceana > Ampullaceana balthica. The sequence continues at coordinate 536,079 of CALYLW010000270.1, forward strand.
AGCCCATATTAAAAAAAGGGCACTGCACTTCTAATGTCCAATTGTTCAGGGCCCGGGGCCCCAAATGTCTTTTTTCTTATATGTTTGAGATTTTATGTGCCATTATATATTTAACGATCTTGAGAAATATATCCATGATGAAACTGAATTAAAAATGAACAGCATTTTGAAATTTACATCTTGAAACGAATGGGCCCGGGGACCCCTTAATGTATTTTTTCCTTATATTAGCTATATAAAAATTAGTTTAAGTGTTAGATAATGAGAAAATAACTGTTTTTTTCACCATACTCGGTATATAAAAACTTAAGAGCACTGAACTCCTAATGTCCATTTCCTCGGGGCTGGGGGCCCTAAATGTGTTTTTTTACTAAACTTTTAATATTATATTCCCAATTCAATTTTACACAATATTGAGAAATATAGATAAATATATTTATATATTTGTTATGAAATTGATTGAAATGAACAGATTTTCGAACTTCACATGTTTAACTGATTGGCCCGGTGACCCTTAATGTAATTCCTTTTTTATCTATATGTATTCATTTTTACTGAGATCGTTGCAACGCACGACGGGTTTACTAGTAGCGTTATATATTTCAACGACCACGCAGCCGTTTTATAATATATAACATTTCTAGTAACTATACCCCACCTCCAGATTCCTAAGAAGACCAGAAACAAAGCCGAACATGAAGTTTAAGATCGAAGGTGAAAAGATTTTTCAAGTTTCTCTGTGTCCATTCCACAGGCCAAGTCAGAGGATGACGTCAAGTCAGAGAAGGAATGGCTGGAGACGGAGAAGTATTGGCTCATCCACCGCGGCGGCTTCTCAGAGGTCTACCTCCTCAAGTCTGAGAACTCTGGCCTGCCCGAGGGCCGTGTCCGCGTCAAGCTGGAGTCTGGGGAAGTCATAGAGGTGGATGAAGATGACATTGAGAAGGTAATCACTTTATTATTGTATTCTAATCAGTGGTTGTGGAACAGTCTGAAAATGTGGCCATTTAGTACTAATACCTCCCAAACCCAATACAACTTGTCATCAGAGGCCTCCCTCCCCAACCTCAACACATTTCTTATGCCACTGATTCTAATAGTACTTGAACTATTGTTTTGAGAAAGGCTGTAGACAGTTCATCTATCTGATATCACAGGCCATTAATTCATGTAACTGATATGGTGTTCTTAGTTCCACAGTAAACACATCCGTTGTAGGAGATGATCTTCACTCTGATATGTTTGCTATAAATTGGCTGGTTAAGGGCAGTGATTTTGTCCACACTTTGATCTGTAGTGGTCAGTTTTGTGACTGATGTGATCTGTAGTGGTCAGTTTTGTGACAGATGTAATCTGTAGTGGTCAGTTTTGTGACAGATGTGACCTGTAGTGGTCAGTTTTGTGATAGATGTGATCTGTAGTGGTCAGTTTTGTGATAGATGTTAACTGAGTGGTCTCCTCCTTCAGGCCAACCCGCCCCAGTTTGACAGAGCTGAAGACCTTGCCACCCTGCGTTACCTCAACGAGTCCAGCGCTCTCCACACGCTGAGGCAGCGCTACGCGGGGAACCTCATCCACACTTACGCCGGCCCTCACCTGATCATCTTCAACCCAATGCAGCAGCTACCCATCTATGCTGACAAGGTAACACAATCTTTCATCACAGGAAGCCCTGCCTAAATAGCCCAGTTTAATTGGTGTATACAGGAGCCCTTTGATTAGTGCAGTTGATGGATCCTTGAGGCACACTGCTAAATTCACAACTGCACTGAATCAAAGTTAATCAGCAATCAAAATAATCATGGTTAAATCTGGAAACAGTTCTTGTTTTCAAACTCAACACAAAATGTCCTTAGTTATACACAAAATGTCCTTAGTTATACACAATATGTCCTTAGTTATACACAAATTGTCCTTAGTTATACACAAAATGTCCTTAGTTATACACAAAATGTCCTTAATTATACACAAAATGTCCTTAGTTATAAACAAAATGTCCTTAGTTATACACAAAATGTCCTTAGTTATACACAAAATGTCCTTAGTTATACACAAAATGTCCTTAGTTATAAACAAAATGTCCTTAGTTATACACAAAATGTCCTTAGTTATACACAAAATGTCCTTAGTTATACACAAAATGTCCTTAGTTATACTGAAATGCTGAGTTCTTACATTATTGATGGACAGAGATTTTTTTTTAAAGGACAAAATATGGGTGAGAGTGAAATCAGGCTTTTAGATAAAAAGATATATTTTATTTAAACAGGGAATGAATAGCCCTGACAGAACATCTATTCATATGCTGTTTAAATTACTTTAAATAATTTCTTTTTTTTAAAGTGTATTTGAAATATACATTTGGGGAGTTTTTTCTCTTCTGAATTTAATGTTTAAATTAAAAAAGTTGTGCAAACAAAAAGAACTTATTTAAGAAATTTAAGGCTACCAATTCAAAAAGGATACACAAAAAGTACTTAAAGATTAAACACTTGACACAAAAACTTAGTCGAAACCTCCAAAATGAATATATAAACAATTTAATTTCTAAAGATAACAATAAAAAATTATGGTCATTTATCAAATCTTTAAAAAAAATGGAACCTACAGTAATAGCCACACTAAAAGGCTCAAATGATAAAACCTATAATGATAATGAGACTAAAGCTAATATCCTTAACACATATTTTGCATCATCATTCTCTGCCTCAGGCGACAAGGTAGTTTCAATAAATTTAAATAAAATGGAAGAAATAGGTAACATAACTGTAGATGAGATAGGTATACATTCACTCCTAAAAAACTTAAAATAAACAAAGCCACTGGCCCAGATGAATTGCCTGCAAGGTTATTAAAATAACTAAGCAATGAACTGTCCCCAATCCTTGTAGTTCTTTTTCAAGCCTCTCTAAACCAGGGTTAAGTGCCCCAGGATTGGAAATTAGCTAACGTAACTCCACTCTTTAAGAAAGGTGATAAATCAGACCCTGGTAATTACAGACCTGTATCACTTACTAGTATCACCTGTAAATTACTAGAACACATAATATATAATAAAATAGTTGGCCACCTAGATAAATATAATGCCCTATGCCCACATCAACACGGCTTTAGAAAAAACAGATCATGTGAAACACAATTAATAGGTTTAATAGATGAACTATCAAAAGGCTTAGACAATAATGATCAAATAGACACAATATTACTAGACTTCTCAAAAGCATTTGACAAAGTTCACCACCTTAGTTTACTTAAAAAACTTAACTACTTTGGAATCTCAGGTCCCTTACATCACTGGATCCAAGACTCCTTTTGGGCAGGGAGCAAACTGTAATAATTAATGGATCTAAATCTGCACCAATAAAGGTTAACTCAGGAGTTCCACAAGGAACTGTGCTAGGTCCCTTACTCTTTTTAATTTATATAAATGATTTACCCAACAACATCTCAACAGGTACAAAAGTTAGGTTATTTGCTGATGATTGTATAATCTATAGAACAATTAAATCAGAACAAGATGCAAAATTTTACAAAAAGACTTAGATGAATTGATAAAATGGGAAACTAACTGGAGTATGTCTTTCCACCAGAAAAGTGTCAACTGTTAAGAGTAACAAAGAAAAAGAAACAAATAAATTCAAAATATTACATTCATGGAAAAAAACTGACCCAAACTAAAGATGCAAAATACTTAGGAGTCTTAATAAATGAGAAACTATCATGGAATCCCCATGTCAATGAAGTTATTAAAAAATCAAACAAAACCTTAGGCTTTATAAAAAGGAACTTTAACAAATGTAATAGAGATATAAAACTAAAATGCTACCTCACTTTGGTGAGACCTGTACTAGAATATGCATCTTCTGTATGGGACCCATCCACCAAAGAAAACATTGATAAACTAGAACAAATTCAAAAAAGAGCTGCCAGATTCATTACTGGAGAATATTCGAAAACTGACAAGAATAACACCATTAGTTAAATCATTAAACCTTGAAACACTAGAGGATAGAAGAACCAAGAGCAAAGTAGTAATCATACATAAAGCAATTAATTCTAATTTAGAAATACAACACAAAGATAACTTAATACAACCCTCAGATAGACATAAGGATAAAAACACCTTTCTTATTCCGTATGCAAGAACAAACACATACAAGTTTTCCTTCTTCCCGTCCGGAATTCGGGCGTGGAATGGGTTGCCTGAAGAATCCAGGAAAACCAACACTTTATCAACATTTAAATCTCTAATAAAAATGCAGGACTAAACACAAACCATAGATAAGCGTAGGACGCAATAATCTTCTGTATAGAAGGAGCGTCTGTAAACAGATAAGATAAGATAACAATTTTAGTAATATATCTTTTCCTTTATGCATTGTATTAAACAGTTTGGCAAGATTTTTTAATGAAACTTCTTTAGGAACCATTTCCCTTTCATTTTTTTTATTTTTTTATTTTTGCGTGTGTGGGCCAATAGGTGCATTATGAGACTTTAAATTTTAAAAAGCCTAACTATTTAAAACGTTATGCAGCATATCAGACTCCAGCTTCCGTTAGCTGTTACACAATTGTCTGCCAATACCCCATTAACATGAAAACAAACAAACGCACTAAAAAGCTGCATGTCCTCGCTCTGAGCGGCACTGTCCTACATTCATCCTGATGATTTGTTGTCCCGAGCAGATCATCCAGATGTTGAAAGGTTGTAAACAAGAGGACATGCCCCCGCACATATTCTCCATGGCCCAGATGTTGTACAGGGACATGCTCAACAGCAGGAAGGACCAGTCCCTGCTCCTCTTGGGCAAGAGTGGCAGCGGCAAGACCACCAATGCCCAGAATGTCCTGCATTATCTGATTACTGCCGCAGGCAATGCCAGCTGTGTGCTCACAGGTAGGTCAGTGGATCTCAAGGGTAAAGGGCTGGGTCAGCAGGGCTCTGTTCATGTGGCTAGTCTAATTATCAGTGGATCTCAAGGGTACAGGGCTATGTTCTCAAAGAATGGTTCTAAAGGGTACATGGCTAGCTGATCTGTGGGTGGATCTCAAACCTTAGTTCTGTGTACATGGCTAGAGTAGTGGCATAAAGACATCTTACATTTAGTTTCATTGGGTACCTAAATATCACTTTTAATTTGACATATTCTATCAATAAAAAAACTTTGGTGATAAGTAATAGTGTTTTTACAGACTTTCTTGCTACTTGCAAATCCATGTAAAACTTTTTAATATATTTTTTATTCTGTTCTCACCTGTAGAACGACAGTGGGCTCAGGTAACAGGTCTTTAGAGATTTTTTGTGGGACTGGGGTTACAGAAGGTGTTTGGGTCAGAGTAAACATCTCATAGACTCAAGCTGGGTCCAGGGAAGGGATGGGTTGGTCAGTAGATAATCAACCTTACCCTCTGCCCTGGTCTACCTGAGTTTTTGGCACGGCCTAAGTGTAGTGACTGCTATGGGAATTCAATAATATAAATATTAACATTTTATTAAAGCAGTTTGGAATTTTTTAAAACAAATAAGACATTCTATCAAAAGTCAAGATTTAACTCATTAAAAAGTCAAAGTAATCTTACATTTTTTAAAGTTCACACAAAAGAAGTGCAGAATGTGCTTTGAAAATTTTTTTTTAATGAAACGACAACATATAGTTAAAAATCATTTGACAGCAAAGAATGCTAATGTGCATTTCTGCAGCGTTTCTTTCTATGACACGTTTTTTTAAAAATAAAGTTTCATTTTAATACTCAGTATTGTGTTTGCTTTTTTAAGTTTTACAGTATCTTCAAGTCTTTACTATTTTATAAACTGCTAGAAGCTAATATTCAGAAATGAATTCATCACAGCATCACTGTCCTTCAGATTTGTTTACACCCAATCCAAGTGATAACAGTTGTGATTTTTTACAGTTGACAAGCTGGCATCTGTCTATACTTTGCTTCATGCTTTTGGCAACAGCCGGACATCACTGAACGTCAACGCCAGCAGGTTCACCCAGATCTTCACTCTAGACTTTGACCACTCAGGCCTCATTGGCTCAGCATCCGTCCAGGTAGTAACCCCCACCACCATCATCCTGCCCCAATTTTTTTTCCTCCAGAAATGTTTAAACTTATTAACCATTAAATGTACAAATGCACATATTTTTTTTCATTGTGTTATTAGTGATTAAGAAATAAATTGAGTCACATTTTAAGACAGTTTGTGACAGGGGGGAGGGAGGTGGAGTTAAAAATGTTCAAAAATAGCGTGACGTACTAATACAGTGCATGAATGCATTCCACTCATTCAGTTTCTGTCACTCAATACCTGATAGGCACTTAGGATATCAGTTTATAATTTTCATGAATAAAACAGATGCGATGTAGTTTATCAGGTGTTAGGCTAATGCGGCGCCCCGCATATTTTCTAACTGACAAAAATTTGGCACGCGGCGTCGGCTGAGGGGTCTAATTAGAGGGGACTGAACATCCATGGAATCATTTGAAATTTATTGTATAAAATATTTCTGGAAATAGTAATCATAATTTTTTAAGTTTAAAAAAAAAGAAAGTATGGTATTGAGATTTTCCAAGTTGTGGTAGTTACGGGTTTCTACAAACCAACAAACATAATGTATAAATTATTTGAAATCGTATAAAATTTGACACATTTCCACGTAATGAAATATTATTTTAATGTTTTTGAAACACTTTAAAGAGCAATTAAGTTGTTACGAAGGGGAAAAGTTAATGAACTTTAATTTCCAGGCCCTAATGTTTGAGAAGACAAGAGTAGTGAGGAGACCAGAGGGAGAACCAACTTTTAGTATATTCTATCAGTTGTTGGCAGGGGCAGATGGCAACCTCAGGTGAGTGGTCAGTTGTTGGCAGGGGCTGATGGCAACCTCAGGTGAGTGGTCAGTTGTTGGCAGGGGCTGATGGCAACCTCAGGTGAGTGGTCAGTTGTTGGCAGGGGCTGATGGCAACCTCGGGTGAGTGGTCAGTTGTTGGCAGGGGCTGATGGCAACCTCAGGTGAGTGGTCAGTTGTTGGCAGGGGCTGATGGCAACCTTCAGTGAGTGGTCAGTTGTATGGTGTGTATGGGGCTGATGTCAACCTCAGGTGAGTGGTCAGTTGTATGGTGTGTATGGGGCTGATGGCAACTTCAGGTGAGTGGTTGTTGTATGGTGTGTATGGGGCTGATGTCAACCTCAGGTGAGTGGTTGGTGTATGGGGCTGATGTCAACCTCAGCTGAGTGGTTGGTGTATGGGGCTGATGTCAACCTCAGGTGAGTGGTTGGTGTATGGGGCTGATGTCAACCTCAGGTGAGTGGTTGTTGTATGGTGTGTGTGGGGCTGATGTCAACCTCAGGTGAGTGGTTGTTGTATGGTGTGTATGGGGCCGATGCCAACCTCAGGGGAGCCTGGTTGTTGTATGGTGTGTATGTGGCTGTTGCCAACCTTATTGTCATGGGAACTTTTAATATGAATATTTTTAAGAAGACGCTCTGTCGGGTAACATAGAAATCTGACCATTTTTATCAGGTGATATTAACCTTTCAATGTTAGTTGTGCTTTAACTATCATTTGTGTTGTTGTTGTTTTTTTAATTTAAATGTGGAATCCGTCAATTTTCACATCTCTTCTGTATACTTGTTATTTTCAGAAATGAGCTCCAACTCCAGTCATTGAATGAGTCCAATCTCTTCATGACAGCAGCACAAAAGGTGAGCAGCACAGACTAAGTCATCAAACACAGATGACGTGTGCCATTGTCATTGACATACATGTGCCATTGTCATTGACATACATGTGCCATTGTCATTGACATACATGTGCCATTGTCATTGACATACATGTGCCATTGTCATTGACATACATGTGCCATTGTCATTGACATACATGTGCCATTGTCATTGACATACATGTGCCATTGTCATTGACATACATGTGCCTTGTCATTGACATACATGTGCCATTGTCATTGACATACATGTGCCATTGTCATTGACATACATGTGCCATTGTCATTGACATACATGTGCCATTGTCATTGACATACATGTGCCATTGTCATTGACATACATGTGCCATTGTCATTGACATACATGTGCCATTGTCATTGACATACATGTGCCATTGTCATTGACATACATGCGCCATTGTCATTGACATACATGTGCCATTGTCATTGACATACATGTGTCATTGACATACATGTGCCATTGTCATTGACATACATGTGTCATTGTCATTGACATACATGTGCCATTGTCATTGACATACATGTGCCATTGTCATTGACATACATGTGCCATTGTCATTGACATACATGTGCCATTGTCATTGACATACATGTGCCATTGTCATTGACATACATGTGCCATTGTCATTGACATACATGCGCCATTGTCATTGACATACATGTGCCATTGTCATTGGCATACATGTGCCATTGTCATTGACATACATGTGCCATTGTCATTGACATACATGCGCCATTGTCATTGACATACATGTGCCATTGTCATTGGCATACATGCGCCATTGTCATTGACATACATGTGCCATTGTCATTGGCATACATGTGCCATTGTCATTGACATACATGTGCCATTGTCATTGACATACATGCGCCATTGTCATTGACATACATGTGCCATTGTCATTGACATACATGTGCCATTGTCATTGACATACATGTGCCATTGTCATTGACATACATGTGCCATTGTCATTGACATACGAGTCTCATCTACTGATGGCAACATCTTATTTCTCAGAAATATTTGAACTGAACGCCGTTTATGTCTATGGAATAGAAACTTCAATATTTTAAAAATTTAATGAAATATTCCAAGTGTTTCAACTTGTAGTTATTTTATCTCAATTTTTAACACCAACGCTGATATCTACTTTAAAAAATTGAAGCATATTCAGGGCTCACATTTTTTATTTGATATTTAATATTCTTTATCTGTGAATAACCTAACTAAGAACAAGTCATCAGTAATGTTCCCTTTACGGTTCATTAGTCCTTTCGCAAAATAACAAACTCATGTGCAAAGTTGTACAGCCTCAATGTTTTGTGCAAAATTTTATACCTCAATAAAACAAATATATTATCCTTATCGCATTTTGCTGGGTGGTAACCCTTTATATTTCGATAAAATCTCTCTTTTTTTCTGAATGGTATGGGACAGCACTGAAACAAAAAAAGACATTTTTTTTTAATTTAGACTTGGTTTTATTTATTTATAATCTAGCCTGAGGTCACTGGGCAGTATTCATGTTTCACTGATTTTCATTTATCATGAACCTCCAGCCTGAAGACAAGCAAAGGGCAGCAGAAGCCTGGGCCAAGGTCCAGCAGTCCTTTGAGAACTTAAACTTCAACCCTGAGGAGGTCAAGGCCATCTTGTCCATCCTAGCAGCCATCTATCACCTGGGAAATGCTGGAGCCACTAAAGGTACAATACAAAATGTGATGGTCTGTCATTTGATACCAGTGTTCTAAACGTGATGGTCTGTCATTTGATACCAGTGTTCTAAATTTAAATAGGTCAAGGAAGATTAAAACGAAACATACTGCTACTTCTTTTCTTGTACACAACTAAAGCTGAACGAGCAGAAAGAAGAGTTTGTCCATCCTAGGGCTGGCATGGCGTGGTAGGCAATACGCAGAAGGCGACGGGCAGGACTTTTATTGTAGGTGGTCTACTTTCAGGGGCTCTTTAAAATGCAAAACTGAAAATAACGGAAGTGCTGTTTTTGAGATTGTATGTTGGGGAAAACAACATTGCGCTACATTCGTACCAATTCTGTATTATTGAGTATTCTTAAATAATCAATAAGCAAATTCCTCCCGTCAAATAATTTTCTTATGTAAAACTAATTTTTATTGCCTTGTCATATTGATATCAACATTGCCATGAGAGGCTATTTTTTTATGAAATTATTGATAAATGTGACACAGATAATTTGTTTAGCTATAAGAATCTATTTTAAGCTCTAGTTAGGATTAGACAAAATACAAAACACATGGGGCTTCAGCTGTACAGCTACAAGCATAAAATAAATTATATTTGCATTATGTATATATATTCCACCAATGCCTTTAAAACAGAAGTCAGGGCATGCGTTCCTAATGGAAAGATGGAAAGAATTGTATGTGTCTATGGTTATATGTACTCGTTATATGTACGTGAAGCTTGTTAAAACTGACATATAACTTGTGTTGATGCTAAAATTGTTCCCAGCTTATATAAGCTTTATACTATAAATATTGTCGGTAACATTCAAGCTCAGTCTGTACCAAAATTTAATGGTTACATTAAACCATAAACATGAGTACGGCTGTCTTGTGCACCTGACCCCCCTGACATGAGTACAGCTGTCTTGTACACCTGACCCCCCTGACATGAGTACGGCTGTCTTGTACACCTGACCCGCCTGACATGAGTACAGCTGTCTTGTACACCTGACCCCCCTGACATGAGTACGGCTGTCTTGTACACCTGACCCCCCTGACATGATTACAGCTGTCTTGTACACCTGACCCCCCTGACACGAGTACAGCTGTCTTGTACACCTGACACCCCTGACACGAGTACAGCTGTCTTGTACACTTGACACCCCTGACACGAGTACAGCTGTCTTGTACACTTGACACCCCTGACATGAGTACAGCTGTCTTGTACACCTGACACCCCTGACATGAGTACAGCTGTCTTGTACACCTGACACCCCTGACATGAGTACAGCTGTCTTGTCTTGTACACCTGATACCCCTGACATGAGTACAGCTGTCTTGTACACCTGACACCCCTGACATGAGTACAGCTGTCTTGTACACCTGATACCCCTGACATGAGTACAGCTGTCTTGTACACCTGACACCCCTGACATGAGTACAGCTGTCTTGTACACCTGACACCCCTGACATGAGTACAGCTGTCTTGTACACCTGATACCCCTGACATGAGTACAGCTGTCTTGTACACCATATCCCTATGTAGTCAGTTAACTCTCCACTTCAGGCCCCAACAACAAGCCCCAATTCGCCAAGCCGGCGGCATCTCAAAGGGCAGCTGCCCTGCTGGGCACCACAGTGGAGGAGCTGAGTAAGTCCATTTTCTCCAGCACTGGAACCTCCACCCTCAACCGCAGTGCTTCCCTCAGGTCAGTTTGATGTTGTAGTTGGCTGTTGTTTTGGCTGGTCATAGTTTTGCTGGTAACTTTTTGGCTTGTAAAATGTTGTTGCTCACTGTCTGTTTGGATTTTAACAAACGAAAGGTGGAGACAAAGCTTACATGTTAAAGCTTATAATGCTGGCCAAAGTAACGTTTTCTTTTTTACCATTAAAAATGCACGCTATGTTTGTTTTTCCCAGGCGTATATTTTAAATATTTATTTTAGACAGTTTATAGTCAAATTATCTATTGTCATTAAACTACCTTGGTTTGCTTTTCCCTGTCTTATATTATTAAATATTTAATCCAGACTGTTTATCGTCAGTTATCTAATGTCAGTAAGCTACAATAAACCTTACACTTATGATGTACTCTGCTGGGCTCTTGTGCCATGAACTGACATCAGTTACCTTTTTTCTTTTGTCATATCTCAGAGTGTCAGCCGGCATGGAGAGACCAGCTTATCTCCCATCTGATGCCAACGCCTCGGCCCTGGAGTGCCTGGAGGGTTTCGTTGTCGGCCTCTACTCTGATGTCTTCAATGCCGTGGTCTCCTTGGTCAACAGGTGTGTGTGTGTGTGGTAAACTGTACAGTATGCCACAGAGGACCTCACTGTAAATTTTTAAAAAGTTAATTAGGAGTTCTGTTGGCATGATTAACCAACGAAATGGTAAATTTATTTGATTTTAGTCAATAGGGTGAAAATTATTACTGAACTTTTTTTTTGTTAAGAACAGCCAAAATAAATAACATTATTATAAAATAATTTATTATACATTTTATTATACAAATTCATCAACTTCACATCTATGTTCATTAAGTCACTCAGTCAAACTTAGTGGCTTTTTGAAAACAATTACAGGAAATGGTTGAATAAGAAAGATGCTAAGTTTATGAGAATAAAGTAATAAGCTTTCATCTTATTAAAACACTTTGATAAACACTTTGATCTCCTGCGTACACCAGCGTTCCGAGCCCAAATGATCTCAAGTGTCTGATTAGTTTGCTGTTGATTCCCTCACAGATCGTTGTCCTCGAATGTTAGATCCATAAATTCCATAACCATTGTGGACTGCCCAGGGTTTCAGAACGCGGCACCCAGCAGTGGTCGGGGCACAGGGGCAACGTTTGAGGACCTCTGTCACAACTACACTCAGGAGAGGCTGCAGGCTTTTTTCCATGATGTGACACTTTCAACCCCACAAGATCGCTACAAAGAGGTGGGTGATATTTTATGGCTGTACATGTAAAAGCAAGTACAGCTCACAAATTGGGAGGCGTCATTGTATAAATTAAGTCAGCCATGAAATTGTAGGGAGGAATGATTGTCATTACCGTGCTACTTTTGTTTAACCAGGAGGACATTGAATTGGATTTTGAGATTGTGACCTCCAACCCTTCAACCATTGTCCAGCTGCTGGACAAACCTCCACAGCAAGGCTTGGTAAGTGACCACTGTGCATGCCCCCAGCTCTCACTTCAGTCCCATCATATTTTTAGTGTGAATTTTCTGTCTCTGATAGTTATTGTCAAACCTTATTGATGAGTTGCTTCAATAATTCCTGTTGCTATTTTTAATGCTGTTGATATGAAACTGTCATCTGACATGAGAAGAATTTGATTTTGCCAATGCCATGTGTCATCAGATGAGGTCATCAACTTCAGACCTGAAAAACCCTGACAAAAAAGGGTTGTTATGGATCCTGGATGAGGAGGCTGTTTTTCCTGGAGCTAGTGAGGACAGCTTCATGGAAAGGTTGTTGCAACAGCATTGTCAACAGCCTGTCAGAAGTAAGTAATAATGAAACAGCATTGTCAACAGCCTGTCAGAAGTAAGTAATAATGAAACAGTATTGTCAACAGCCTGTCAGAAGTAAGTAATCATGAAACAGTATTGTCAACAGCCTGTCAGAAGTAAGTAATAATGAAACAGCATTGTCAACAGCCTGTCAGAAGTAAGTAATAATGAAATAGCATTATCAACAGCCTGTCAGAAGTAAGTAATAAAGAAATAGCATTATCAACAGCCTGTCAGAAGTAAGTAATAATGAAACAGCATTGTCAACAGCCTGTCAGAGGTAAGTAATAATGAAACAGCATTATTAACAGCCTGTCTGAAGTTAATAAAACTAAGTCCAGCCTACTGCTGTAGAGAACTAAGTGAACTCATGGAAGGTTTTAGCAGAGCCTTATTCCAGGAGCCGTGCTAATTCTGTTAATGCAAGGGTCTTGGAAAGTTAGAAGGTCACCCCAATCCTCCAAATCATGATAAATTTGTAAGCTCAGTAATTCACTCCCCTACCCCAAACCTCAAGACATCTGATGTCTTTGATTGTGGTGGCTAGTTTGGATTCAAATGAAGAGAAGAGATTAAACTATTAACTTAAGATGCAGAGGAAGAGATTAAACTATTAACTTAAAATGAAGAGGAAGAGATTAAACTATTAACTTAAAATGAAGAGGAAGAGATTAAACTATTAACTTAAGATGCAGAGGACCAAAAATTGTGGTAGTATACAAAAGTCATGTGATTCCATTGTTAAATTACTGAGCACATATTTGATGGGAATAAACCCAGGGCATTTCATGGAGACTTAATCATAGGATTTTTATTAACATTAATTATTAACATTTATTCCTTGTCTCATTTTGTACTATTCTGTATTCTTTGTATTGTATATCTCCTCCAGAAGACAGCCTGCTTCGTAAGGGTTCTCTTGGCCACACCTTCATCCTGAACCACAACATGGGGACCACTCCTGTCCAGTACAATGCACAGGGCTGGCTCAAGGCCTGCAGGGAAAACCCCATGACAAGGAATGCAAGTCTTGTGCTCCAGGATTCCAAAAAGTGAGACCAGAACATTTTTGTGTGTATGCATGAGATTAGTTTACAGCAGACGGCAAGGAAACATCGCTAGCAGTCTTTACTTTTATCTTTGGCACAGACGTAACGGGAAAGGGGGGGGGCATCACTTCTCCCGATGCTTTCCAAGTATTTATCAGAAAAGTTGGAAAAGCCCTTTGATGTGACACTGGATAAGACAGCTGGAATCCAGATTAATCATTTATTACTTTGAGATGGGTGGTTGAAATTTGTAAAATGACTTTTAGCTTTTTTTCTATTTGTATAAGCACAGAAACATTGATTTTGAAACTTTCTGGGGGGAAATACCCCACCCAGAATGAGTAGGGGAAAAGAATATTTAAATCTCATCCCTAAAATATAACTTTAGAAAACAGTTATGGAGCGATTCATTCACTTTGGAATTGCAATAGTTCAAGTGTTAGTAGCCCTTTGGAAACACCATGTTTTAAACAAAGACGTAAGCATTATTTCTATGGCCTGCATCAAAAAGTCATAATGAACCAACCAGTAGTTACAGTTAAAGTTGGTGTGTCAACTCTCTATGTCTTACTATCATACATCAACTGCCAATAAATATATTTTTTAACTAACTTGAAGTTGTCATTTTTGTTTGTTTACCTTTGTATAACAATTAAGCTGAACTACTGAGAAATTTGTTGATCTGTCTTTTTAAATCCTTTATATTAACTCGTGGTGTCTGCGGCGGACCTTGCTTGCTTGCTTGCTTGCTTGTCGCCAAAACTTTTGATCGATTTTTAACCCACTTGCTCGCAAGATAGCGAGCTGAAATTTTGCAGGCAGTTTTGTACCGATGATAAAAACAATGTATCAAAATTTCAGATCGATCGCATGTACCGTAATTAAATTATTGATTTTTTAGATTATTTTTTTATTCCTATGTATCATGCTATTTTTTGAGATAGAGCGTCGCGGTGCGTATTATATTGAACAACCTTTCTGTCGCGCAATAAGGTGCGTATTTTATTGACAGCTCTTTTTATAAACATATTCCTGATCGGTGCGCATTATATAGGGTTGGTCATAATATGGCGGAGAGCTATTAATAGAAATATTGGGGCTATATTTATCTTTTTAAGGTCAGATTTCATCAAAATTTAATAAAAGAAACGAGTCAATATGTAAATGTAGGTATATTGAGAAGGATGTATTTTGTCGGCTATTTGTTAATTCTTCGTTAATTTAAGACAGCAAATTTGGACTTGAAAAAGGAAAAAAAGTTTCGTAATTTTACTATGCTAACAATTTTGAGAACATTGTGATTCGACTGTATTTATGCTTCAAAACATTGTTCCGCTAAAATGTAATCTAAAAATAGAACATTACTCATTGAGCTATGACGTTTTTCGGCTTTAGAAATGATCAACCCTATTAAACATGTTTTACGACACAACTGCAATTTTGTATTTCTGGATGGTCTGGCGCTGCGTATTATAATGAACATTCTTTTAATTACTTCTCGTACATAAAGGATTTATAGTCAAAAACTTGGTTTTTTACGGGTTTTTCTTATTAAATGATTTGTTCATTTCTTTGTGTCCCAAGGCCTAATGTAGCCCAGCTTTTCACAAGCCTCAAAGGTCAAAGTGCAGGAATTGTAGGGGGCTCTATTGTGGGGATGGAAGGGTCCACTTCACTACGCAGGGTGGGCAGCATGAGGAGGACGTTCATCTCGGGGCAGGCTGGACTCAAGAAGAAATCTGTTTGCCTGCAAGTCAAGTTCAACGTGGCAAGTGCTTGTTTGAAAATATTCTCAATAAAGTTATGGTCAGAATACATGACTCTATATAACAACTAACTCATGTCACAAGGCTACCCAGATAAAACACATAACTCATGTCACAAGGCTACCCAGATAAAACAACTAACTCATGTCACAAGGCTACCCAGATAAAACAACTAACTCATGTCACAAGGCTACCCAGATAAAACAACTAACTCATGTCACAAGGCTACCCAGATAAAACAACTAACTCATGTCACAAGGCTACCCAGATAAAACAACTAACTCATGTCACAAGGCTACCCAGATAAAACAACTAACTCATGTCACAAGGCTACCCAGATAAAACAACTAACTCATGTCACAAGGCTACTCAGATAAAACAACTAACTCATGTCACAAGGCTACCCAGATAAAACAACTAACTCATGTCACAAGGCTACCCAGATAAAACAACTAACTCATGTCACAAGGCTACCCAGATAAAACAACTAACTCATGTCACAAGGCTACCCAGATAAAACAACTAACTCATGTCACAAGGCTACCCAGATAAAACAACTAACTCATGTCACAAGGCTACTCAGATAAAGTTACTGATATATTTACAAAATTAGATTCTTCAAAATAACACAAACACTTTTGGTGCATAATATGATACTAAGCAAATAAATTCATAGCAATCAAAATATGCACGCTATATAATTCAAGGATAGTCTATTCCTCCTATTATTTGTTTTAACATATTTCTAATTGCTGGGTATACAAACGCCTGGTTTCTGAATTTTAAATTAGTGTAATTGTTTATATGTTTGGTAATTCTTTGGTTGGAAATTCAAATTTCACAAAACATTTTAATAGACATCTTTTTTTTAATAGATCTTATTTAGGTTATATCCTAAAAGATTCTTGTATTGAGCTTACATGCCTGTCTCATCATCTTGTCTTCTTATCTAGGATTCCATTGTGGACATCCTGAAGAAGACAAATGTCCACTTCATTCACTGTGTCCTGCCTCACCAATACGCTGGACTAGGAGAACAACAGAAGCCAGCACAAGATGACCACATCCTCAACATACCCCTGGTCAGGAACCAGCTCAGGGGCTTTCAGATCTTGGAGGCCACCAGGCTCTATAGACAAGGTTGGCTGGTCTTTAGTTTGAAATCTATAGACAAGGTTGGCTGGTCTTTTAGTTTGAAATCTATAGACAAGGTTGGCTGGTCTTTAGTTTGAAATCTATAGACAAGGTTGACTGGTCTTTTAGTTTGACATCTATAGACAAGGTTGACTGGTCTTTTAGTTTGACATCTATAGACAAGGTTGGCTGGTCTTTTAGTTTGACATCTATAGACAAGGTTGGCTGGTCTTTTAGTTTGACATCTATAGACAGGTTGACTGGTCTTTTAGTTTGACATCTATAGACAAGGTTGACTGGTCTTTTAGTTTGACATCTATAGACAAGTTTGACTGGTCTTATTAAATTGAAGATACATTTTTCTTTCCAGTTCAAATCAGCTGGTTTCTACTTAATAACAGTCATTCAATTGATATTCAGGAAGTAATTTATTCTTGAGATGATCTGTTATATACTGCTCACTAAATAGGTTTGCGTGTCTGTTAGAGTAACACTTAGTGAAGAAAACCCCTTGACTACCATCCTCTGCTGCCTTTTAGCTATAAAATCTGTTGTTACAGGTTATAGGACAAAACCTTGACCAAAGTCCTAAGATTGAGTTGCACTCAATGAAAATTAACAATAAGTTGTTCACAGTTATGCCAGAGACACCTCAGGCAGTCTCACACTGCTACCAGATGGATACCCAGAAATTAAATATTGAGTTACAACCAGTTACAGTATATATACTCGAGTTTGAGTCGAGTTTTTTTCTGCAAATTTCAAGGCAAAATTCAGGGGTCGACTTATAAAGCGCCATGAGTTTACCATAGCGATCATTGAAGAAACGTAAAATTCCACTTTTCAAGTGACAAATCAGTAGGTCGACTTAAACTCGAGAGTATATGGTAGTTGTACACAAAGGTGAGGGGGGAGGGGGGTTGAAGAGTGGTAGATTTTCTTCAAACAGCTATGCTGCCCGTTTACTGTGCCACTGAAATGTTATGCTCTCTACTGATTTGTTTGTACCATGATTCATACTTGGTACATATGGTTAATGCTCTTTGTATGTTGCACACCATGATTCATACTTGGTACATTTGGTTAATGCTCTTTGTATGTTGCACACCATGATTCATACTTGGTACATTTGGTTAATGCTCTTTGTATGTTGCACACCATGATTCATACTTGGTACATTTGGTTAATGCTCTTTGTATGTTGCACACCAGGTTTCCCCGACTCGATGCTGTTCACAGATTTCATCAACAAATTTGAGCCACTCGTGCCTGGCCTTAAGAAGGGTGACAACAGGGAGGGTGAGGAGAGGCTGGTGAGTTACCCACAAGGTGGTATCTTGACCTGACTTGTTTAGTTAGGAATCACCTCAGCACAGTTGCAATGACCAAAGTTTGGGCCTTGATGGGGGAACATGGTCAGCGAGTCTGAATGTGCAAATGGTCAGCGAGTCTCAATGTGCAAATGGTTAGCGAGTCTCAATGTGCAAATGGTCAGCGAGTCTCAATGTGCAAATGGTCAGCGAGTCTCAATGTGCAAATGGTCAGCGAGTCTCAATGTGCAAATGGTCAGCGAGTCTCAATGTGCAAATGGTCAGCGAGTCTGAATGTGCAAATGGTCAGCGAGTCTGAATGTGCAAATGGTCAGCGAGTCTGAATGTGCGAATGTGACAAAACGTTGCAGGATATATGTTTAATCAATCAATGTATTTTTTACTGACTGTATAATAGAATTGAACTTGACCTGTTTCAGACAGTAGGAATCATACTTGACCACCTGGACATAGACAAGTTGAACTACCGTGTTGGACACTCAAGGGTAAGTGGATTCACTTCTCCAACAATAACAATATTCAAAAGTTTTAAGGACTGAGGCAGACAGTTCAAGAATTACCGTATATACTCGTTCTAAAGCCGACCTTTTTTGGACAAAATCTAGGGGGAAAAGGTTGGGGGTCGGCTTACGAGCAGGTCATAGGTAATTTCTGCATGTACATTGAATATCGGTGTTGTTATTGTAGATCATCAAGGTCCTTGTCAACATTCTATAAGTTTCGACTGCTCTACCAGAAACTATAAATATTATTAAAATCTGCACTTACCTTATTTAATCATTTTATTTATTTTTGTGAATGTTTTAATAAATTGTTTTACAAATTTTGTTTTCAACAACGAATTTTAATGTACGTGCTTTCGCCACTGTTTACCAAAGAAGAAAAGAAAATTAAAAACATACCGGTAACTCTGGCCTAACAAAGAGCACAAAGACAATTAAAAGTAAACAATCATAATAACCCCTTTAGCTTGTAGTTTTAAAAAAATGTGTACCGTTTTGTTTACCCTACCCTATTATTTTTTGGGGTTTGACTTAAGAGCGGGTTACACACTTTTAATACTATTCTCTTCCAAAAGATGCGGGGTCAGCTTATGAACGAACGGGCTTTAGAACGAGTATATACGTTAACGCTTAGAATAATGAAGGCCATTTCAGTTTAAATAGAACTCACCTTTCAACCCCTCCCTAAGTCGAGACTTAGAAATTGTTAGAAGCTAAAAGTTGCTAGAGTTGGAATGAGTTTGTTTGATTGATTTCTCTTCAGGTGTTTTTCCGACCTGGCTGCCTGACCTTGTTGGACATTAACAGAGATGAGAAGTTCAATGGAGTTGTGGAACAGTTCCAGGCTCTGTGTAGGGGCTACCTGGGCAGGA
Organism: Ampullaceana balthica; assembly: GCA_944989445.1. Taxonomy (NCBI): domain Eukaryota; kingdom Metazoa; phylum Mollusca; class Gastropoda; family Lymnaeidae; genus Ampullaceana; species Ampullaceana balthica. The sequence goes on from CALYLW010000270.1 coordinate 555,708, forward strand.
AGAAGTTGGAAAAGTTAAAGGTAGAGGGCGCCTTGCATTCCGTGATGTAATATGTAAATTTGATTTTAATTTGGAAATTTTGTTTGTGATTTTAATGGATTTAAAACAAATATCAAAGCTATGCAGTATAGGCCTCAAGGCAAATAATAAAATTGTTAGTGACATCATTCCAAAATGTTCCTGTAGCCATTCACAAATTTTGTAACAAGACTTTTTTATAAAGACATATTCCCATACAAAAAAAAATGATAAATTCACACATGATTACTTAATAATCATAACAGATGTTGAATAATTCCATTTTTTTAAATTGGCCATATTCCTAATTTAAAAACAAAAACAAATAGTAAAACTCTTTTCTAAGCCAAATCACCATACAACCATTGTTATTTTATGGAACCTATTATCTGTGTTATAACAGTGTTTGACTCAATTCTATTTGGGTCATTTTGATGCATTCATATTCTAATTTATTCAATGGGGGAATTATGTCTTAACTCAAGTATATGGCTAAATGACATAACAAACACCTCAATTTGAACGGTCCCGCAGGTCCAACACACAGCCATACGCTGCATACAGAGGAATGTACGTAAGTACATACAGATCAGGGAGTGGGAGTGGTGGAAGCTGTACACTAAGGTCAAGCCAATCCTCAACGTACACCGTACAGAAGAGGAGCTCAAGGAGAAGGAGGTGGGTACCCAGAGTGCACTTGTTTAACATGTTAGTTGGCAGTGTGCCAATAGATTTGATGGCTCATTTCAGTCAGTACCTAAATAACAACAAAATTAACTTGGTTCATTCTTCCCCCTCTCACCACATATCCAACCCCACCCAGTATCAGACATTCAACCACCATATCAGCCTTCAAATTTATTACAAAGAATTGTAGTACATTTGGTTTATCTGAAGATGTTGTTTGATGTTGACAAACTGACACATCTCATCCTAGGCTGAGATTGAACTGCTCAAAGCTAGGAATGAGAAGCTGGAGAAGGAGAGAGCAGAGTACAAGACACAATGTGATCGGCTGGAGAATAGGGTATGTGATACTTAAGGTGATAGGCTAACAGACTGGGGATAGATTGGAGACTAGGGTATGTGATACTTAAGGTGATAGGCTAACAGACTGGGGATAGATTGGAGACTAGGGTATGTGATACTTAAGGTGATAGGCTAACAGACTGGGGATAGATTGGAGACTAGGGTATGTGATACTTAAGGTGATAGGCTAACAGACTGGGGATAGATTGGAGACTAGGGTATGTGATACTTAAGGTGATAGGCTAACAGACTGGGGATAGATTGGAGACTAGGGTATGTGATACTTAAGGTGATAGGCTAACAGACTGGGGATAGATTGGAGACTAGGGTATGTGATACTTAAGGTGATAGGCTAACAGACTGGGGATAGATTGGAGACTAGGGTATGTGATACTTAAGGTGATAGGCTAACAGACTGGGGATAGATTGGAGACTAGGGTATGTGATACTTAAGGTGATAGGCTAACAGACTGGGGATAGATTGGAGACTAGGGTATGTGATACTTAAGGTGATAGGCTAACAGACTGGGGATAGATTGGAGACTAGGGTATGTGATACTTAAGGTGATAGGCTAACAGACTGGGGATAGATTGGAGACTAGGGTATGTGATACTTAAGGTGATAGGCTAACAGACTGGGGATAGATTGGAGACTAGGGTATGTGATACTTAAGGTGATAGGCTAACAGACTGGGGATAGATTGGAGACTAGGGTATGTGATACTTAAGGTGATAGGCTAACAGACTGGGGATAGATTGGAGACTAGGGTATGTGATACTTAAGGTGATAGGCTAACAGACTGGGGATAGATTGGAGACTAGGGTATGTGATACTTAAGGTGATAGGCTAACAGACTGGGGATAGATTGGAGACTAGGGTATGTGATACTTAAGGTGATAGGCTAACAGACTGGGGATAGATTGGAGACTAGGGTATGTGATACTTAAGGTGATAGGCTAACAGACTGGGGATAGATTGGAGACTAGGGTATGTGATACTTAAGGTGATAGGCTAACAGACTGGGGATAGATTGGAGACTAGGGTATGTGATACTTAAGGTGATAGGCTAACAGACTGGGGATAGATTGGAGACTAGGGTATGTGATACTTAAGGTGATAGGCTAACAGACTGGGGATAGATTGGAGACTAGGGTATGTGATACTTAAGGTGATAGGCTAACAGACTGGGGATAGATTGGAGACTAGGGTATGTGATACTTAAGGTGATAGGCTAACAGACTGGGGATAGATTGGAGACTAGGGTATGTGATACTTAAGGTGATAGGCTAACAGACTGGGGATAGATTGGAGACTAGGGTATGTGATACTTAAGGTGATAGGCTAACAGACTGGGGATAGATTGGAGACTAGGGTATGTGATACTTAAGGTGATAGGCTAACAGACTGGGGATAGATTGGAGACTAGGGTATGTGATACTTAAGGTGATAGGCTAACAGACTGGGGATAGATTGGAGACTAGGGTATGTGATACTTAAGGTGATAGGCTAACAGACTGGGGATAGATTGGAGACTAGGGTATGTGATACTTAAGGTGATAGGCTAACAGACTGGGGATAGATTGGAGACTAGGGTATGTGATACTTAAGGTGATAGGCTAACAGACTGGGGATAGATTGGAGACTAGGGTATGTGATACTTAAGGTGATAGGCTAACAGACTGGGGATAGATTGGAGACTAGGGTATGTGATACTTAAGGTGATAGGCTAACAGACTGGGGATAGATTGGAGACTAGGGTATGTGATACTTAAGGTGATAGGCTAACAGACTGGGGATAGATTGGAGACTAGGGTATGTGATACTTAAGGTGATAGGCTAACAGACTGGGGATAGATTGGAGACTAGGGTATGTGATACTTAAGGTGATAGGCTAACAGACTGGGGATAGATTGGAGACTAGGGTATGTGATACTTAAGGTGATAGGCTAACAGACTGGGGATAGATTGGAGACTAGGGTATGTGATACTTAAGGTGATAGGCTAACAGACTGGGGATAGATTGGAGACTAGGGTATGTGATACTTAAGGTGATAGGCTAACAGACTGGGGATAGATTGGAGACTAGGGTATGTGATACTTAAGGTGATAGGCTAACAGACTGGGGATAGATTGGAGACTAGGGTATGTGATACTTAAGGTGATAGGCTAACAGACTGGGGATAGATTGGAGACTAGGGTATGTGATACTTAAGGTGATAGGCTAACAGACTGGGGATAGATTGGAGACTAGGGTATGTGATACTTAAGGTGATAGGCTAACAGACTGGGGATAGATTGGAGACTAGGGTATGTGATACTTAAGGTGATAGGCTAACAGACTGGGGATAGATTGGAGACTAGGGTATGTGATACTTAAGGTGATAGGCTAACAGACTGGGGATAGATTGGAGACTAGGGTATGTGATACTTAAGGTGATAGGCTAACAGACTGGGGATAGATTGGAGACTAGGGTATGTGATACTTAAGGTGATAGGCTAACAGACTGGGGATAGATTGGAGACTAGGGTATGTGATACTTAAGGTGATAGGCTAACAGACTGGGGATAGATTGGAGACTAGGGTATGTGATACTTAAGGTGATAGGCTAACAGACTGGGGATAGATTGGAGACTAGGGTATGTGATACTTAAGGTGATAGGCTAACAGACTGGGGATAGATTGGAGACTAGGGTATGTGATACTTAAGGTGATAGGCTAACAGACTGGGGATAGATTGGAGACTAGGGTATGTGATACTTAAGGTGATAGGCTAACAGACTGGGGATAGATTGGAGACTAGGGTATGTGATACTTAAGGTGATAGGCTAACAGACTGGGGATAGATTGGAGACTAGGGTATGTGATACTTAAGGTGATAGGCTAACAGACTGGGGATAGATTGGAGACTAGGGTATGTGATACTTAAGGTGATAGGCTAACAGACTGGGGATAGATTGGAGACTAGGGTATGTGATACTTAAGGTGATAGGCTAACAGACTGGGGATAGATTGGAGACTAGGGTATGTGATACTTAAGGTGATAGGCTAACAGACTGGGGATAGATTGGAGACTAGGGTATGTGATACTTAAGGTGATAGGCTAACAGACTGGGGATAGATTGGAGACTAGGGTATGTGATACTTAAGGTGATAGGCTAACAGACTGGGGATAGATTGGAGACTAGGGTATGTGATACTTAAGGTGATAGGCTAACAGACTGGGGATAGATTGGAGACTAGGGTATGTGATACTTAAGGTGATAGGCTAACAGACTGGGGATAGATTGGAGACTAGGGTATGTGATACTTAAGGTGATAGGCTAACAGACTGGGGATAGATTGGAGACTAGGGTATGTGATACTTAAGGTGATAGGCTAACAGACTGGGGATAGATTGGAGACTAGGGTATGTGATACTTAAGGTGATAGGCTAACAGACTGGGGATAGATTGGAGACTAGGGTATGTGATACTTAAGGTGATAGGCTAACAGACTGGGGATAGATTGGAGACTAGGGTATGTGATACTTAAGGTGATAGGCTAACAGACTGGGGATAGATTGGAGACTAGGGTATGTGATACTTAAGGTGATAGGCTAACAGACTGGGGATAGATTGGAGACTAGGGTATGTGATACTTAAGGTGATAGGCTAACAGACTGGGGATAGATTGGAGACTAGGGTATGTGATACTTAAGGTGATAGGCTAACAGACTGGGGATAGATTGGAGACTAGGGTATGTGATACTTAAGGTGATAGGCTAACAGACTGGGGATAGATTGGAGACTAGGGTATGTGATACTTAAGGTGATAGGCTAACAGACTGGGGATAGATTGGAGACTAGGGTATGTGATACTTAAGGTGATAGGCTAACAGACTGGGGATAGATTGGAGACTAGGGTATGTGATACTTAAGGTGATAGGCTAACAGACTGGGGATAGATTGGAGACTAGGGTATGTGATACTTAAGGTGATAGGCTAACAGACTGGGGATAGATTGGAGACTAGGGTATGTGATACTTAAGGTGATAGGCTAACAGACTGGGGATAGATTGGAGACTAGGGTATGTGATACTTAAGGTGATAGGCTAACAGACTGGGGATAGATTGGAGACTAGGGTATGTGATACTTAAGGTGATAGGCTAACAGACTGGGGATAGATTGGAGACTAGGGTATGTGATACTTAAGGTGATAGGCTAACAGACTGGGGATAGATTGGAGACTAGGGTATGTGATACTTAAGGTGATAGGCTAACAGACTGGGGATAGATTGGAGACTAGGGTATGTGATACTTAAGGTGATAGGCTAACAGACTGGGGATAGATTGGAGACTAGGGTATGTGATACTTAAGGTGATAGGCTAACAGACTGGGGATAGATTGGAGACTAGGGTATGTGATACTTAAGGTGATAGGCTAACAGACTGGGGATAGATTGGAGACTAGGGTATGTGATACTTAAGGTGATAGGCTAACAGACTGGGGATAGATTGGAGACTAGGGTATGTGATACTTAAGGTGATAGGCTAACAGACTGGGGATAGATTGGAGACTAGGGTATGTGATACTTAAGGTGATAGGCTAACAGACTGGGGATAGATTGGAGACTAGGGTATGTGATACTTAAGGTGATAGGCTAACAGACTGGGGATAGATTGGAGACTAGGGTATGTGATACTTAAGGTGATAGGCTAACAGACTGGGGATAGATTGGAGACTAGGGTATGTGATACTTAAGGTGATAGGCTAACAGACTGGGGATAGATTGGAGACTAGGGTATGTGATACTTAAGGTGATAGGCTAACAGACTGGGGATAGATTGGAGACTAGGGTATGTGATACTTAAGGTGATAGGCTAACAGACTGGGGATAGATTGGAGACTAGGGTATGTGATACTTAAGGTGATAGGCTAACAGACTGGGGATAGATTGGAGACTAGGGTATGTGATACTTAAGGTGATAGGCTAACAGACTGGGGATAGATTGGAGACTAGGGTATGTGATACTTAAGGTGATAGGCTAACAGACTGGGGATAGATTGGAGACTAGGGTATGTGATACTTAAGGTGATAGGCTAACAGACTGGGGATAGATTGGAGACTAGGGTATGTGATACTTAAGGTGATAGGCTAACAGACTGGGGATAGATTGGAGACTAGGGTATGTGATACTTAAGGTGATAGGCTAACAGACTGGGGATAGATTGGAGACTAGGGTATGTGATACTTAAGGTGATAGGCTAACAGACTGGGGATAGATTGGAGACTAGGGTATGTGATACTTAAGGTGATAGGCTAACAGACTGGGGATAGATTGGAGACTAGGGTATGTGATACTTAAGGTGATAGGCTAACAGACTGGGGATAGATTGGAGACTAGGGTATGTGATACTTAAGGTGATAGGCTAACAGACTGGGGATAGATTGGAGACTAGGGTATGTGATACTTAAGGTGATAGGCTAACAGACTGGGGATAGATTGGAGACTAGGGTATGTGATACTTAAGGTGATAGGCTAACAGACTGGGGATAGATTGGAGACTAGGGTATGTGATACTTAAGGTGATAGGCTAACAGACTGGGGATAGATTGGAGACTAGGGTATGTGATACTTAAGGTGATAGGCTAACAGACTGGGGATAGATTGGAGACTAGGGTATGTGATACTTAAGGTGATAGGCTAACAGACTGGGGATAGATTGGAGACTAGGGTATGTGATACTTAAGGTGATAGGCTAACAGACTGGGGATAGATTGGAGACTAGGGTATGTGATACTTAAGGTGATAGGCTAACAGACTGGGGATAGATTGGAGACTAGGGTATGTGATACTTAAGGTGATAGGCTAACAGACTGGGGATAGATTGGAGACTAGGGTATGTGATACTTAAGGTGATAGGCTAACAGACTGGGGATAGATTGGAGACTAGGGTATGTGATACTTAAGGTGATAGGCTAACAGACTGGGGATAGATTGGAGACTAGGGTATGTGATACTTAAGGTGATAGGCTAACAGACTGGGGATAGATTGGAGACTAGGGTATGTGATACTTAAGGTGATAGGCTAACAGACTGGGGATAGATTGGAGACTAGGGTATGTGATACTTAAGGTGATAGGCTAACAGACTGGGGATAGATTGGAGACTAGGGTATGTGATACTTAAGGTGATAGGCTAACAGACTGGGGATAGATTGGAGACTAGGGTATGTGATACTTAAGGTGATAGGTGAAGTGGTGTACATGGGTGTGAAGTGGTGTACACGGGTGTGAAGTGGTGTACATGGGTGTGAAGTGGTGTACACGGGTGTGAAGTGGTGTACACGGGTGTGAAGTGGTGTACACGGGTGTGAAGTGGTGTACACGGGTGCCAAGTAAAATATCATCACAAAATTATTGAGACTTTATACCTGACAATGTTGATAAATGTGAACAGCCAAATATTTCCTTTATTTACCCATGTTATGAATCATCTACTTACAAAAATTAACTATGTATTTGAAATCTTATAATTGTCAAATTATTATTTTAATAAAACATTTATTAACTTGGACATTCACTGATACATTTCTTTCCTACTCTCCCAGCTGGGAGAGGTCACAGCTGAGCTGGCAGAAGAGAATACAACCTCCAATGAGGCAGCTGAACTGTTGGAGGCAGAGACTGCTGAGAGAATGAGGCTGGAGAAAGAGCTGAAAGACATTCAGGTCAGCATTGTTCTTTGTCTTGTCATTTCTACTCTTGTTCTACTTCTATGCCATCAAGGACCACCATCAGTGCTCTGATCATCATGGTTCCTATGTTCTACTTCTATGCCATCAAGGACCACCATCAGTGCTCTGATCATCATGGTTCCTATGTTCTACTTCTATGCCATCAAGGACCACCATCAGTGCTCTGATCATTATGGTTCCTATGTTCTACTTCTATGCCATCAAGGACCACCATCAGTGCTCTGATCATCATGGTTCCTATGTTCTACTTCTATGCCATCAAGGACCACCATCAGTGCTCTGATCATCATGGTTCCTATGTTCTACTTCTATGCCATCAAGGACCACCATCAGTGCTCTGATCATCATGGTTCCTATGTTCTACTTCTATGCCATCAAGGACCACCATCAGTGCTCTGATCATCATGGTTCCTATGTTCTACTTCTATGCCATCAAGGACCACCATCAGTGCTCTGATCATCATGGTTCCTATGTTCTACTTCTATGCCATCAAGGACCACCATCAGTGCTCTGATCATCATGGTTCCTATGAATGTAGAGGGTTTTACCCATACATCCGTGGAGATGCTAACATTTGAGGGCTGCACATCAAGGGCATCAGGGGTAGGAGGTCAGGATGCAACAGGCACAAATGTGTCAGTTGCTGTCAACCTGAACTGATCCTATCATGAAGTATGTTCCAGTCACTGGTAGTCCTTGGCAGGAACATGCAGCTCCCTTGTTGTGTTCATGTTCCAGTCACTGGTAGTCCTTGGCAGGCACATGCAGCCCCCGTGTTGTGTTCATGTTCCAGTCACTGGTAGTCCTTGGCAAGAACATGCAGCTCCCGTGTTGTGTTCATGTTCCAGTCACTGGTAGTCCTTGGCAAGTTCATGCAGCTCCCGTGTTGTGTTCATGTTCCTGTCACTGGTAGTCCTTGGCAAGAACATGCAGCTCCCGTGTTGTTTTCATGTTCCTGTCACTGGTAGTCCTTGGCAGGAACATGCAGCTCCCGTGTTGTGTTCATGTTCCTGTCACTGGTAGTCCTTGGCAAGAACATGCAGCTCCCGTGTTGTGTTCATGTTCCTGTCACTGGTAGTCCTTGGCAAGAACATGCAGCCCCCGTGTTGTGTTCATGTTCCAGTCACTGGTAGTCCTTGGCAGGAACATGCAGCCCCGGTGTTGTGTTCTTTCATTTATCAGCCTGAATGGATTAAACTTTAGCTGTTGCTGCACTGAGTCTACATTGAGTTTATGAAACATTGAAATCATTAGAAATATTAACAACAAATTTTACCCACCCTCTACTGACATTTTTTAATTTGACTGGCCATTTTACAAACCAAAAAAAAAGGAATTTCTTTTTTCAATTAAGAATTAAGAATTAAAAAAGCGCAGTGTCTTCTGTGAACTAGGTAATAATATATAAATAATTTTTAGGCTTGAAAAGTTTTTGTACACTGACTAAAAGATACTTTTTTTTATTTTAAACAGTTTTTTTAATTGTCCAATATGGACAAAGTTTACTGTCAAAATAGCCAGTTTGTTTTCCCTAATTTGTAAGCAGATTTGAAATTACTCATCATCCCACTGAAATAACCAATTAAAATGATGTCACAGGCCAAGTTCACTACCATCAAAAGACAGAATGAGAAAGTTCAGATGGAGTTGATGCAGACGAGACTGTGGCAGGCAGAGTCCGTAGATGATGGGCAGGATGAGGACAAGGAAGGTCAGGGTCATGTCAACATTACTGACTTTTACAGTCATTCTTATTGGGGAGCCTTTTTCCAGAGCCTAATATGATATATGATTATTATTTTTTGGTCACATTTGTTGAAAAGTAAATTTCAACTCTGGTTCCTGTGTTTTCATGTGTTCATACAATATATCCCAGTGATGTTTTGTTTTTGTTCTTACATGACCCTCACCCCCATTGTGTCACTTTCAGAGGACTCAGTGTACAAACCCAGGTATGAGAAGGTTGTCAAGGAGCTGCAGATCACCAAGAAACAAATGCAACAGCTTCATGAGGAGGAGATGGAACAGGAGCTGCAGTCCAGGAAACTTATTGAGAAGAGGGTAAGCCAGGGGTGGCGTGCACTGGCGGGGTGGTGGCGTGTGCACTGGCGGTGGTGACGTGCACTGGCGGGTGGTGGCGTGCACTGGTGGGGGGTGGCGTGCACTGGCAGGGTAGATTGCACTGGCGGGGTGGTGTGCAAATACAGGAGTGATGTTCATGGCAGGGTTTATGTGTACTGTTGAAGTTTATATTTGCACATATTTATAGCATGATTTGGTTCATTTGTGTTCAAATTTTTTAAGCAAGCCACAATATATTCACAATATATTCACAATATATTCACAATATATTCACAATATATTCACAAACTAAAAATCCACAATATATTCACAATATATTCACAATATATCCACAATATATCCACAATATATCCACAATATATTCACAATATATCCACAATATATTCACAATATATCCGCAATATATTCACAATATATCCACAATATCCATGCGGTGGTCCAGTGGCAGCGCACTGGACTGTCGTACCAATGGTCACGGGTTCGAATCCGTGTGAAGGCAAGGGTTTGTTCCCGGGGCCTAGGGCGTCCCTGAGTCACCCCGCTCCGAATGGGTACCTAACTACATGTGTTAGGCGGCTGGGTAATGCGCGGAACCCACAAAGTCGTGGCCTGTGAGAGCTGCATCACTTGCCAAACAGATCATCTGTCATGGTCTGTGGACGCAACTATCTTCTGCATAGAAGGAGCGTCTGTATAGATAAGATAAGATATATATCCACAATATATCCACAATATATTCACAATATATTCACAATATATTACTTGTCTTGCCAGCTCCATGAGGCCGTCTCAGAGGCAGAAGAGCAGCGCCGTCAGGTGCAAGTTTCCAAGAAGAAGGTCCAGAGGCTGACCACAGAGATGCAGGACATGAAGCTCCACCTGGAGGAACAAATGACCAGGAACAATGAGCTGGAGAGGAAACAAAGGAGGTGAGTTACTGATCATGTGACAAGCTGTAAGGCTAATCTATATAAACACTGGTAGACTCATGAGTGTTGATCTTTTGTTTTGATGTTAGGGACAAGCCATCAATAATGTCACACATCCAGAAGCAGGTCAGGTGGGAGGTTAAAATTGGACTTATAGCTTTACATCATTCCAATCAGAGTTGTGACAATGAGTGTGCTGGGCCACACTGGTGGGCTGGGCCACACTGGCGGGCTGGGCCACACTGGCGGGCTGGGCCACACTGGCGGGCTGGGCCACACTGGTGGGCTCCCAGATTAGTTAGTTGTGCTCAAGGTGTAGGACAAGCCTATTAGGAAAGGGGGGGGGGCACACAAAAGGTTTAGCTCTTAATAACAGAGAGATCAGAAATGAGTTTGTGTGGACAGTTCAAAAGGAACAATTCAGTATACTGATGGCTGATTCTGTTATGAATGTTAGCTGCATCATGTTATCATGTTGTCATGTCATCATGTTATCATGTCATGTCATCATGTTATCATGTCATCATGTTATTTCGTGGTGTGTGTTTTTATTTATGGCATGCTGTGGACTAAGGAGACTTTAGTTGTGCCACCTGTCAAAAATAAGTTGCTGAGCTCAACATTATATGACAAACAGACTGGTGGTTGTTGTTGAAGTGGTCCCTTGTTGTTACATTTAACCCAATCTTGTTGTTGAAGTGGTCCCTTGTTACATTTAACCCAACTTTCATTGCCAGGTTTGACAGTGAGCTGAGCATGGCCCATGAGGACGCCAGAGAGGAGAAGACAGCCAGGGAGAAACTCCAGCGAGAGAGGGATCAGCTTTTGTCTGAGAAATATTCACTGGAGCAATCATTGCAAGTAAGACGTAGGGTTGTCAGATTATCAAGGTCATTGAATTGAGCGTCTATTTTGTTCAATGAATGGCCATTGAATGGGTGAATATTTGTGTAGCATAGATACATTGTATCTCTTTTCTTTGTCCACAAACAAGAGAGGACTGGAGTAGACTGTTGAAAGTAAGATATTTTCATAATCTTATAAAATAATTCATTTTATTTATATGTGACACCTCATAGATGAAGATTAATTGATCCCGCAGCATTATCTGCTCATGTAGAATATTTGCTGTAGAGACAATGTAGTGAATGGTTGTGTAAATGGATAAGTTATTGCAAGTCCATGTTCCTCACACACAACATTTTTTTGTACTCACAGACACTCAAGCAGGACCACCAGGGACTACAGGAGAAATGTGAGAGGCTGGAGAAAGAGATGAATGACCTGCTGGTCACAGGGAAGGACAACAACGAGGTGGGTCATTGGGCCCCGGTGTGGGGGGGGGGTGGATATGAGGTCAGTGGAACCAGGGTCAGGATGAGCTGGGATGGGGTGGACGTGAGGTCAGTGGAACCAGGGTCAGGATGAGCTGGGATGGGGTGGACGTGATGTCAGTGGAACCAGGGTCAGGATGAGCTGGGATGGGGTGGACATGAGGTCAGTGGAACCAGGGTCAGGATGACCTGGGATGGGGGTGGACATGAGGTCAGTGGAACCAGGGTCAGGATGACCTGGGATGGGGGTGGACATGAGGTCAGTGGAACCAGGGTCAGGATGAGCTTGGATGAGGGTAGACATGAGGTCAGTGGAACCAGGGTCAGGATGAGCTGGGATGGGGGTGGACATGAGGTCAGTGAAACCAGGGTCAGGATGAGCTGGGATGGGGATGGACTTGAGGTCAGTGGAACCAGGGCCAGGATGAGCTGGGAGGGGGTGGACATGAGGTCAGTGGAACCAGGGTCAGGATGAGCTGGGATGGGGGTGGACAAGGTCAGTGAAACCAGGGTCAGGATGAGCTGGGATAGGGGTGGGTATCAGGCTGACCTTAATGTTTGAAATCTGTTTATGCTTATATTTGTACGTGATTTTTACCCTGGTGGAATGATAAAAATTATGTCTTAACAGTGAAAAAGAAATATTTGATCAAAGTTTTAATTTTGTTATTACAGTGTACAATCTCTGAGGCCCAGGTATATCAAATCATATATGACATCTTGTGGGGTTTTTAATGGTCACATATTTTGTACATAGGTATTAACACATGTGGTTACTTCTGTCATTTCATTTCTTTCAACCAATTATTCTTGTAAGCAACTTTGTTGGAGAAATGCATATGGTGGCTGGTTTGACCTCAATAAAAAAAACTTCTTCTAGCCTTATTTTTAGTTTTACAAATCTAAAACTGGGGGTTTTTTTTGTTTTATTTTTGTTTTTTATCAATAATTTTTAATTTTAAAAATATTATTTTGATTTTACCTAGCATGGCTATTTGCATATATTTTAAGTAAGTAATTTGACGTTAGTCATTTTATGTTTAAATGGTGCTGACAAATTTTCTTTTTATTCATTTTTATAAACTGTCTCTCTACAAATGGGGAATTTCAATGGATTCATTTATTATTTTATGAAATTGATAATTGTGTGTGTGTGAAGTAGTGCACAACTTACTCTATCATCATTCATTGACAACATAATTAATTCAATGGCTACAACGAGGGACCACACAACTATTTCATGAACTCTATTGGATGTGTTCATGGTTTGTTCAGTGTGAGATGCATTAATATGTCCTTTAATTCTACTAATGTGTAAAGGTACATTTAAATCAGGACACCTGTTTGTCCCCTACTCCCTAGAGGCCTTCTTTCTATATCTAATCCATAAGCAAAAGTTCCTATTTGTCCCCTACTACCCAGTGACATAAGCAAAAGTTCCTATTTGTCCCTTACTATCCAGTGACAAGCAAAAGTTCCTATTTGTCCCCCACTATCCAATGACATAAGCAAAAGTTCCTATTTGTCCCCTACTACCCAGTGACATAAGCAAAAGTTCCTATTTGTCCCCTACTACCCAGTGACATAAGCAAAAGTTCCTATTTGTCCCCTACTATCCAGTGACATAAGCAAAAGTTCCTATTTGTCCCTTACTATCCAGTGACAAGCAAAAGTTCCTATTTGTCCCCCACTATCCAATGACATAAGCAAAAGTTCCTATTTGTCCCCTACTACCCAGTGACATAAGCAAAAGTTCCTATTTGTCCCCTACTACCCAGTGACATAAGCAAAAGTTCCTATTTGTCCCTTACTATCCAGTGACAAGCAAAAGTTCCTATTTGTCCCCTACTATCCAGTGACATAAGCAAAAGTTCCTATTTGTCCCCTACTATCCAATGACATAAGCAAAAGTTCCTATTTGTCCCCTACTATCCAATGACATAAGCAAAAGTTCCTATTTGTCCCCTACTATCCAATGACATAAGCTAAAGTTCCTATTTGTCCCCTACTATCCAATGACGTAAGCTAAAGTTCCTATTTGTCCCCTACTATCCAATGACGTAAGCTAAAGTTCCTATTTGTCCCCTACTATCCAATGACATAAGCAAAAGTTCCTATTTGTCCCCCACTATCCAATGACATAAGCTAAAGTTCCTATTTGTCCCCCACTATCCAATGACATAAGCCAAAGTTCCTATTTGTCCCCTACTATCCAATGACATAAGCAAAAGTTCCTATTTGTCCCCCACTATCCAATGACGTAAGCTAAAGTTCCTATTTGTCCCCTACTATCCAATGACATAAGCTAAAGTTCCTATTTGTCCCCTACTATCCAATGACATAAGCAAAAGTTCCTATTTGTCCCCTACTATCCAATGACATAAGCAAAAGTTCCTATTTGTCCCCCACTATCCAATGACATAAGCTAAAGTTCCTATTTGTCCCCCACTATCCAATGACATAAGCCAAAGTTCCTATTTGTCCCCTACTATCCAATGACATAAGCAAAAGTTCCTATTTGTCCCCTACTATCCAATGACGTAAGCTAAAGTTCCTATTTGTCCCCTACTATCCAATGACATAAGCTAAAGTTCCTATTTGTCCCCTACTATCCAATGACGTAAGCTAAAGTTCCTATTTGTCCCCTACTATCCAATGACATAAGCAAAAGTTCCTATTTGTCCCCTACTATCCAATGACATAAGCAAAAGTTCCTATTTGTCCCCCACTATCCAATGACGTAAGCTAAAGTTCCTATTTGTCCCCTACTATCCAATGACTTAAGCTAAAGTTCCTATTTGTCCCCTACTATCCAATGACATAAGCAAAAGTTCCTATTTGTCCCCCACTATCCAATGACGTAAGCTAAAGTTCCTATTTGTCCCCTACTATCCAATGACGTAAGCTAAAGTTCCTATTTGTCCCCTACTATCCAATGACGTAAGCTAAAGTTCCTATTTGTCCCCTACTATCCAATGACATAAGCAAAAGTTCCTATTTGTCCCCTACTATCCAGTGACATAAGCTAAAGTTCCTATTTGTCCCCTACTATCCAATGACATAAGCAAAAGTTCCTATTTGTCCCCTACTATCCAATGACATAAGCAAAAGTTCCTATTTGTCCCTATTCCCCCAGGCCGTGACACTGAAGAGACTTAAACATGAACTGGAGATGAAGATCCAAGAACAGGAGGAGGAGCTGGATGACCAGGCTGGACAAATACAACAGTTGGAGCAGGTAGGGGCATGGGGGGGGGGCCTCAGTCAAACAGACAGACAGACAGAGTGATCAATTGACACCAGTTTTCTTAAGAGTCATTTGTCTTCACAATGACAGAATGTAAAATAAATTAGAATCCTATGATAAAAGTTCTTGACACTGTTATAATCATGCACATAGAAGTGAACCCGTGTTGGGTAGAGGTAAGGTAATAATTATTATTGATCATGACACTGTTATAATCATGTACATTAGAAGTGACCCCATGTTGGGTAGAGGTCAAAAAACAATGAGGTATGAGACATTGGTGGTCGTCTATTTGACAGGCCAAACTACGCCTGGAGATGAACTTGGAGAAAAGCAAACAGCAACACGGCAAGGAGCTGGAGGAGAAGGATGAGGAGATGGAGGAACTCAGGTACAAGACACAGAAGAAGGTAGGTCTTGTGTACGTCCAGGCTCAGTCATAGACACATCCATGTACAGTCATAGACACATCCATGTACAGTCATAGACACATCCATGTACAGTCATAGACACATCCATGTACAGTCATAGACACATCCATGTACAGTCATAGACACATCCATGTACAGTCATAGACACATCCATGTACAGTCATAGACACATCCATGTACAGTCATAGACACATCCATGTACAGTCATAGACACATCCATGTACAGTCATAGACACATCCATGTACAGTCATAGACACATCCATGTACAGTCATAGACACATCCATGTACAGTCATAGACACATCCATGTACAGTCATAGACACATCCATGTATAGACTAACAAGGGGTTCTTGAATATTTTTTTTATACATGGACCCCCCCCCCTTTCCCTTTAACTCATGAAGACCTTTGTCCTCTTGTGATCATGCTCATAACCCTACAAATACCCATGACAGCCACAGACCACATTCTAAGAACCACTGAACTAAATCATTGCACCATCAAACACTATCACCATGATAGCCACAGACCACATTCTAAGAACCACTGAACTAAATCATTGCACCATCAAACACTATCACCATGATAGCCACAGACCACATTCTAAGAACCACTGAACTAAATCATTGCACCATCAAACACTATCACCATGATAGCCACAGACCACATTCTAAGAACCACTGAACTAAATCATTGCACCATCAAACACTATCACCATGATAGCCACAGACCACATTCTAAGAACCACTGAACTAAATCATTACACCATCAACCACTATCACCATGACAGCCACAGACCACATTCTAAGAACCACTGAACTAAATCATTGCACCATCAAACACTATCACCATCAAACACTATCACCATCACACTATCGCCATCAAACACTATCACCATCAAACACTATCACCATGTGCCCTTACAAAGTCAAATTTAAAAAAGAAAACAATGTAAAGCCTTGAAGTCCTGCTAAATATTGTCCTAAAAGGTTATGTGATAATATGGTAACTATATTAAACATGTATTTTTAAGTTTCTTTGTTTGTGGGTAGGTTAAAGTGCTTTTGTTGTTTTATGTCATTGTAATAGCTGCGTCAGTTGGAGGGCCAGCTAGAGGAGGAATATGAGCAGAAGAAGAGGATAATAGAGGAGAAGGCACGGCTGGAGAGACAGCTCCAAGCAACTGGTACAAGGGAGCCACAGAGAGATAAAGGTATGGAGTGTGGTAATATACTGTTGTAGTTGTAGGGTAAAGGTATGGAGTGTGGTAATATACTGTTGTAGGGTAAAGGTATGGAGTGTGGTAATATACTCTTGTAGGGTAAAGGTATGGAGTGTGGTAATATACTGTTGTAGGGTAAAGGTATGGAGTGTGGTAATATACTGTTGTAGGGTAAAGGTATGGAGTGTGGTAATATACTGTTGTAGGGTAAAGGTATGGAGTGTGGTAATATACTGTTGTAGGGTAAAGGTATGGCGTGTGGTAATATACTGTTGTAGGGTAAAGGTATGGATTGTGGTAATATACTGTTGTAGAGTAAAGGTATGGAATTTAAAGTTGAAAATCTTAACTGGTTTCTGCTGCTTTTTGTAACAGTTTATTTTTTCCATCTCCATAATATTTGTGAATGAAGGAGTGAAGGATTCTTCTAGTTGTACAAAGAATAAATGAGTTTATTTATCCCATGTTAATTAACTAGCACATGACATGACATCACAATCATCTTGTTCCAATCACAAAGAATCTGAAAAGCGACTGAGACGCAACCTGAGAAAGACCAGAGCCCTGCTGAATGACGCCGGGGCAGCACTGCTGAAACAGAAGGACATCGAGGGGGCGCGTGCCCAGCTAGCAGCCCTGAGGAACCAACTGGATGACGCAGAATTTGCCTCAGCGGCCGCCGTCAAGGCCAAGAAGAGGATGGAGCTGGAGATGCAGGAGCTGCAGCAGCAGATAGACGACATGACCAGGGCCAAGCAGGAGGTGAGCACCTGACTGATCAACGCTGGGGTTCAACTTGACCTCACTAAGTTCAGCATGTAGTCATATATAGGGGTCTACCGATATCAGGATATGGGCAATATCGGTATCGGTAACATGTAAAGGTCTCGATATTGACGTCACCGATATTTCATATTAAGTGATATTTTTACCCAAAAAAAAACAAGTATCATTTAGATTTACAATATCTTGACAAATTAGTATATCGATCCCGATACCGGTATTGAAATAGCCAAAAGAGTCCTAGTGTTAATATCTACAGCCACGATACAGTGTGCATGTGCTATGATATTTTTTAGGTATCTGCCGATTTTCGTATGCTCGGAAATACTGTGTAAATAGTGCCGATGCCAAGTATACCGTAATTGCTCTAATAAATGAATAACAATTAAACATTATGTTCACGTAATTGCTCTAATAGCAAAGATGCACGCAGAATCGCAGATGTCTAAAACATTTCGTTTCGTATGGAATAACAAAATGTACCGTGTGCAGACTTGTTGTCATGGGCAACCATTCATCCTTCAACCTCATTTCACTCTATTACTATTGCTTTGTTCTCATTATTTCATTCATAAAAGGTGGCCGTGTGCAAAAGCCATCAAACTATTGGTTAGAATTAATAATTATGAGTCAAAAGTTGAAGTTTCAAAAGGAGTACCTAATTTTGCGTGTACATTTTCATAAAGGACGGTTCGTTTTGTCATGAGTACTATGTAAGTCATGATCTGGAACTTGTAAACACATTAGAAACTTCGTTTCGGAAAAAATAATAATAAATCGGTAATATCGGCATTTAACTGGATATCGGTAGACCCCTAAATTATAAAATATAAATAATTACACATGACGTCATCAAATATGACCGATGTTTTTTTTTGTCCTAACAAATACTCATATCGGAAAAAAATATCGATAATATCGGCAAAAATGCTTATCGGTAGACCCCTAATATAAAATATAAATAATTAGGAGTGATAAATTTAACAATGACGTCATCAAATATGACTGCTGGTTTTTGTCCTAACAAATACTCATATCGGCAAAAAATATATCGGTATCGGCAATATCGGCAAAAATGCATATCCGTAGACCCCTAGTCATATAGTACAATCTCACAATATAACCAGACCAGGAGGTGAGTACCTGACTGGTCCACGCTGGGGTTCAACTTGACCTCACTAAGTTCAGCTTGTAGTCATATGGTACAATCTCACAATATGACCAGTGCTAGCTGTTACAAGTTCAAGAATGAAGACAATCAAATTCAGAAAAGGTCCACTTACACTTATTGTGTGGATAGTTTTGGTGATCTGTTTACACTGCAGTATCCCTTGGAAGAAGGCAGAGGTTTTTGTTCTATTTTGGGGCTCACTTTCTGCACTGAACAACTCTTGGAACTTTTCTGTGAAAGCTGCTGAGAACAATTTGGTTTAAAATCTCTATTTTTAAAATAAAAAATAAAATAAATTTTTTTTAATATATTATAGAGAGTTATTTTTATTCTTGTAAAACGCAGCTTTTCTTATTTTGATTTGAACAAAATGAAGTGGAAATGTCAAACACTTTACAGCAATTTGGGAAATGTTTCTTTTTTAATATTTAAAAGAAATATATTCAACTATATTTATAATCTAGTTATCTCCCTTCCCATGTCAGTTGTCTAAATATCCTGTCACGTAGTCACAGCATCTCTTCTTATCTCCCTTGCCCCCTGGCTTGTGGGGTCTATGCTACGTCTGAAATGTCTAGTGTATCTCCATCCGACCTCTGGATGTCAATGTCATGAGTGTATTGTTGTGTCTGACACAACACCACCCCACACTTCACACCACCACACACACACCACACACCCACACCACCACACTCACACAACCATCTCCCCTGTACCTCCACAGTCTGAGTCCAAGAGTATGTTGCTGCTGAGGGAGAAGACAGACTTACAGAACAGACTGGAGGAGTTGGAGGAGGACATGAACGAAGTTATGAAGAAATACAAGGCAGCCGTGCAGCAGGTGAGCTGTCATGATGAGCCAAGGGTTCTCAGTCTCTCAGCAGGAAACAGTCACTTTATTAGTATAATTTTGCTTATTAAAGGCTCAACACTGAAATGTTGAAAGGCCAGCATGGGAATCAATTTAAAAAGTTAATTCTTCCCACCACCACCCCCCCCGCCAACAAGCTGATAATAAACAATTAACCTTAAATATCCCATGAAATCATAGCAGTAGCAATACTTGAAGCATCAAATCTACTTGAGTAATATCAGAAATATACATTGAAATAAGGCACTGAATAACAATCATTAGTAATGGGGTGAAAATCTTATTTTGGTACCAATAGAACAAAGCATAGCAACGTACATAAGTCCCGTACATAAGCCCTGTACATAAGCCCCGTACATAAGCCCCGTATAAGCCCCCCGTACAGAAGCCCCGTACATATCTTTAAAGTTATAATTGATGGTAAGATTCTTGTCTAGCCTCTAGTACCAGGTTCAGCTACTGAAGGGAAACTTTCAGCTAGTGTAAGCCAAACCAATCCCTCTCTCCACATCTAAACTTTTTATTTATATCAGTTTGTTATTAGCTGTATGGCTTGTATTTTGTTGGCTGCATTCATTGCAAGCCTGTTACTGTTGTATTTCTCTGCAGCAATCTGTGGACCAAATCACCCTGACTGACCAGATGACCCAGATAGAGGAGCTGATGACAGAGAGGGACAAGTTTAAACAGGAGGTAACCCACGCTGGCCTGGCGTAGAGATGTTCATTGTTTGTGTGTGTGTGTGTGTGAGTGTGTTGGTCTCTGCTCATGTTAGTGGTGTGGAAAGTTTCAGAAAAAATTGACAAAGTTACGATGTGAAACTTTGTTACCGAAGTGGCTGAATAGAACTGGTCCTCATGCACTGATATTCTGTAACCAGTCGAATTTTTCGCCATCCCCTGACTGTGGCTTCATTGTGTGACTGTGGCTTCATTGTGTGACTGTGGCTTCATTGTGTGACTGTGGATTCATTGTGTAACTGTGGCTTCATTGTGTGACTGTGGCTTCATTGTGTGACTGTGGCTTCATTGTGTGACTGTGGCTTCATTGTGTGACTGTGGCTTCATTGTGTGACTGTGGCTTCATTGTGTGACATTGTTGTGTCATCTGTGTGACTTATTCTTCTGGTACTCACTTGAGGTTCAGTCATTTCAACCTCATCTAAAAACAATTTCTTAACTTTAAATTCATAAAATTGATGAACTAATATATTACACAGTTATGAGCATCAATTTATCAAATTTCCTTAAACTTGTCTATTTTCTGTAACAATTTAGATGGTCATCTAAAGTCTCCCGATCTAAAATATTTGGCATAAGACTCCTGAGTTCATTTTATTTTTATTTTTAATAGAATACCATAATAATTTAAGGCAAACCGTGCTGGGTGTCTATGAGACTCGGTTCACATGAGCGTAAGGAGGGGGGGAGGGGTAAAGAGCTGTGTCATAGGACTGAAAATAAAGGTCAGGGTGTGAAGGCCTTATGTCAAAATGTTTCATTGTCAGGTGTCAGACTTGCAGTCCCGTGTCCAGTCTTATGATGAGACCATGGTGGACAAGCACAAGGTGGAGAGGCTGGAGTCCAAGGTCAGAGACCTTGAGAGCCGCCTGGAACTGGAGACAACCACCAGGCAGAGGCTAGAGGTAAGATGACGGAGATAAGTTGCCACATTGGCCTTTAATGACCGAGATAAGTTGCCACATTGGCCTTTAATGACTGAGATAAGTTGCCACATTGGCCTTTAATGACTGAGATAAGTTGCCACATTGGCCTTTAATGACCGAGATAAGTTGCCACATTGGCCTTTAATGACTGAGATAAATTGCCACTTTGATGACCGAGATAAGTTGCCACATTGGCCTTTGATGACTGAGATAAGTTGCCACATTGGCCTTTGATGACTGAGATAAGTTGCCACATTGGCCTTTGATGACTGAGATAAATTGCCACTTTGATGACCGAGATAAGTTGCCACATTGGCCATTTGATGACTGAGATAAGTTGCCACATTGGCCTTTGATGACTGAGATAAGTTGCCACATTGGTCTTTGATGACTGAGATAAGTTGCCACATTGGCCTTTGATGACTGAGATAAGTTGCCACATTGGCCTTTGATGACTGAGATAAGTTGCCACATTGGCCTTTGATGACTGAGATAAGTTGCCACATTGGCCTTTAATGACTGAGATAAATTGCCACTTTGATGACCGAGATAAGTTGCCACATTGGCCTTTGATGACTGAGATAAGTTGCCACATTGGCCTTTGATGACTGAGATAAGTTGCCACATTGGTCTTTGATGACTGAGATAAGTTGCCACATTGGCCTTTGATGACTGAGATAAGTTGCCACATTGGCCTTTGATGACTGAGATAAGTTGCCACATTGGCCTTTGAGGACTGAGATAAGTTGCCACATTGGCCTTTAATGACTGAGATAAATTGCCACTTTGATGACCGAGATAAGTTGCCACATTGGCCTTTGATGACTGAGATAAGTTGCCACATTGGCCTTTAATGACTGAGATAAATTGCCACTTTGATGACCGAGATAAGTTGCCACATTGGCCTTTGATGACTGAGATAAATTACCACTTTGATGACTGAGATAAGTTGCCACATTGGCCTTTGATGACTGAGATAAATTGCCACTTTGATGACCGAGATAAGTTGCCACATTGGCCTTTGATGACTGAGATAAATTGCCACTTTGATGACTGAGATAAGTTGCCACATTGACCTTTGATGACTGAGATAAATTGCCACTTTGATGACTGAGATAAATTGCCACCTTGATGACTGAGATAAATTGCCACTTTGATGACTGAGATAAATTGCCACTTTGATGACCGAGATAAGTTGCCACATTGGCCTTTAATGACTGAGATAAATTGCCACTTTGATGACCGAGATAAGTTGCCACATTGGCCTTTGATGACTGAGATAAGTTGCCACATTGGCCTTTGATGACTGAGATAATTTGCCACATTGGCCTTTGATGACTGAGATAAGTTGCCACATTGGCCTTTAATGACTGAGATAAATTGCCACTTTGATGACCGAGATAAGTTGCCACATTGGCCTTTGATGACTGAGATAAATTGCCACTTTGATGACTGAGATAAGTTGCCACATTGGCCTTTGATGACTGAGATAAATTGCCACTTTGATGACCGAGATAAGTTACCAAATTGGCCTTTAATGACTGAGATAAATTGCCACTTTGATGACCGAGATAAGTTGCCACATTGGCCTTTGATGACTGAGATAAGTTGCCACATTGGCCTTTGATGACTGAGATATGTTGCCACATTGGCCTTTAATGACTGAGATAAATTGCCACTTTGATGACCGAGATAAGTTGCCACATTGGCCTTTGATGACTGAGATAAATTGCCACTTTGCTGACTGAGATAAGTTGCCACATTGGCCTTTGATGACTGAGATAAATTGCCACTTTGATGACACAGAGTTAAATTGCCACCTTGATGACTGAGATAAATTGCCACTTTGATGACTGAGATAAATTGCCACTTTGATGACTGAGATAAATTGCCACCTTGATGACTGAGATAAATTGCCACTTTGATGACTGAGATAAATTGCCACTTTGATGACCAAGATAAGTTGCCACGTTGGCCTTCGGGGAGGAGTCCTGTTAAAATTTTAACATGGGGGTATTCCAAAATAAATGAATGCCAAAAATATTTTTTAATACAATCGGACCTCGCTTAGTCGAACTTCTCTAAGTGGAATTAATTGTTAGAAACCGCCTGATTCTGCGCCTGTTACGCATTTTCCCTAACTCGAAAACTCTGTAAATTGATTTTTTTTTCTGGCCCTTTTGAGTTCGACTTAGCGAGGTCCGACTCTATTCCTATAGAATGTGCCACATGAAATACCTTAATCTTTTATTTGCTTTTGGACCTGCTAAAATCTTGATTGGCACCTGGAGAGTTGTTTTACTCAAATGAAATAGTCTCTGTTCTAAGATTTCTTGTCATTGAATACGTTATCTATCAACAAGACTTGCTAACACAAAGGTGAGGGGAATCTTCATTAGTTTGTGTACCAATAGTAGTAGCCCTCCATTGCCATTCTGTGATGACTTATAGCCGTGTCATGTCAAAACAAATTTGTCTCACATTTCCAAAGCTGCATGGGTTTGCCACCCCTGTACTAAAACAAAGAAAAAAAGTCGAGTGGTCACTCAGTAGATGTCTTTACCTAGGAAATATTTGACCACAGCATTTTCATTTTTGTCTCAATTTTTCCTTGTGGTTGGTCAGGGCCAGGTAAGCAGATTGAAGGAGCAGATTGAACGTCTGAACACAGAGAAGGAGGACCTGAACCTGGCCAGGATGTCTGCTGATGAGGCCAACAAGAGGACACAGAAACAGCTGCGGGACCTTAGGGAGGAGTTTGGGGACATACAGAAGCGTGAACTGGAAGTGTCCCAGAAGAAGAGAGAACTGGTGAGTGATGGGTGGGAGGGGTGTGGTCAAGTCAGTGGGAGCAGCTGTGTCATGTGGGAGCAGGTGTGTCATGTGGGAGCAGGTGTGTCATGTGGGAGCAGTTGTGTCATGTGGGAGCAGGTGTGTCATGTGGGAGCAGGTGCGTCATGTGGGAGCAGTCGCGTCATGTGGGAGCAGTCGCGTCATGTGGGAGCAGTTGCGTCATGTGGGAGCAGTTGCGTCATGTGGGAGCAGGTGAGTCATGTGGGAGCAGGTGCGTCATGTGGGAGCAGGTGCATCATGTGGGAGCAGTTGTGTCATGTGGGAGCAGGTGTGTCATGTGGGAGCAGCTGTGTCATGTGGTAGCACCTGTGTCATGTGGTAGATTTGTGTCATTTGGGAGCAGGTGTGTCATGTTAGATGTAGGAGAAGCTGTGTCATGTGGGAGCAGCTGTGTCATGTGGTAGCACCTGTGTCATTTGGGAGCAGCTGTGTCATGTGGGAGCAGGTGTGTCATGTGGGAGCAGCTGTGTCATGTACCTGTGTCATTTGGGAGCAGCTGTGTCATGTGGGAGCAGCTGTGTCATGTTAGATGTAGGAGCAGCTATGTCATGTGGGAGCAGTTGTGTCATGTTAGATGTAGGAGCAGCTATGTCATGTAGGAGCAGCTATGTCATGTGGGAGCAGCTGTGTCATGTTAGATATAGGAGCAGTTGTGTCATGTGGGAGCAGTTGTGTCATGTTAGATGTAGGAGCAGCTATGTCATGTGGGAGCAGTTGTGTCATGTTAGATGTAGGAGCAGCTATGTCATATTGGAGCAGTTGTGTCATGTTAGATGTAGGAGCAGCTATGTCATGTGGGAGCAGTTGTGTCATGTTAGATGTAGGAGTAGCTATGTCATGTGGGAGCAGTTGTGTCATGTTAGATGTAGGAGCAGCTATGTCATGTGGGAGCAGTTGTGTCAAGTTAGATGTAGGAGCAGCTATGTCATGTGGGAGCAGTTGTGTCATGTTAGATGTAGGAGCAGTTGTGTCATGTGGGAGCAGTTGTGTCATGTTAGATGTAGGAGCAGCTATGTCATGTGGGAGCAGTTGTGTCATGTTAGATGTAGGAGCAGCTATGTCATGTGGGAGCAGTTGTGTCATGTTAGATGTAGGAGCAGTTGTGTCATGTGGGAGCAGTTGTGTCATGTTAGATGTAGGAGCAGCTATGTCATGTGGGAGCAGTTGTGTCATGTTAGATGTAGGAGCAGCTATGTCATGTGGGAGCAGTTGTGTCATGTTAGATGTAGGAGCAGTTGTGTCATGTGGGAGCAGTTGTGTCATGTTAGATGTAGGAGCAGCTATGTCATGTGGGAGCAGTTGTGTCATGTTAGATGTAGGAGCAGCTATGTCATGTGGGAGCAGTTGTGTCATGTTAGATGTAGGAGCAGCTATGTCATGTGGGAGCAGTTGTGTCATGTTAGATGTGGGAGCAGTTGTGTCATGTGGGAGCAGTTGTGTCATGTTGGATGTGGGAGCAGCTGTGTCATGTGGGAGCAGTTGTGTCATGTTGGATGTGGGAGCAGCTGAGTCATGTTAGATAGAGGGATGGGGAGGAATATGTTAGGAATGAATGTGGAAGGAAGGAAAATGTTGGGTGCAGCAAGTAGGAGTTAATATAGAGTGTGAATGTTGGGTCCAACAAGTCAATGTTACCACAGGAGTGAATAACTTGGAGGTGGAATAGGGAGTTAAGAAGTTGGGGGGAAAAGAAGAATGCTTTGACTTTGATGTTCAGTAGAGTTAGAAGGAGAGTTATGGATGTTTGTTAAAACTACTTTAGGAGATGTTTAAAAGAGACAGTAATAGAACAATGATATGGAGTGAGAATTTATCAGCACTAGACCACAAAGATGTATGAGAAATTAAAATACTGTAAAATAGCTTTTGTTATTTGAAGATTATTATCTGTTTATCTTTATTAAATAAATAATTGACTTGAATGGCGACACATATTCAAGAAGCCGCACACTGCACTTAAACTGTTAACTGTGTGCACCTGAGGGTAGAGACTAATACAATGTGGGTGGTGGGAGGTATAATGTTTGCATGACCTGTCAAGATAGCCCTGACCCGATCCACCGTACATTGACCAGGAGAGCCACGTGGAAGAACTTGAGACGGCCCAGGAACAGCACCAGTCAGACTTGAAGCTGGCCCTTAAGAGGATCACAGACCTGCAGGCCGCCCTGGAGGAGGACCTGGACAGTGACAGTGACGTGGTCATGTCAGACAGGTGAGTCACTGCACGCCGGTAACCTAGATGTCAGCTTTCTGGCGGTAGTACCCCCGCAGCCTCTTATCATTTTATCTTTTTGAATTCACACAATGGCTTCTCGCACACAAACAAAAAAATCAATGGAATCTGTGTGACATTCATTGCTGGTGAGTAAAACTTCAGCCATTTGATGATGTTATCACAGGAGGTGTAAGGCCAGGCCTGCGTTTGATGATGTCACTGCAGGTGTAAGGCCAGGCCTGCGTTTGATGATGTCACTGCAGGTGTAAGGCCAGGCCTGCGTTTGATGATGTCACTGCAGGTGTAAGGCCAGGCCTGCGTTTGATGATGTCACTGCAGGTGTAAGGCCAGGCCTGCGTTTGATGATGTCACAGCAGGTGTAAGGCCAGGCCTGCGTTTGATGATGTCACAGCAGGTGTAAGGCCGGGCCTGCGTTTGATGATGTCACAGCAGGTGTAAGGCCAGTCCCGCGTTTGATGATGTCACAGCAGGTGTAAGGCCAGGCCTGCGTTTGATGATGTCACAGCAGGTGTAAGGCCAGGCCTGCGTTTGATGATGTCACAGCAGGTGTAAGGCCGGGCCTGCGTTTGATGATGTCACAGCAGGTGTAAGGCCAGGCCTGCGTTTGATGATGTCACAGCAGGTGTAAGGCCAGGCCTGCGTTTGATGATGTCACAGCAGGTGTAAGGCCGGGCCTGCGTTTGATGATGTCACAGCAGGTGTAAGGCCAGGCCTGCGTTTGATGATGTCACAGCAGGTGTAAGGCCAGGCCTGCGTTTGATGATGTCACAGCAGGTGTAAGGCCAGGCCTGCGTTTGATGATGTCACTGCAGGTGTAAGGCCGGGCCTGCGTTTGATGATGTCACAGCAGGTGTAAGGCCAGGCCTGCTTGTACCATACACAAGTGTCAAGTCTAGGTATGAGACACCATCTGCTACAACAACTAACAACATGACATCTCTATCTTCAGTTACTTTGAAATCTTCGGCTGGGCTGTTAAAAGACTAGTGGGTGGGGGGAACGACACATAGAGAGTGTAGAATTGTGTGGAGGGCTGTAAGGGCATTCAATTGTTAGTTCTGTGCCACTGGACCAACCAGACATGATTTTTGAAGGAAAAAATGGATTTAAGTTTAAAAGTGGAGCTTTAAATCAAACTGATGTTTATGTGAAATTGTGTCCCGTAATTTCTTCTATGAGAGGCGTGATGGTCTAGCGGTAGCGCACTTGACTGTCGAACTGAGGCTAAAGAGAGTCACGAGTTCGAGCCTTGGTGCTGGCAAGGCCCTGGGGCATTGTGCTAGCCACACAATCCCTTGCTCGTTAGTGGTGGCTCAAAGAAACTTGTGAACGCTACTTCACTTGCCCCATAGGCCGTCATGGTCTGAAAGGGGATATTTATTTATTTTATTTTAATTTCTTCTATGACTTATCCTTTGAGTCATTTGAATGTCACCCTTTATAACACTTGAATGACAGATATCCCTGGGCCAAGGACCAATAGAATGTCTCTGCTGTGTCAATAGTTTTAAAGCAAAAATTAGTGCATTTACTATAATTAAATTTTATATGAAGACCTCTCTGACATAATATTTAATCTATACGTTAATTTGCTGTCTGTACGCTTTAGATTATAGAGGCAAAGTTTGGTCTTGATTTGGAACAAAAAAAACTTTGTTTATGTTTTAAATTGACCCAAGGTTTGACTAATACGCTTAAAATATTTGAGCGCACCAAGTTGTTATTATGCATATAACCTCCCATGATGTTTCCCTCTTTGGCTTCAGCGAGGAGGATAACGAGGACACATCAGAAGAGGAAGACCTTAACGCTTACCTGGCCAACCACAAGAAAGGGGGCAACAGCCGACAGACATCAAACGCCATATCAAACTCTCATGCAGCAGAAAATGACAGTAAGAATGTTTCCTCACCCTAACTATAAGTTCTTGAAAACCGACTTAACCCATGGATAAGTCACATTCAGAAAGGCTCAGTATTACAGATTAAGTCTGAGAATATTTCAAAGTGTGTTCAGTGGGGTCCTGTCACAGAGTGAGCTATTCCTTGACCTTTACCACCTCTGATCATTAAACAAAAACAACTGCCGTGCCTACAGATAAACACTGAAGAATGTGTTGTATGAATTGACAGAAAAAGATCACTCCCCACCCCATTAGATTGTCTCGTGGCCACTCCCTCCCTACACACTTTCCCTGCACTAATCATTCCCTTAATCACTCATTCCCTTCTTCACTCATTCCCTACACCACTCCCTCCCTACACCACTCCCTCCCTACACCACTCCCTCCCTGCACCACTCATTCCCTACACCACTCCCTCCCTACACCACTCCCTCCCTACACCACTCCCTCCCTACAACACTCCATCCCTACACCACTCCCTCCCTGCACCACTCCCTCCCTGCACCACTCCCTCCCTGCACCACTCATTCCCTGCACCACTCCCTCCCTACACCACTCCCTCCCTACACCACTCCCTCCCTACACCACTCCCTCCCTACACCACTCCCTCCCTACACCACTCCCTCCCTACACCACTCTCTCCCTACACCACTCTCTCCCTACACCACTCTCTCCCTACACCACTCTCTCCCTACACCACTCTCTCCCTACACCACTCCCTCCCTACACCACTCCCTCCCTACACCACACTTTCCCTGCAGAACTCTCAATACTCCTTTCTGTCCCTACACCAAATGTGCCTTACTCCCTCCATGTGACCTGAGATTGACATGTCAACATGTGACCTGAGATTGACATGTCAACATGTGACCTGAGATTGACATGTCAACATGTGACCTGAGATTGATATATCAACATGTGACCTGAGATTGACAAGTCAACATGTGACCTGAGATTGATATATCAACATGTGACCTGAGATTGACAAGTCAACATGTGACCTGAGATTGACGTGTCAACATGTGACCTGAGATTGATATATCAACATGTGACCTGAGATTGACAAGTCAACATGTGACCTGAGATTGACGTGTCAACATGTGACCTGAGATTGATGTGTCAACATGTGAACTGAAATTGACATGTCAACATGTGACCTGAGATTGACATGTCAACATGTGACCTGAGATTGACATGTCAACATGTGAACTGAGATTGACATGTCAACTTGTGAACTGAGATTAACATGTGAACTGAGATTGATATGTCAACATGTGAACTGAGATTGGCATGTCAACATTTGACCTGAGATTGACATGTCAACATGTGAACTGAGATTGACATGTGAACTGAAATTGACATGTCAACATGTGACCTGAGATTGACATGTCAACATGTGACCTGAGATTGACATGTCAACATGTGAACTGAGATTGACATGTCAACATGTGACCTGAGATTGACATGTCAACATGTGACCTGAGATTGACGTGTCAGTATGTGACCTGAGATTGACATGTCAACATGTGACCTGAGAATGACATGTCAACATGTGACCTGAGATTGACATGTCAACATGTGACCTGAGATTGACATGTCAACATGTGACCTGAGATTGACGTGTCATCATGTGAACTGAGATTGACGTGTCAACATGTGACCTGAGATTGACGTGTCAACATATGACCTGAGATTGATGTGTCAACATGTGAACTGAGATTGACGTGTCAAAATGTGAACTGAGATTAATGTGTCAAAATGTGAACTGAGATTGACGTGTCAACATGTGAACTGAGATTGACGTGTCAACATGTGAAATTGAGATTTACACATCAACATGTGAACTGAGATTGACATGTCAACATGTGACCTGAGATTGACATGTCAACATGTGAATTGAGATTGATATGTCAACATGTGATCTGAGATTGACGTGTCAACATGTGACCTGAGATTGACGTGTCAAAATGTGACCTGAGATTGACACGTCAACATGTGACCTGAGAATGACACGTCAACATGTGACCTGAGAATGACACGTCAACATGTGACCTGAGATTTACACGTCAACATGTGACCTGAGATTTACACGTCAACATGTGACCTGAGATTGACATGTCAACATGTGACCTGAGATTGACATGTCAACAAGTGAATTCAGATTGATATGTCAACATGTGATCTGAGATTGACATGTCAACATTTGAACTGAGATTGACGTGTCAACATGTGACCTGAGATTGACGTGTCAACATGTGACCTGAGATTGACGTGTCAACATGTGACCTGAGATTGACGTGTCAACATGTGATCTGAGATTGACGTGTCAACATGTGACCTGAGATTGACGTGTCAACATGTGACCTGAGATTTACGTGTCAACATGTGAACTGAGATTGACATGTCAACAGGTGAACTGAGATTGACATGTCAACATGTGACCTGAGATTGACATGTCAACATGTGACCTGAGATTGACATGTCAACATGGGACCTGAGATTGACATGTCAACATGTGAACTGAGATTGACGTGTCAACATGTGACCTGATATTGACGTGTCAACATGTGACCTGAGATTGACGTGTCAACATGTGACCTGAGATTGACGTGTCAACATGTGACCTGAGATTCACATGTCAACATGTGACCTGAGATTGACATGTCAACATGTGACCTGAGATTGACATGTCAACATGGGACCTGAGATTGACATGTCAACATGTGAACTGAGATTGACGTGTCAACAGGTGACCTGAGATTGACATGTCAACATGTGACCTGAGATTGACATGTCAACATGTGACCTGAGATTGACATGTCAACATGTGACCTGAGATTGACATGTCAACATGTGAACTGAGATTGACGTGTCAACATGTGACCTGAGATTGACGTGTCAACATGTGACCTGAGATTGACGTGTCAACATGTGACCTGAGATTGACGTGTCAACATGTGACCTGAGATTGACGTGTCAACATGTGACCTGAGATTGACATGTCAACATGTGACCTGAGATTGACGTGTCAACATGTGACCTGAGATTGACATGTCAACATGTGACCTGAGATTGACGTGTCAACATGTGAACTGAGATTGACGTGTCAACATGTGACCTGAGATTGACGTGTCAACATGTGACCTGAGATTGACGTGTCAACATGTGACCTGAGATTGACGTGTCAACATGTGACCTGAGATTGACATGTCAACATGTGAACTGAGATTGACATGTCAACATGTGACCTGAGATTGACATGTCAACATGTGACTCTTAAAGGTGTTTGATCCCCTTCTAGCTCAAATGAAAACCCGGCAATGTGTTATTGAGTAAACATGGTTTTATGTGGCAGATAGTGGAAGCTGTGTCCATGGCTGGTGGTCTGACTGAGAACCTCTGCTTGAAATGTTTTTATTAAGTTAGCAAGTTAGGAGCATCCTCCATCTTTTGGAGACTTTTTTGGGGGGTGGGGGGGGGGTAATTTTTAAGGTTGGTGTGACCATTTCTTCTCTTCTTTTCTACCAATGTTTTTCCTTAGAATCATTATCCTTTTATTTAAATCACTCTTCTATCTGACCAAATTGTTTGTTCACTCCCTCTCTACAGCCTCTCAAAGTGTGGTTTCCACTGGCTCTGCCTCCTCTCATTGCCCCTACCTCCCTGTTTGACCCCCACACTCACACACACCACGACCACCATCACACACACACATAGCCCCACTCTCCCTCGTGTCCCACTTGTCCTCACCCAAACCAAATCTACCGCGTCCACCACGGCACTGGGTCGTAAACATTGCTACCGATACAGCAATGCCTCCGTGTTAATATCGTCAGCCCCTTACAGGTGCAACAGTCAAAGTAGTCCCCAGTCACGTCGATGTTTTAATAGCACGTTATGCTCTGAGTCTGGCCCGCCCGAAATGATTCATTCGTATGTCTGATATTTTATTGGGGTGGTGGTGGGGGGGAACAGCGTCACAAACAAAGCTTTGGTTAACTGTACCGCCAACTAAATGCTAGAGACAGAGATTACGTCGACCGAAGCCGTGAAGCAGAAATGGCCCACCCCAGGCAACTATAAGGTCAGATAAGGGCAGTCACTCGAATAGTTTGCAGGTAAGTGCATGCCCCTGATCTGACCTGTATTAAACCATGCATTATGTTGGGCGGAAAGAGAGGGGGGAGAGAGAGAAATCAAAACCCAAACATCGGTCTCTTTGGTACCTGCGCGACGTGTTTTTATTGCACATCAACCCCTCATTTTTTTTCCTCTCCCCTTACTAAACTGCGTGTGGCGCTTGGTTTCAGCTTCGCGAAGGAATGCAAGCGAGAGTTTTTGTGTTTCATGACATGTGCTACATGAAGATTGTTGGATTTATTTTTTTGTTTTGTTTTTTAAACTAGATAAAACCTGACTTTTAGAAATTTCATAAAATGTTATGAGCGTTAGTTTTTTTGTTTTCAGTATTTTATTGTTTAGCTATTTATTTAATTCTGTTTAAATCATTTATATTATATCGTGGCGTCTGCTTGATGATTCCTTAGTGCCTTAGATTGTTTGCCCCAAAAAACTTTCGATCGATTTTTAACCCACTTCCTCGTATGCTAGCGAGCTGAAATTTTGCAGGCAGACTCGTGCCGACGATAAAAATGATCTGATGTATCAAAATTTCAGATCGATCGAATGTACTGTAATTAAATTAATGAATCTTTAGATTATCTTTATGTAGCATGTAAATTTTGTGCTAGAGTGTCACGGTGCGTATTATATTGACGATACTTTTTTAAAAATATATTCCTTATCTTTAAATGTAAATGCTAGTATTTCTCACGGTGCGCACTATATTAAACATGTGTTTGTACCCTTTTCCCGTGATCCATTCGTGCTGAAATTAAGCAGGCAGACTGTAGTAGTTTCATCAACTATAAATTATAAATCCTTTACTTTATATATTTGCGAAACAACTAAAATGTTGTATTTTTGGATTGTCGTGCGATGCGTGGTATAATGAACATTCTTTTAGTTATGTCTCGTATATAAAGGATTTATAGTAAAAAAAAACTTTGTTGTTTTTTTAAACGGGTTTTTTTTTAAATATTATTATTTAAAATAAAAAAAGAGATACAACCGTAAAATAAAGATCTTATTTTTACTAGCATCTCGGTGTTCAAGACAAAAAATGGTGGGTTATCTCGCCTGTTGGCGTTATCTCCCCTCGTGTGTGAGAAAAGCCTCATGACGGAATACCGTTGGCCCATGTTTTTTAAAATTGTGCCTCAAATTGAAAAACTAGCTGCACGGCCCCAACATGTGTTTGCAGTTAAGCCGCAGAACTGGGACCATTTAAAGATTTGAAATGTTCTTCTATCCTCTCAGCCGGCTTGGGAAAGTGAGGTATTGTGTGGGTGTGTGTGTGTGGGGGGGGGTGATTTTAGTTGTAGGGTGTCAGATTTGTTTTATCCTTGGAAGTCTGGATATGTTTCCTACCCTCAGTGTCAGGCCACCCCCCCACCCCGCCCTGCACATAGGCTGGCTAGAAGTCCCCTCACAGTCCCCGCCTTTCACTGCTCCCGGCCATGATGTCCATGTGCCTGATGACCAGTAGTGATGGAGAACATGAAACCAAGGGACAAACACACACACACACACACATACATACACCCGCAACTCTGGCAAGTTTTTCAAGGGATGGATGCTACCTCTCCCCCCCCCACCTCCCCTGAAAATGTTACCCCATCTCATCCACGATCCGATTATTTCTGATACAGAACAGCTTTTGACTAAACCTTTCATTTGAGAAATGTGAACTAAACTCCAGCAGCGTTGACGAAACTATGCCGCCTTAGAACGCACTAAAGAAGAGAAAAACAAACGGATGATTTGGTACTCGTGTTACCTCCCCTCTAACCCCTCCCCCTCCCACCAACCCCACATTCTCCTCGTCTCACTTTCGCGCTGTATGGTCTTCTCTGTCCGCCTGTGTCGAGTGTACAGCCGTGTCTGGGTGCTACTAATCTACCACTTTTAACCGTCCAGACAAACTTCCGCCAAGACAGGAACCACAACTCTTTTTATTGGCGTGGAGTGAGGGAACTTGACTGTAGGAAATGACGTGTTAGTTCTTTGGATGTTTCATTTCTGGTCAACAGACGTAGTAACAAAGAAAAAGTCTGTGTCTGTTGCATTAATATGTGTGTGCCCTAGTTGATGATGCCTTGGTGTGCCCTAGTTGATGATGCCTTGGTGTGCCCTAGTTGATGATGCCTTGGTGTGCCCTAGTTGATGATGCCTTGGTGTGCCCTAGTTGATGATGCCTTGGTGTGTCCTAGTTGATGATGCCTTGGTGTGCCCTAGTTGATGATGCCTTGGTGTGCCCTAGTTGATGATGCCTTGGTGTGCCCTAGTTGATGATGCCTTGGTGTGCCCTAGTTGATGATGCCTTGGTGTGCCCTAGTTGATGATTCCTTGGTGTGCCCTAGTTGATGATGCCTTGGTGTGCCCTAGTTGATGATGCCTTGGTGTGCCCTAGTTGATGATGCCTTGGTGTGCCCTAGTTGATGATGCCTTGGTGTGCCCTAGTTGATGATGCCTTGGTGTGCCCTAGTTGATGATGCCTTGTACAAACATACACATTTAGTGTATCGACCGTTAATGCTGCACATAATTTTTCAGAGAAAATAATAATTTTTAAACAATTTGTTTGTTGTTTTTTTTCATTTTACTTTCTATCTTGAAGGCTTCGTAGCACTGTCATTATTTCAAACGTTGATTACTACTGTGTACGTAAGGAACATTAACAAGGACATTAATTTTATTCAACTTCTCACGTCTGGAAAGCTGCTCTGGAGAGAAAGATTTAGATCATGATTTGGTTTATTAATGGTTTACTAACCAAGAAATTAAAGGCACACCTTCATCTCTGAAGGCTTTAACAAAAACTGTGGTTTACAATATGGGTTAGGTAGATAGTGAATGCTAATTAAGAGTTCTGATTGGGATTGTGTGTATTATTAATATCCCGCAAGTGGTCAAAGAGATAATTTCAATATTGAATTTTAGAGGGCCACCACGGAAAAATACTCCAGAACAGTTTTTTTTTAAAGATACACACAGCCCATATCACTTTCTGGCACTCACCTGGTCCTCGGACTGGGAAGGATCGATATCAGTGAGGAAAGCGAGACATAGGGCTCTAGACGGGAACATTCTCTACCATGAAATTGAGATGTAAGGAACTAGGACTTGTTAGTACCACGAGATTGAGATGTAAGCACCTAGGACTTGTTAGTACCACGAGATTGAGATGTAAGGAACTAGGACTTGTTAGTGCCACGAGATTGAGATGTAAGGAACTAGGACTTGTTAGTACCACGAGATTGAGATGTAAGCACCTAGGACTTGTTAGTACCACGAGATTGAGATGTAAGCACCTAGGACTTGTTAGTACCACGAGATTGAGATGTAAGCACCTAGGACTTGTTAGTACCACGAGATTGAGATGTAAGCACCTAGGACTTGTTAGTACCACGAGATTGAGATGTAAGCACCTAGGACTTGTTAGTACCACGAGATTGAGATGTAAGCACCTAGGACTTGTTAGTGCCACGAGATTGAGATGTAAGCACCTAGGACTTGTTAGTGCCACGAGATTGAGATGTAAGCACCTAGGACTTGTTAGTGCCACGAGATTGAGATGTAAGCACCTAGGACTTGTTAGTGCCACGAGATTGAGATGTAAGCACCTAGGACTTGTTAGTGCCACGAGATTGAGATGTAAGCACCTAGGACTTGTTAGTGCCACGAGATTGAGATGTAAGCACCTAGGACTTGTTAGTGCCACGAGATTGAGATGTAAGCACCTAGGACTTGTTAGTGCCACGAGATTGAGATGTAAGCACCTAGGACTTGTTAGTGCCACGAGATTGAGATGTAAGCACCTAGGACTTGTTAGTGCCACGAGATTGAGATGTAAGCACTAGGACTTGTTAGTGCCACGAGATTGAGATGTAAGCACCTAGGACTTGTTAGTACCACGAGATTGAGATGTAAGCACCTAGGACTTGTTAGTGCCACGAGATTGAGATGTAAGCACCTAGGACTTGTTAGTACCACGAGATTGAGATGTAAGCACTAGGACTTGTTAGTACCACGAGATTGAGATGTAAGGAACTAGGACTTGTTAGTGCCACGAGATTGAGATGTAAGCACCTAGGACTTGTTAGTACCACGAGATTGAGATGTAAGCACCTAGGACTTGTTAGTACCACGAGATTGAGATGTAAGCACTAGGACTTGTTAGTACCACGAGATTGAGATGTAAGGAACTAGGACTTGTTAGTACCACGAGATTGAGATGTAAGCACCTAGGACTTGTTAGTACCACGAGATTGAGATGTAAGCACCTAGGACTTGTTAGTGCCACGAGATTGAGATGTAAGCACCTAGGACTTGTTAGTGCCACGAGATTGAGATGTAAGGAACTAGGACTTGTTAGTACCACGAGATTGAGATGTAAGGAACTAGGACTTGTTAGTACCACGAGATTGAGATGTAAGCACCTAGGACTTGTTAGTGCCACGAGATTGAGATGTAAGCACCTAGGACTTGTTAGTACCACGAGATTGAGATGTAAGCACTAGGACTTGTTAGTACCACGAGATTGAGATGTAAGGAACTAGGACTTGTTAGTACCACGAGATTGAGATGTAAGCACTAGGACTTGTTAGTACCACGAGATTGAGATGTAAGCACCTAGGACTTGTTAGTACCACGAGATTGAGATGTAAGCACTAGGACTTGTTAGTACCACGAGATTGAGATGTAAGGAACTAGGACTTGTTAGTACCACGAGATTGAGATGTAAGGAACTAGGACTTGTTAGTACCACGAGATTGAGATGTAAGCACTATGACTTGTTAGTACCACGAGATTGAGATGTAAGGAACTAGGACTTGTTAGTACCACGAGATTGAGATGTAAGCACCTAGGACTTGTTAGTACCACGAGATTGAGATGTAAGCACCTAGGACTTGTTAGTACCACGAGATTGAGATGTAAGCACCTAGGACTTGTTAGTACCACGAGATTGAGATGTAAGCACCTAGGACTTGTTAGTACCACGAGATTGAGATGTAAGCACCTAGGACTTGTTAGTACCACGAGATTGAGATGTAAGCACCTAGGACTTGTTAGTACCACGAGATTGAGATGTAAGCACCTAGGACTTGTTAGTACCACGAGATTGAGATGTAAGCACCTATGACTTGTTAGTACCACGAGATTGAGATGTAAGCACCTATGACTTGTTAGTACCACGAGATTGAGATGTAAGCACCTAGGACTTGTTAGTACCACGAGATTGAGATGTAAGCACCTAGGACTTGTTAGTACCACGAGATTGAGATGTAAGCACCTAGGACTTGTTAGTACCACGAGATTGAGATGTAAGCACCTAGGACTTGTTAGTACCACGAGATTGAGATGTAAGCACCTAGGACTTGTTAGTACCACGAGATTGAGATGTAAGCACTAGGACTTGTTAGTACCACGAGATTGAGATGTAAGCACCTAGGACTTGTTAGTACCACGAGATTGAGATGTAAGCACCTAGGACTTGTTAGTACCACGAGATTGAGATGTAAGCACCTATGACTTGTTAGTACCACGAGATTGAGATGTAAGCACCTAGGACTTGTTAGTACCACGAGATTGAGATGTAAGCACCTAGGACTTGTTAGTACCACGAGATTGAGATGTAAGCACCTAGGACTTGTTAGTACCACGAGATTGAGATGTAAGGAACTAGGACTTGTTAGTACCACGAGATTGAGATGTAAGGAACTAGGACTTGTTAGTACCACGAGATTGAGATGTAAGCACCTAGGACTTGTTAGTACCACGAGATTGAGATGTAAGGAACTAGGACTTGTTAGTACCACGAGATTGAGATGTAAGCACCTATGACTTGTTAGTACCACGAGATTGAGATGTAAGGAACTAGGACTTGTTAGTACCACGAGATTGAGATGTAAGCACCTAGGACTTGTTAGTACCACGAGATTGAGATGTAAGCACCTAGGACTTGTTAGTACCACGAGATTGAGATGTAAGCACCTATGACTTGTTAGTACCACGAGATTGAGATGTAAGCACCTAGGACTTGTTAGTACCACGAGATTGAGATGTAAGGAACTAGGACTTGTTAGTACCACGAGATTGAGATGTAAGGAACTAGGACTTGTTAGTACCACGAGATTGAGATGTAAGCACTATGACTTGTTAGTACCACGAGATTGAGATGTAAGGAACTAGGACTTGTTAGTACCACGAGATTGAGATGTAAGCACCTAGGACTTGTTAGTACCACGAGATTGAGATGTAAGCACCTAGGACTTGTTAGTACCACGAGATTGAGATGTAAGGAACTAGGACTTGTTAGTACCACGAGATTGAGATGTAAGAACTAGGACTTGTTAGTACCACGAGATTGAGATGTAAGGAACTAGTACTAGGACTTGTTAGTACATACCATGCTGTCGAAAAGGGATTGGCCTATACGTAGCTCGACAGACGAGTAGGGTTGCGGAGTTGGGCGCAGCCTGAAACCGACAACTCCTGGCAGGCAATGCCGAAGTCCGATATGCTAATATGTGTTAGGTGCTAGTCACATATGAGTACAGTCGCTGTACGGATCTTAGGCAGAGCATCGGATGCAATGCCGATGATGAAAACCACATTACCCGTTGAGGGTCGGGTTACTCAGAAGCGACCGGGTTATTCAGAAATGACCGTTTCGTCCCCTTCATTTACTAGCAACGCCATTGAGCGGTGCCGGTTAGGGCCAGGAGCGCCAGTACGGTTTAGCAAACGGTACCGCGAAGAAGGGTAGCGGACGCCAACTCTGAGGAAACCTTCCAGTGGGGTCACACCCTAGGTAGGTCATTGATGAGCCCCCGCTTTGCGGCAGTCCTAACCATAGAGACTCGTATGCTTTGCCGAGGTGGCGCCGAAGCTGTAACGAGTCGAAGTAGGGAAAATTCCACTCCTCCTTGTGAGTGTCACTTTTAGTGCGAGGCATCGTCGACCATGTCCTGGATGCCCAGGCGGTCGCTTCAGAAACGACCGTTCCGGGCTCAGGGTCGTCTCAGCTGTTATGTCCTTTTGGAGGAGGGGGCGGGATAGCTGAAGGGGTTTTCCGGGGAGACACATGAAGAGCACTAGGCTCGGGGCTACTGATTTCCTTCCACATGTAGGATATTTCGTACATACAATGAGACGGGGATTTTATGTGCCGAGTCATTAGTTATAGAAGAAATTATTTTAGTATTATGGAACGAGAAATTTATTTTTAAAAACGTAAAAACCAACGGTTTTTTTTTACCGTAAATCCTTTATATTTGAGACATAACTAAAAGTATTTGATTATGTTCAATATAATACGCACCGCGCGACAGACTTGCAGAACATTTACAGACTGGGAAAATATTATAAAATTATGCTAAATATAATACGCACCGCGCGACAGACTAGCAGACATTTACAGAACTGGAAAATATAAAATTTGCTAAATATAATACGCACCGCGCGACAGACTAGCATAAAAATGTACATGCTACATAGAGATAATCTAAAACATTCATTAATTTAATTACAGTACATTCGATCGATGTGAAATTTTGATACATCATTTTTATCGTCGCCACGAGTCTGCCTGCAAAATTTTAGCTCGATATGATACGAGGAAGTGGGTTAAAAATCAATCCAAAGTTTTTGCGACAAGCAATCAATCAAGCAAGCAGACGCCACGAGTTAGTATACAGGATTTTAAAAATTAAATATATTTATGAATGTGCATAATATATTTTCTTTTATACATCCAATTCATTCAATGTATTAATTTTAACTCAATTTATATAATGCCAAAAGGACGTAACCATGCGTTCTATTGTAGGCCTTTATATTTTAGTCCATTTGAAAGTTAAATTTGTTGCTCAATGATCATATGGGTTCGCGCTTCATTATACACGAGTTTTTTTTTCAAAGCGCGTTGTTCAAGCGAGGGCTATGCTTACACCTGGCTTGTCGGGTAACTGATCCGTGCAGGCGTGCATTCATTGTGGTCCACAGAGAAATGTAGGGGAGACAAGTTTGTTACCAGTGAAGCTACATGTCCCGACACTAACGTCAGACAAAGAGCTTTTGTCTCCTTCAACTTCAAGTGTGTTCAAATATCCATATGTTCCCGTTTCAGCAGAGTTGTCAAAATGGCCATCATTAAACTGCAGACATCACCAGTATTTTTTTAAAATTGCTTTTAAAGACAATTGGTGCTAATTTCTCAAGCACTTAACGGTCGACGTTCCTTAATTAATGTTTCTATGTTGTTGTTTTTTAATCACTTCAATCATCATTCTACCAAAAATGTAACATTATCAACACTCTAAGCTTCTCCATAGCCACCTCCAAAATATCTCTCATACGCCCCCCCCCCAAAAAAAAACAACTGGGTTTATGGATCAATAAATCGATGCTCTGAGAATCCGAAAGTAAGGGGACAGAAAAGGAAGGGGGGGGGAGAGAGAGATTTTTCCCCATCCTGCCCTCCCCTCCCTCTCGTCCACTGCACACACTTGGCCCAATCAATAGACCACGAGTCGGCTCCTCCCCTCTGTTTACTCACGTGACCATAAACACGGGGCCGTGTCAGTTTGTTGGCTGGTCCACAGAGAGGAGCCCTGGGTGACACTGTGGGCAATGAAAGCGCCTGTATGTCATCGGGAGTCGGTGATATCTGGACGTGTCTCACCACGCGTGTCACGTAGGCGTGCAGGATGCACACGCTCAGAACTGTATGTTTGCTGGGTTCAGTGTCGGCATCTAGCGTGTATGTTTGGTGGGTTCAGTGTCGGCATCTAGCGTGTATGTTTGGTGGGCTCAGTGTCGGCATCTAACGTGTATAGTTGGTGTCTGCCTCTTAATTTTTTTTAAAATTCTCCCTTTATTGTAACCCACCCACCGACACCTGTTAGACATGCCCACCAAATGCCATCTCACCCCCTCCCATCTGTGTGTTAGAGGGGGGTCGGTGCCAGCATCTGTCAACGTATTCTGTCCAAGTAAGAAACAAGTTATGTGGAAAACCTGAGAACTAAATAACGAACGTGTCGGCAAGAAGCCTTCTGCGGCAGAGGACAAACACAAGAAAAAATAATAAACTTGACATTTCTTTTTTCCTAACCTGCTTGCTGTCTCCCCCCTCCCTCACTCCACACTAAATTACTTATAGTTGTTAGGCACGTGTTTCCTTTATAGAGGATGTTCCCTTTGGTAGAAGATGTTCCCTGGATAGATGATGTTCCCTTGATAGAGGATGTTCCCCTGATAGAGGATGTTCCCCATGGTAGAAGATGTTCCCTTTGGTAGAAGATGTTCCTTGGTAGAGGATGTTCCCTTGATAGAGGATGTTCCCTTGGTAGAGGATGTTCCCTTTCTTTAGGTGCAAATATGTCTATTCGTGATAGTAAACAACGTCATCAGAGACAATCTAGAGTCAAGATAGACTACCACCCCCACCTCCACTTTCCCACATTCTCACCAAACCGTGGAACTGAATATCTCTAACTAATTTGTAGTGTGGCGCCTCCTTTTTTTAAGGGCGCCTACGGCGCCCACCTTTTTCAAAAGCCCAACTAACTTATCCTTGTATGATAAATACGAAATATTCCTGAAATGTACACAAATTATGTATATAATATTTTTTTACAGTGTTAATCACCACACGATTTTTAAAGTAATTTTAGAAAGCAGCGCACCAAATTACTGCACCAAAAAAATAACTCTTTGAGTCAGTCAGCACTGTTTACAACACAAATGCTGACGTCATAGGTTCGTGCGTTGTTTGGTTAATGTTAATCTGGAAACCAAAAGGATTATGATTTAGCCTCAGGCCACAGTCAGCGATAATTGAGCGTAAATATATATATGATGATGTCTAGAAGAGCTCTGTAACTCAAACTACAGGCATATTGACGTTTAAGACAAAAGGATATATGATTATTGTAACCATGAGTTGTATTGAGATGATCTTGACGATAAAGACCAAACAACTCCTCAAGTTAACCATTCTATAGTTATAAGTTATTGCTTTTAGTTTGAGTTCAATGTTCAGACACTCGGCTTCTAGACATGCGATGTTTGGTGTATCAGGTCCCGTGTCACATTGATTTCTTTTTTTACCACGTTTTTTATTAACTCGCTTTCGTTCCTGTTTGTTGGTTTGTCCAAGATTTTTTCAAATCTGCCAACGTAAAATTGAACCACTTCTGATGGTCCTAGAGATCTGA
This sequence comes from Ampullaceana balthica, assembly GCA_944989445.1. Lineage (NCBI taxonomy): Eukaryota > Metazoa > Mollusca > Gastropoda > Lymnaeidae > Ampullaceana > Ampullaceana balthica. The sequence continues at coordinate 598,574 of CALYLW010000270.1, forward strand.
AAATTTTACCACAGATAGATCTTGGATGACAATGCATTGTATTAAAATTTCAGATCGATCGAATGTACCGTTATTAGATTATTGAACTTTTTAGTTTATCTATAGTTTATATATAAGCATCTGTACCGTCTGCTTTTGTTGACATCCGTGAGTTCACCCCGTGACCACATCACAATGTTTTTAAAACGTTCGGCGGGCGCTTGTGAGGTGTTTGGTAAAATAAATAGAGGTAAAAAAAATATTTTAAAAAACCAGGCTGTTATAATTTGACTAATAAATAGAAGTAAAAAAAAAGATTTTTAAAAACCACGTTTTTATAAGCGGACTAAAAAGAAGAAAATAATTTAAAACTTATTAGTTCAAGTACTTCGATTTAATATGACTAAAAACGTGGGGCGGGCGCTTATGAGGTTTAACATATGCGGTTCACTCATTCTCTCACTTATAGATCTCTCTTTTGCCTTATAAATTAGAAATCTTTAATTTTTATACCAAACACCCACCCCACGTTTTTAGTCATATTAAATCGAAGTACTTGAACTAATAAGTTTTAAATTATTTTCTTCTTTTTAGTCCGCTTATAAAAACGTGGTTTTTAAAAAATCTTTTTTTTACTTCTATTTATTTTATTCTTTTTAGTCCACTTCTAACAACCTGGTTTTTTTTAAATATTTTTTTACCTCTATTTATTTTACCAAACACCTCACAAGCGCCCGCCCAAGGTTTTAAAAACATTGTGATGTGGTCACGGGGCGAACTCACGGATGTCAACAAAAGCCGACGGTACAGATGCTTTTATATAGACTATAGATAAACTTAAAAGTTCAATAATTTAATAACAGTACATTTGATCGATCTGAAATTTTAATACAATGCATTGTCATCCAAGATCTATCCGTGGTAAAATTTTCAGATCTCTAGGTCCATCAGAAGTGGTTCAATTTTACGTTGGCAGATTTGAAAAAATCTTGGACAAACAAACAATGCCCAACGAAAGCGAGTTAATAAAAACGTGGTAAAAAGAATAAAATAAAACAAACCCGTAAAAACAAAGTTTTTGACTATAAATCCCTTATATATGAGACATAACTAACAGTATTGATTATTTTCAAACATTTACAGACTGAATCTGTCTTAACTCAACTTTGCATCATAACCCTAGTGGGGGGGGAGGGGTGGGTGGGGGGAGAGGGGAAAAGTCTGGTCACCGATTCGCTTGACCGAGCTCAGAGTGACACGTAAAATGTAAACAAAAGCGCCCGTCGCTTCGTTGGGTCGCCTCAATGCGTCAGCTCAAAATTTCACGTGGGAAAAAAACAATAACAAACCGTGAATTTAAATTACATACCTCATATAAGGATAAACTAAAAATGCATTAATTTAATTACGGTACGTTCGATCGATCTGAAATTTTGATACGATGCATTGTTAGGTTAGACGAGTCCGTGTGCCAAATTTCAGTTCGATCGGATCACGGGAAGTGGGTCATTTTCGACTTTTGTTTTTCCGCCCGCCGAGCCCATGAGAGAGATGATGTGAGAGAGACAGACAGAGACGGCCGCGAAGTTAATATAAGGGATTTAATAAATAGAAGTAAAACTAAAAGATTTTTTTTAAAACACGTTTTTATAAGCGGACTAAAAAGAGGAAAATAAGTTAAAACTTATTAGTTCAAGTACTTCGATTTAATATGACTAAAAACGTGGGGCGGATGTTTGGTATAAAAATTAAAGATTTCTAATTTAGAAGGCAAATAAGAGATCTATAAGTGAGAGAATGAGTGAACCGCATATGTTAAACCTCATAAGCGCCCGCCCCACGTTTTAGTCAAATTAAATCAAAGTACTTGAATTAATACATTTTAACTCATTTTCTTCTTTTTAGTCCGCTTATAAGAACGTGGTTTTTAAAAATCTTTTTTTTACTTCTATTTATTTTTAACCACGTTTTATTAACTAGCTTTCGTGCCTGTCCGAAACTCAATTTTTCAAATCTGCCAACGTAAAATTGAACCACTTCTGATGGTCCTAGAGATCTGAAAATTTTACCACAGATAGATCTTGGATAACAATGCATTGTATCAAAATTTCAGATCGATCGAATGTACCGTTATTACATAATGGAACTTTTTAGTTTATCTATATTTTATTATATACTTGCTTTCGTGTCTGTCTGCCCGCAATTTTTCAAATTTGCCAACGTAAAATTAAACCACTTCTGATGGTCCCAGAGAGCTCAAAATTTTACCACAGATAGATCTTGGATGTCAATACATTATATCAAAATTTCAGATCGATCGAATGTACCTTACTTGAATTAATGCATTTCTTAGTTTATCTTAATATAAGCCTCTGTACCCGCCAGCCGTAGTTTAATTGCACGTGGCGAGTTCACCACGTGAAATCATCGCTTTGTTATTAAACGTTGGGCGGGCGCCGATGAGGTGTTTGGTAAAATAAATAGAGGTAAAAAAATATTTTTGAAAACCACGTTTTTATTAGTGGACTAAGAAGAATAAAATAAATAAAGGTAAAAAAAAATGATTTTTTAAAAACCACGTTTTTATAAGTGGACTTGCTTCACCAAAAGATCCAGGGGTCTTACTTCACCAACAGATCCAGGGGTCACACTTCACCAACAGATCCTGTGGTCCAACTCACCAACAGATCCTGTGGTCCAACTCACCAACAGATCCTAGGGTCCAACTCACCAACAGATCCTGGGGTCCAACTCACCAACAGATCCTAGGGTCCAACTCTCCAACAGATCCTAGGGTCCAACTCACCAACAGATCCTAGGGTCCAACTCACCAACAGATCCTGGGGTCCAACTCACCAACAGATCCTAGGGTCCAACTCACCAACAGATCCTAGGGTCCAACTCACCAACAGATCCTAGAATCCAACTCACCAACAGATCCTGGGGTCCAACTCACCAACAGATCCTAGGGTCCAACTCACCAACAGATCCTAGGGTCCAACTCACCAACAGATCCTAGGGTCCAACTCACCAACAGATCCTAGGGTCCAACTCACCAACAGATCCTAGGGTCCAACTCACCAACAGATCCTGGGGTCCAACTCACCAACAGATCCTGGGGTCCAACTCACCAACAGATCCTGGGGTCCAACTCACCGACAGATCCTAGGGTCCAACTCACCAACAGATCCTAGGGTCCAATTCACCAACAGATCCTAGGGTCCAACTCACCAACAGATCCTAGGCTCCAACTCACCAACAGATCCTAGGGTCCAACTCACCAACAGATCCTAGGGTCCAACTCACCAACAGATCCTAGGGTCCAACTCACCAACAGATCCTAGGGTCCAACTCACCAACAGATCCTAGGGTCCAACTCACCAACAGATCCTAGGGTCCAACTCACCAACAGATCCTAGGGTCCAACTCACCAACAGATCCTAGGGTCCAACTCACCAACAGATCCTGGGGTCCAACTCACCAACAGATCCTAGGGTCGAACTCACCAACAGATCCTGGGGTCCAACTCACCAACAGATCCTAGGGTCCAACTCACCAACAGATCCTGGGGTCCAACTCACCAACAGATCCTGGGGTCCAACTCACCAACAGATCCTAGGGTCCAACTCACCAACAGATCCTAGGGTCCAACTCACCAACAGATCCTAGGGTCCAACTCACCAACAGATCCTAGGGTCCAACTCACCAACAGATCCTAGGGTCGAACTCACCAACAGATCCTGGGGTCCAACTCACCAACAGATCCTAGGGTCCCACTTCACACACATCATGGTTCGGATAGAGACAAATGACTACATGTATTTGTTTGTCTTAACTTCACTGACGTCTATAAAACTACCAAAACTGTTCAGTAACTAACCCCGTGAATGGCTAAAACAACTCAACAGCTACAAGAATGCCAGTCATGAATGACACTCATGAATGACACAGCCAGAGAACATCAACGGTTCAATAATACATAATGAATTAGAAAGTCAATTAGCGTGCCTTCCACATGGAATGATGAATACAACACCTAGTTAGTGAACACATGTAGGCACGAGAGGACACCAATCTTTTTACGTGTAGAGAGTACCAATTGGTGCGCACCAGCAGTTAACTAGGATCTCGCCACCACCACCACCACCAACTACAGTGAGAGAGGGGAGGCGACTGACGTCCGGGCTCCAGTCTTTTAAGTGTAGCCTTGCCTAACTTACTAGTTCTAGCCTTGGGTCAGGGCTTTGTCAGTTCTAGTCCTGGGTGCAGAGGCGTCACTAGGGTTGGTGTCACCCGGGGCGGTAGCTCATGGTGTCACCCCTTCATGACTGAAGGGACCGTCCACAAATGACGTCACGCGAGGTTGCCGAATTTTACCCCACCCTCCCCCAGCGTCATACTTTGTCACAAAAACTTTGGCCCCACCCCTTTTTTACGATATGACGTCACAAAGCTTTGACACCCCCCCCCCAAGCCACATTTTCTCAATAAAAATTAGCATGTTGCAAATTATTTTTAGATCCTTTATATTAACTCGTGGTGTCTGGTTGCTTGCTTGCACCCTTGCTTGTCGCCAAAACTTTGGATCAATTTCTAACCCATTTCCTCGTAAGCTAGCGAGCTGAAATTTTGCAGGCAGTTTCGTACCGATGCAATCAATGTATCAAAATTTCAGATCGATCACATGTACCGTAATTAAATTATTGATTTTTTAGATTATTTTATTTATTCCTATGTATCATGTTAATTTTTGAGATAGAATGTAAGGGTGCGCATTATATTGAACAAACTTTCTGTCGCGCAATAGGTGCGTATTTTATTGACAACACTTTTTATAAACATATTATTGATCGGTGCGCATTATATTAAACATGTTTTACGACACAACTGCAATTTTGTATTTTTGGATGGTCTTGCGCTGCGTATTATAATGAACATTCTTTTAGTTAAGTCTCGTACATAAAGGATTTATCGTCAAAAACTTGGGCTTTTAAGTTTTTTTTTAAATTTCATTTAAATATGTATTTAGGGTAAGTCTGCACTCTAATATCGTAACACGCGTTAAGTCCTTGAAAACGTAATTAAATAAATGGTAAACAATCAAATATTTAAGTGGAGCTTTTATTTAAAGTTGCGCGTTTTTGATGTGACGTCACATTTCTCAAACACCCCCCTCCTCGTACCACATCGTCACAGATGCGTGACACTCCCCCTATGGCGGATTAAAAGGGGGGTGCTGAACGGGCTAAAGCCCCCAATAATTTAAGGACCCCAAACTTATTATGAATTATAGTGTATAATAAAGATGCAGGCTATTATGTTTGTACGAATCCCTGAAAATGCCTTGGACAGTCATACGGCAATGCTGCAAATGAGTAGGAAGTATAACGGAAACCAGGCTATTCTTCGTCAGAAGTGCATTGTTGCTCATTATGTGCCGTGCACAGCTCATTCCTCTAATTTGGTTGGAAAAAGAGCAGCGTGTTGTCATGCTGCGGTCAGATTTTTTTGTTTTCTGCAAAATCTTTATACCCGGCTTGTTGCATCTACTCATCGTTGACATAACTTCAAAAACATAAGAAATTGATACATGCTAACAAAGCCTTGTCTGACACAAGATGGTCAGCCTGACATGATGCTGTAAGGACTATTAATAACTCATACCATGAGAATATCGCAGCACTGTAAGAATTAGCAACAAATGAAAATCAGCCACGTGACTTTCGACTTGAAGAAGAAGGATTTCTAAAGGAAATTGAACAACTGGAAGTCGCTATTTTACTTGAAATTTGGGAAACAATTTTAGAAATGAAGTATCTCATTAAGTTTGTTAAAAGATAGCATTCTTAATTTGATTCCTATGAAGACAAAGGAAAGGAAAAGTCCGTGGTAAAAACAGTGTAAACAATCTTCATACTATCAAACAAAAAAGAAAGCGTCAGTTTGATAAAGGGATATCAACAAATCAGTACTCTCCTCGAGACAAAAATCCAAGATTGAGTTATTTCTGGTCATCATTGACAAACTTTCTTAAGCCCTGCAACATCGGTTAGGCGCATATAAAGACATCCATGAGAAATTTGGCTTTCTTACAGACTTAACTGAGCTCAGCCATTTCGCCACCCGATGGGCAGCAGCCAAGTTAATGGAAGAACATTCAAGTGATATCGAAGACTGCTTACCTTCAGAATTAGTCCAATTTTCAGAACTCTTAAAAAAGTTATTGTCCAGCCCCAGGCTCAGGGTAAGGAAAAGATAGTAGCACAAAGCGAAACTCAAAAAACGTGCACAGAGATACAATGTTTTGCTGATTTTGAATGAGCTATATTTCACACAGTCCTTTACAAATGTACACATCGCACTTCACATCTATCTTTCAATGGTGACATCAAACTGCAGCTGAGAGCGATCCTTTTCAAAGTTGAAAGGAATATATAATGAGTTTGAATTTGAATGGGAGAAAAAAAAGACTGAATATGCTCTCTCTTCTCTAATGAGCATTGAAAAGGAACTTGTAAGCTTACTCGGCTTTATTGACTTGATTGAAAACTTCGCCATTTGCAAAATTCGCAAACGAAAGTTGTAGGTTGAAATAATAATCATACATATTTTTCAATAATTTTTGTTATTTCAATTAGAGAAAACAATTCGTTACGTCATGAAAAATAATATTTTAAAAATATTTTAAAATACGGAATAACGCGTAATATTATTCTTTATGGGGGCGCGTTCGTAACCACGAAACAGCGTAAGTCGGGATGGGACCGTCGTAACCGGAGGACTACCTGTATATAAACATGCATATCTATGCTTTCACGCCTTTAATAAATATATATATAACAAAATATTAACTCAAAGACATTGAAATCATAGTTTTCCTCAAGAAAAACATCAACAAAGAAAACCCATCTTTTGGTGGGTTTTTGGGGGGGGGGTTGGGGGGATAAAAATCGTATCCCCCACCCCACTGTGGTGGAGGGAGTTGTGAGGTGGGATTCGTCCATGCTGTCGGTTTGTCCAAGCCCAAATGGCTTTATATCTTTTAAATTATAACATACTGCCTCTTTCATTCCAGCCGTTTTTTTAAGATCTCTCTGCTGCGAATGTTTCTTTTCTTTCTACTTTGTTTTAATGTTGTCTGTGTGTTGGGACTGTTTTATTATTGCAAGTTTACTGATATTTTTTTAATAAGAGTTTTCGCGTTTAACGTATTTCATTGTATTTCTTAATTTCTTTCTAGATTAAAAAATTTGTCATCTTTTTTTTTCTGACATAAAATCGTACACAGTAAAATTTTAGGCTCGGGTGTCACCCCCTGATGGGTGTCACCCGGGGCGGCCCGCCCCCCCCCCTAGTGACGCCACTGCCTGGGTGCACTGTTTCAAGGGAATGTAGGAATAGAGAGAGCGGCCGAGCCAGTGAATCTCAACTCTCCCCCTCTCTCTCTCTCTCTCTCCTCTCTCTCTCCTCTCTCTCTCTCTCTCTCTCTCTGTCTCTCTCTCTCTCTCTCTCTGTCTCTCTCTCTCTCTGTCTCTCTCTCTCTCTCCCTCTCTCTCTCTCTCTCTGTCTCTCTCTCTCTGTCTCTCTCTCTCTCTCTCTCTCTCTCTCTCTCGTGACCCAAGATTGGCCAGCGGTTAGGGCATCATTGAGTGACCCAAGATTGGCCAGTGGTTAGTGCACCATTGAGTGACCCAAGATTGGCCAGTGGTTAGTGCACCATTGAGTGACCCAAGATTGGCCAGTGGTTAGTGCACCATTGAGTGACCCAAGATTGGCCAGTGGTTAGTGCACCATTGAGTGACCCAAGATTGGCCAGTGGTTAGTGCACCATTGAGTGACCCAAGATTGGCCAGTGGTTAGGGCACCATTGAGTGACCCAAGATTGGCCAGTGGTTAGAGCACCATTGAGTGACCCAAGATTGGCCAGTGGTTAGGGCACCATTGAGTGACCCAAGATTGGCCAGTGGTTAGTGCACCATTGAGTGACCCAAGATTGGCCAGTGGTTAGTGCACCATTGAGTGACCCAAGATTGGCCAGTGGTTAGTGCACCATTGAGTGACCCAAGATTGGCCAGTGGTTAGGGCACCATTGAGTGACCCAAGATTGGCCAGTGGTTAGTGCACCATTGAGTGACCCAAGATTGGCCAGTGGTTAGTGCACCATTGAGTGACCCAAGATTGGCCAGTGGTTAGTGCACCATTGAGTGACCCAAGATTGGCCAGTGGTTAGGGCACCATTGAGTGACCCAAGATTGGCCAGTGGTTAGTGCACCATTGAGTGACCCAAGATTGGCCAGTGGTTAGTGCACCATTGAGTGACCCAAGATTGGCCAGTGGTTAGTGCACCATTGAGTGACCCAAGATTGGCCAGTGGTTAGTGCACCATTGAGTGACCCAAGATTGGCCAGTGGTTAGTGCACCATTGAGTGACCCAAGATTGGCCGTGGTTCAATCCGCTCCATATTATGTGTTGTTGCACCCAGAAGTCTTTATTCTTTTTCGGGGGAATTTATGTTAGGAACATTCCCCATTTCGTGAGCACTTGATCTATTTCTCCATAATCAGCAGTCTCTATAATGACTTCCCTAGAAATCCTTGCCAGAATGTTTTAGGTGCTTGTGTGCCAGGGCTGTGATGTCCACCATTAAGAATGCTGCATACCTTGCACCTTGTTTAATTTTTTTTATTATTGGACACAAAACCTGACATTAAATTACACCTTAAAAAAAATTCACAATCGATGACATCCCCTTAAAAAATAGAGTTATTGTTCTTTTCCGTTTTAGCAATTATTATATGGCCGTGTTCATCTATGATTTTCTCATTTGCGCTTCTATCAAAATATTCCCTGGCGCGTCTTTCTCTATTTAGGGGAATCAGAGCTGCCTCTTTGGGCCTCTGTTTTAAAAGATCAAAGAACTATTCTAGTTCTAGCAATTAGCTGGTTTGTGATTGTCGTCAACAGTTGGTCAGACATTCACTTACCTATATACATGTATAGCAAAAACAAGTTCTACTGTATAGAGAGTGTCTAATAGAATTCTAACTCGCAGTGTCTTCTAGATGTATTGATTACCATGAATCTTATTCTAGAATCTAGATGTCTATGGCTCACCAATTGTCTTGAAAGTAGCACCTAGATGTCTATGGCTCACCAATTGTCTGAAAGTAGCACCTAGATGTCTATGGCTCACCAATTGTCTTGAAAGTAGCACCTAGATGTCTATGGCTCACCAGTAGTCTTGAAAGTAGCACCTAGATGTCTATGGCTCACCAATTGTCTTGAAAATAGCTCCTAGATGTCTATGTCTCACCAGTAGTCTTGAAAGTAGCACTAGATGTCTATGGCTCACCAATTGTCTTGAAAGTAGCTCCTAGATGTCTATGGCTCACCAATTGTCTTGAAAGTAGCTCCTAGATGTCTATGGCTCACCAGTAGTCTTGAAAGTAGCACCTAGATGTCTATGGCTCACCAATTGTCTTGAAAGTAGCACCTAGATGTCTATGGCTCACCAATTGTCTTGAAAGTAGCACCTAGATGTCTATGGCTCACCAAGTGTGTTCTAGTTCTAGATGTTATACATCCATTCATAGTACTCTCAAACACATGATAACATGGTAGCTGTGACGTCAGAGTCCGCCCCACCAACAGACCGAGTACACCGATAACAGTTGGTGGCGTCACTTGTTACGATCAACTCATCTGAAACACGAAGGTGGTTCAGCCATGGGGGCTTTTGTGCTGGCGCAACGCCCCTGAATCACGCGTTAGCTAATTCCGATGAAGTGGTCCGTGTGACATCTCAGGTACGTCACTCGGGGTGCTCCAGTTTATCCTACCGGGCACGTGTTTCTAATAATAGCGCCTTGATGTCATGTCTCATCGCGTGTAGGTGTAGTGTCCGTTGATAGGTTTCTCATGTGTCCTAGCGTGTCAACATTATGGCTTGGGGCCTGGGGGCCCCACTGGATATCTGTATGGAGTGTCATTACTACTGGTATCCATTTCCCACTCGACAATTTAGGCATGTGCTTAAAACTTAAAGAGTGGGCAGAGAATCCCTCCTTCGCAAAATATGTATTGGGTTCACACTCTCAACACTCCGCCCTCCCCTCCCCACTCCCCCAAATCCCATTGCTGGTTATTGAAGTGGTGCTCCCTGAGAGCTCTCTGGTTAAAACCGCGTGGAGGCGACCCTAGGGGCCATGACAGTAGCCCTCTAGCTGGCCTCGTCGCGTTGTAACGTTCATTTGTGTTCACGTCTCGGAACTTGATCTCCTGCTTTAGAGAAACTGTATGATTTGATTTTTGTTAAATATCTCCTTTGTCTGTTGTTCCGAACTAAGGATATTTTCGTATCAATCAAATCGATAAGAGGCCACTTGCGTAATATTTTAATACGACCGCCGACCTCCCAGGGGGCTCGCGTGATTTGTGCTGGTGTCTACGTGATTGCTCTAATGGGCTCACGAGTTGTGTGGACATTGTTAGAAATCAAGTGCTGGCTCCCTCGTCACGTGTACGGCCCCCCCGGGCCTCACCCACCACTCCACGACAAATGTTATTGTAATGGCCCGACCGCCACCACCCACACCCACACCTTTCCACCACACAACATTCCAGTGACAAGATCGTATCTGCGGGTTGGTTTTATTACAGCATACGGTTTCCTGGTATCAGCAGACGGTCTTTGAGCAGACGACAGGGCAGATCGTACAATCAGATTGATGCCCCAGCACAAATAGGCAGAAAATAAGAAGGAAGAAAATGTGGGGTGTGTGTGATTTCTTGAAGGGTTTAAGTCTCCAAGTTTGTAGGGGCTTGTAAGAAATTTGTTTTGTGTGTAGGGGAGGGTCGTCGTAGAGCAGACATCAAGGTCAGTGAGAGTAGCTGCGAGTGTACGGGAGGTGGGGCAGCCGTGGGTGATGGGGGAGCAGCCGTGGATGTGATGGGGGAGCAGACTTGTGTGTGATGGTGGGGCAGCCGTGGATGTGATGGGGTAGCAGACTTGTGTGTGATGGGGTAGCAGACTTGTGTGTGATGGGGTAGCAGCCGTGGATGTGATGGGGTAGCAGCCGTGGGTGTGATGGGGGAGCAGCCGTGGGTGTGATGGGGTAGCAGACTTGTGTGTGATGGGGTAGCAGACTTGTGTGTGATGGGGTAGCAGACTTGTGTGTGATGGGGTAGCAGACTTGTGTGTGATGGGGTAGCAGACTTGGGTGTGATGGGGGAGCAGACTTGTGTGTGATGGGGGAGCAGACTTGTGTGTGATGGGGTAGCAGACTTGTGTGTGATGGGGGAGCAGCCGTGGGTGTGATGGGGGAGCAGCCGTGGATGTCATGGGGGAGCAGCCGTGGATGTCATGGGGGAACAGCCGTGTGTATTCTTAAGATATCAACGATTCCTAAATAAAACAAATAAAACTTCTGTTACATCTTTATCCACTGACATGTGCACGGTAAGGTTCTAAGTATAAAGGAACATAAGGACACAACATGCAGGACATAACATGCAGGACACAGCAACATGCAGGTCACAGGAACATACAGCTCAAGAATACAACACAGCGAATCAAGACGCCCTCCAAGCTCCTCTCAATGAATATGTTATCTACTCTCGTCATCTTGACTGAAAGCGTCTCCTCTCTCCCCCCCTCCCTCAGCTCCTGTCAAATCAAAGTAAAATTTAAAGATTGTATGAAATTATTTTTTTTTAAATTTTAGTGACAAGTCTTTCTTTGTTGGATATGGTTTATTTGATCTTATCAAAACCCACAAATCGAGGTAAAACCATTTTATGACGGAGTAAATCCGTTTTATGACGGAGTAAAACGGTTTTATGACGGAGTAAAACGGTTTTATGACGGAGTAAAACGGTTTTATGACGGAGTAAAACGGTTTTATGACGGAGTAAAACAGTTTTATGACGGAGTAAAACAGTTTTATGACTTTGGGAGACTCCCAAGAGCCGCCCATGTCTTACATGTCTATCACCATATTCACTGTCCATGTTTGTACTTGCAGGTCAAGCCTAGTGAGCAGTCCACCTCCCAACTGACCGACGGTCACCGCCCCGGACTTACTCTACATAACCAATGGACTGTTGAAACCTTGGTGGAGTGCCTCGTCATCATCCTATCTATAACATCACTGACGTACATCTCATAGCCTCTGTACTGAGGACGGCATCTTGTTCCCAGTGCAGTGGTCTACTTGGCTGTCACAGGACAATAGCATTGTAACGCATTTAAACTGCTTTCACTGGTGGCTGCTTATTTACGCATAGTTTTTCTTCTTTTTTTTCCTCCTCAAATCAAACTTGTAAGCTAACTTTTTTTTAAATATGCACTGGATAAAACAATTAATTCATCCAATTAATGTGAATGTATTATGGGTACTGAAAATGATTGGTCCACAATCAATACATTTCATAGTTTCTGTAGCAGCGATTTCAGTTTGGTTTCTGGCAGCAGGATGTATCGCGTTGGTAGCATCCCAACTTCTCATATTGTCATTTTTATTATTATTATTACCGGTATTATTATCTATATGGGAAGAAACATGGCGTTAATGTGTGTCTCAGTTTTGTGTTGAGTCTGTTCACTCGCATTTCCCTGGAATTATGCAGTAGTTTGGTGCAGATGTTGTGGAGTTGTCTATGTTGTTTTAACCTGATGGATGTTATCGCTTGAATAAGATTCTAAGATGATCTTGGTATTGACGCCAATGGGAGAAAATGATGCTTCTCACACCCGTATAATTAAGAATGTAACCAGCATTAATGAATACAAGGAGATTTGTATTTTGTTTCCTTCATAATGATGATATATACTCAATCTTGATTTCGTGTATTCTTTGATTTTACAGACAATTATTTGTGTATTTTGTATCCAGTAACCCTTTTCACTGATTGCTTGTACTAACCATATTTCCTAACATAGGTCTGTGTTGTGTGCCTCCAGTCCTTACCTAGTATAAACAAACATGTGCATGGTTATATAGGAGTTGTACTCACCTCTCCTAGTGCATGCCGGACTATAAAGCTGCAGTGCATTAGAAATGGGCAAATGGTGATATAGGAAAATAACAATTAAAGGAGTTTGTTAGTGGTGTCATGTGCATGGATACTTTTTTTACACGCTATAAACTGATTCTGAAAGTAGTTTTGTGTGATTTTCCCCCGAAATGAGGTGTTGATTGGAAAAGTCAGAATCGTCAATGACCCAAATAGTGTTCTTTTAACCCCTCCCTCCCCCCCCCCAACCTCACACACACCACTGATCAATTCTGAGGTCCAACGAGAGCCTTAACACACATCTATAACTGAGACCAACAGGGGTTTCCTACGCCTCTACTGGCTACTGGTCAGTATTTTATAGCCATTTAAAGTGACGCTTTGGGGGTAAATGATGTTGTTTCTAAACATATAAGCCAGAGATTCCCAGAATTTCATCACGAACTCTCCCCCCTTTCTGGGGGTGGGGTGGGAGGCTTTTTGTGCCCGATACGCTCAGCAGTGAAACAAAAGAAGAGGCTACCGGTCATTTTGGTCATCCACCTGTTTCAAGGGGACAAGGGCTGCGAGGGAAGACCCCGCTCCACTACGGTGTCGCGCAAAAGTGTGGGAACCACTGGTGTTGACGGGAAGTGTGCAAACCTCGCCTCTAGTTTCAGGGAGAAATAAGAAGTGATCTAGTTTCAGGGAGAAAAAAGAAGTGATCTAGTTTCAGGGAGAAATAAGAAGTGATCTAGTTTCAGGGAGAAATAAGAAGTGATCTAGTTTCAGGGAGAAATAAGAAGTGATCTAGTTTCAGGGAGAAATAAGAAGTGATCTAGTTTCAGGGAGAAATAAGAAGTGATCTAGTTTCAGGGAGAAATAAGAAGTGATCTAGTTTCAGGGAGAAATAAGAAGTGATCTAGTTTCAGGGAGAAATAAGAAGTGATCTAGTTTCAGGGAGAAATAAGAAGTGATCTAGTTTCAGGGAGAAAAAAGAAGTGATCTAGTTTCAGGGAGAAATAAGAAGTGATCTAGTTTCAGGGAGAAATAAGAAGTGATCTAGTTTCAGGGAGAAAAAAGAAGGGATCTAATTTCAATCAGAAATAAGCAGTGGAAACTAAGAGACTGCTCTTGGCAGTCGTTGGCCATAACGGAACAGATCCCCTTGATATCTTGAATGCTGATGTTTGCTTATGGTCCAACTATTTCTGGCGGCAGGCATGACGGTTTTATTTTGGGAACTGGGGCTCAAACCCTAAATACCCTTCTGGCGAGAGGACGGACATAAAATAAAGTAGAATAAAGCTGTATATTGGAGTCTAACATATCATCTATCTCATATGGAGTTTAATCTACATTTAAAGCGTGCACTAACACTTGTATTGGCTAATGTTGTATTATTGAAACCTTACATGACATTTGATATATATTTAGTTTTGTTGAATTAATGACCAAGGGTATTTTGTGTTGTGTGCATGGACAAGTTTAGGTATTGCTTACAGTTGTATTATGTAATGACCTGGCTACAGGTGTGCTATGTAATGACCTGGCTACAGGTGTGCTATGTAATGACCTGGCTACAGGTGTACTATGTAATGACCTGGTTGTAGCTGGACTATCTCTATTGGGATTGGGAGCTAGGACTTTGGGTATCGGTAAGTGGGTTGGGGAGAGATGCTGTTTATGACACGCTGTTTATGACATGCTGTTTATGACACGCTGTTTATGCCTCTGAGTTTGGGGTATAAAACATCCGTGTGTTCTTAGAATGTATGGAGGGTGGGGTAAGGTAGCCCTTAATGAGATCAGATATTTGTTACCTTTAAATATCTCTAAAATACTTCAATTTCTTATCGTCAAAAATGTATCCCAAACTCACTGAAGCTAATAACCTCGCCAGTACCTCAGTCACCTGAGCACCTCACCAGTACCTCAGTCACCTGAGCACTTTGTCAATGTTGATACTTAAGGAGATCACATGTTTCTTTAATATTTATTTGCTGCATGTCAGTTATTCAAATATATTCAAATGTATTGCCTGCTTCCATATCTCAAGAGGGGTAACTAGATGTATGTGGTACCTGAAGTTAGCGTTGGGTTCAATGTCAAGGTCTTGGTTTAGATGTTGGGTTCAATGCCAAGGTCTGGGTTTAGATGTTGGGTTCAATGTCAAGGTCTGGGTTTAGATGTTGGGTTCAATGCCAAGGTCTGGGTTTAGATGTTGGGTTCAATGCCAAGGTCTTGGTTTAGATGTTGGGTTCAATGTCAAGGTCTGGGTTTAGATGTTGGGTTCAATGCCAAGGTCTGGGTTTAGATGTTGGGTTCAATGCCAAGGTCTTGGTTTAGATGTTGGGTTCAATGCCAAGGTCTGGGTTTAGATGTTGGGTTCAATGCCAAGGTCTGGGTTTAGATGTTGGGTTCAATGCCAAGGTCTGGGTTTAGATCCTCTGATTATTGTTGTCCTGTAAGAAGGTTGCCCTAAAAATCGCCCCCATCCCCCCGCCCCATATCACCTAATGTTTGTGGAGTATTTTTAGAGTGGCCGTGAACAAAGTTTTTTTTAAAATTCATTTCATGAACAATGAGTTATTTTGTTTTGTTATAAGTTAGCAGCCTTACTTCCACTTCTGTTGAATCATGTTATCTTTGTCCATTCCTAGAACACTCAAGTGGTCTATAAATAAATGTAATACAATAGGCTGGGAAGAACTCATTTTGTGTCATTTTTGTTATTTCTTTCCTTTATGTTAATCTGGTCAGAACTGACAACTGGATCTTTGAAGAAAAGTTTGATTATGAAAACACTTGAGTCTTTCAAATGTTGTCCAACGTACAAAGCATAAAGAAAAACTCTTGACATACTTTTATATTGAATAAGAATTAATGTTTTTAAAAATCTGTTTGTTAACAATGAATGTTGGTAATATTCAAAGACTAAAAGGCCCCTGTTTCTTTGATAAACCTTTGTCAGGTGTATCCATTTTAAAGGTTTTTGACAGCTCAACAACTCAGTGTTTGCATCACCATACCAAAAGTTGTCAGATTTTTTATTTGTGTTTATTTAAATTGAAAAAAATATTAATTTTGTATAAGCATCATTGGAAATGACATTGTCCACGAATATTGCTCCCCAGAGCATGTGTTTTATATTTTTTACATTGTTTATCTAGATGTGTCTATTTATCTTTAAATAAGCTAAAACATTGTCATCTTTAGAACAGTTTTATGACATTAGCATTGTATTTCATCTTTCAACCTTGAAGTAACCTGGTTTCTTGGGGTCCATACACAAAGGGTCTAGGTCATTGTTTGGGTCCATACACAAAGGGTCTAGGTCATTGATGGGGTCCATACACAAAGGGTCTAGGTCATTGATTGGGGTCTATACACAAAGGGTCTAGGTCATTGCTGGGGTCCATACACAAGGGTCTAGGTCATTGTTGGGGTCCATATACAAGGGTCTAGGTAATTGCAGGGGTCCATACACAAGGGTCTAGGTAATTGCTGGGGTCCATACACAAGGGTCTAGGTAATTGCTGGGGTCCATACACAAAGGGTCTGGGTCATGGCTGGGATCCATACACAAAGGGTATAGGTCATTGATGGGTTCCATACACAAAGGGTCTAGGTCATTGATGGGGTCCATACACAAAGGGTCTAGGACTAGGTCATTGATGGGGTCCATACACAAAGGGTCAAGGTCATTGCTGGGGTCCATCCACCTTGAAGGTCAGAAAGTTGTCTCTGTTGCTGGCCTTGACCAGGGAATCGATCAATCCTAACAGCCACCCACCCCCACTCCCCCTGCTGTGTGATAGATCGTTACGTCCACCCCCCCTCCCCACACACCGTTGATGTCTTCATCAATTTGTGGGCAGAATTCTGTCTGTATCACATGCATGGTCACATTTTGTCTATATCACATGCATGGTCCCAGTTTTTCTGTATCACATGCATGGTCACATTTTGTCAGTATCACATGCATGGTCACATTTTGTCTGTATCACATGCATGGTCACATTTTGTCTGTATCACATACATGGTCCCATTTTGTCTGTATCACATGCATGGTCACATTTTGTCTGTATCACATACATGGTCCCATTTTGTCTGTATCACATGCATGGTCCCATTTTGTCTGTATCACATACATGGTCCCATTTTGTCTGTATCACATACATGGACAGATTTTTTTCTGTATCACATACATGGTCCCATTTTGTCTGTATCACATGCATGGTCCCATTTTGTCTGTATCACATGCATGGTCCCATTTTGTCTGTATCACATACATGGTCCCATTTTGTCTGTATCACATGCATGGTCACATTTTGTCTGTATCACATGCATGGTCCCATTTTGTCTGTATCACATGCATGGTCCCATTTTGTCTGTATCACATGCATGGTCCCATTTTGTCTGTATCACATGCATGGTCCCATTTTGTCTGTATCACATGCATGGTCCCATTTTGTCTGTATCACATGCATGGTCCCATTTTGTCTGTATCACATGCATGGTCCCATTTTGTCTGTATCACATACATGGACAGATTTTTTCTGTATCCAACGAGGTCAAATTTTGTTTCTTCAATTTTTATCAAATACACTGCATGCTGAGTTTTTGTATTACATTGTAATTTCAGGGCCAGATTTAAAAAATTTGGTGCCCTGAGCGCACCATCTTACGTCTGATTACAAAGCCAGTTTCCCGCCTTCCCACATGGCTAATCTGTCCTGATCAATGTGTTCCTCTCATCTGTCTTCATATCCCGGCATGTGTCCCTCCATGTTACTGTAAAAACTGAATGCCTGGTTCCCTCACTAACATTGGATCGTGTTTCAAACTGTATATGTCAATGTATATGTTCAATTTAAAAATAAGCATAATCTACATCTATAGGGCTGAATATTAATACTCCCATATTTACACCCTGGTATGTCCAATTCTTATCTTTCAGTTAGTTTATTAGTTTATTTACGACCTTTTATCTTACTTCCCTCAGTCACCTCCCCCTTCCCACCGCCCCCCTTCCCAACCCCCTTTTTCACCCTCACGCCATAATTACTTTGCTATTTCCGTTAACTATTTTTAGAGACCGTACTTAGCCTTTTTTTCTATTTTTGGAAGGATTTCATTTAAGCTTCAACAATCCTGACACTTTTTATTATATGTGATGTTTAATGATTTTTTTAAAATCTTCAGTAACCTTATGTGAGATCATTTAGGGGTTGTTCATTTTTGTGACATATATGTGACACTTCGGCACGCCATGGAGACTTGAAGTTAAAAAGCGAATGTCTTGGAAATGTCTGTCCATTGCAATAAACTATTTTTACCAACAAACAACTTTAGTTTGTGGGTGTGTGTGTTGCAAGTATGGAGTAGGCCTACATGTAATGTGCAATTTTTGTTAAAAGATGGCCTCTTTCTTTCCATTTTTTTCTTTATGTTTGTGAGAAGAGTAATTTTTCACAAGTTGAACGAAAAGAAAATATTTAAGATCAAAACAAATTAATTTTATTGAGAAGTAATTAAAACAGAAGAAACGATTCGTTACTTCTAATGGCGTGATAAATTCGACTCCTTTATTATTTAAATCTGAGGAAAAGAGTCGGAGTGAAACCAAACTTTCTCTCACCTGGGTGGCTTGCAAGGAAAGATCTTACCTGGGTGGCTTGCAAGGAAAGATCGTTGTCATCTGACTCATTCTCCTGCTGATAAATTATGAAATAATTATGACACAACCAGATAAATACCGGTTTAAAGATAGTTGTCAGAATAATCACATAGGCAAATAGAGACAACACTCAGCTTATAGTGATCAGTGGTTCCCAAAGTGGTCCCTACGGACCCCCAGGGGTCCCCGGTACAATTCAGGGTATCCGTGTAAAATTAAAATTGATTTGTGGGGGGGGGGCTCCTGAACAAACTCAGGGATCCGCGCAAGATTTGATATAAAATAATAAAATTGGGATCCATTTTTAATTATTATGGAAATAAAATAAATTAAAAAGTATGTGAATGATTTTTCTACTAATTAAATACCATCTGAAGTGCTTTCAGTCATGGAATACAATATAGTTTTAGATGGAAACGGAAGTAGAACTACGGTAATTTCCAAAACTATAACCAATCAAAATACTTGTTTTATTGAAAGGCTAAGTTTGGTGCGCAAGAAATTCGGAATTCCTAATAGTGGGTCGGGGAAATACAATTTTTAATGTGGAATTAACGAGAGTTACAAGGTTGGGAACAAGCTATATTTTTGTAAAGTGTATCCTATCATCATTTTGTTTTCAAAAGGTCTTTGCTGCAGGCCTGCAGCATTCCATTCCAAAAGTTAATAATTATTAAGAATGTTTTTGTTTTTTTACAACAGGTAAAAGAATGAGTGAGCCGAACAAAAAATACAATGTTGTTGAATATTTGAAGTATGGCTAAATGTTAGCCATTGGGTGGGTGTTAGGAAACAGAGACGAAAGGTGAAACGTTCTTTACTGAATTAAAAAGATTTTGTGAAGTTAAAAGTTATACCCTTGACTCTCTGGTATACTTGAAACAAGCTGTTCCGAATGTATTTTCAGGCATTCATCATTTATTCGCAAAAGATCTTAGTAAACGTTTGCATGGATCACCATATTATGTCATTGAAAAGGGTTAATAAAATCAAAAGGAATGCCTTCAATGAGAGCTTAATAGCTGAATATTGTTTGGATGATGAAGAAATTTATAATCGTTGACTTATTCACACAGAAGTACGTTGGTTATCAAAAAGTGCATTGAAATCGATTTTAGACTCTTTTTTTTTAATTCAGTTTTGGAATTCCTAGAAACCAAAGACAATGATTTGCGACACAATGAACTCAAAAAATGGCATATGCTTTATGAATGATTTATTTGTCAAACTTAAAGAAACTAATTTGAAACTATAAGGTGACCAATTTAATTTCATCAAAATTAAAAGCGTAATATCTGCGTTTCTTGCAAACCTTTTCCTGTAAAAACCAAACTTGGAAAGTGAAGAATGTTCTCAGTTTCCAAATCTGTGAAAGTTCAAAATAGAGATGAAGATTTCCTTGCTTTACTGTCAACACTTAACGGCTCTTCATGCAGGCCTGAACCAAAGATTTGACAACATTCATTTTGGATATTTCTGACTGGCAGTTGAACCCTTTGCGCGTGGACAAACTTAGATCCCCAAACACAGATGAATCCAAACTAATACAGGAGAAGCTCATTGGAATATCCACAAATGGGGAACTTTAAACAATGTTTGAACAAGAATACTACAAATTCTGGTTACAAAAACAGATCACTATTTCATATCCTGCATGATGGGTTATTGTACAGAAATTGTTGACTTCTTTCCCGTCTTCGTAATTGGTAGATGATAGCTTCAGTACCGTTATGAACATCATCACGAAATACGAAAAACCCGTAAAAAAACCAAGTTTTTGACTATAAATCCTTTATGTACGAGAAGTAATTAAAAGAATGTTCATTATAATACGCAGCGCCAGACCATCCAGAAATACAAAATTGCAGTTGTGTCGTAAAACATGTTTAATATAATGCGCACCGATCAGGAATATGTTTATAAAAAGAGCTGTCAATAAAATACGCACCTTATTGCGCGACAGAAAGGCTGTTCAATATAATACGCACCGCGACGCTCTATCTCAAAAAATAGCATGATACATAGGAATAAATAAAATAATCTAAAAAATCAATAATTTAATCACGGTACATGCGATCGATCTGAAATTTTGATACATTGTTTTTATCATCGGTACGAAACTGCCTGCAAAATTTCAGCTCGCTATCTTGCGAGCAAGTGGATTAAAAATCGATCAAAATTTTGGCGACAAGGTCGGTCGGCCGCAGACACCACGAGATAATATAAAGGATTTAATAAGAAAAAACCCGTAAAAAACCAAGTTTTTGACTATAAATCCTTTATGTACGAGAAGTAATTAAAAGAATGTTCATTATAATACGCAGCGCCAGAACATCCAGAAATACAAAATTGCAGTTGTGTCGTAAAACATGTTTAATATAATGCGCACCGATCAGGAATATGTTTATAAAAAGAGCTGTCAATAAAATACGCACCTTATTGCGCGACAGAAAGGTTGTTCAATATAATACGCACCGCGACGCTCTATCTAAAAAAATAGCATGATACATAGGAATAAATAAATAATCTAAAAAATCAATAATTTAATTACGGTACATGCGATCGATCTGAAATTTTGATACATTGTTTTTATCATCGGTACGAAACTGCCTGCAAAATTTCAGCTCGCTATCTTGCGAGCAAGTGGGTTAAAAATTGATCAAAAGTTTTGGCGACAAGCAAGCAAGGTCGGTCCGCCGCAGACACCACGAGTTAATATAAAGGATTTAATAAGAAAAACCCGTAAAAAACCAAGTTTTTGACTATAAATCCTTTATGTACGAGAAGAATTTAAAAGAATGTTCATTATAATACGCAGCGCCAGACCATCCAGAAATACAAAATTGCAGTTGTGTCGTAAAACATGTTTAATATAATGCGCACCGATCAGGAATATGTTTATAAAAAGAGCTGTCAATAAAATACGCACCTTATTGCGCGACAGAAAGGTTGTTCAATATAATACGCACCGCGACGCTGTATCTCAAAAAATAGCATGATACATAGGAATAAATAAAATAATCTAAAAAATCAATAATTTAATTACGGTACATGCGATCGATCTGAAATTTTGATACATTGTTTTTATCACCGGTACAAAACTGCCTGCAAAATTTCAGCTCGCTATCTTGCGAGCAAGTGGGTTAAAAATCGATCAAAAGTTTTGGCGACAAGCAAGCAAGCAAGCAAGGTCGGTCGGTCGGTCGGCCGCAGACACCACGAGTTAATATAAAGGATTTAATAAGAAAAACCCGTAAAAAACCAAGTTTTTGACTATAAATCCTTTATGTACGAGAAGTAATTAAAAGAATGTTCATTATAATACGCAGCGCCAGACCATCCAGAAATACAAAATTGCAGTTGTGTCGTAAAACATGTTTAATATAATGCGCACCGATCAGGAATATGTTTATAAAAAGAGCTGTCAATAAAATACGCACCTTATTGCGCGACAGAAAGGTTGTTCAATATAATACGCACCGCGACGCTCTATCTCAAAAAATAGCATGATACATAGGAATAAATAAAATAATCTAAAAAATCAATAATTTAATTACGGTACATGCGATCGATCTGAAATTTTGATACATTGTTTTTATCATCGGTACGAAACTGCCTGCAAAATTTCAGCTCGCTATCTTGCGAGCAAGTGGGTTAAAAATCGATCAAAAGTTTTGGCGACAAGCAAGCAAGCAAGCAAGCAAGCAAGGTCGGTCGGTCGGCCGCAGACACCACGAGTTAATATAAAGGATTTAAAAATAGAAACCAGCTAGGAATTAGTGCTCGTGGGGATTTGTGGGCTACTCGCAAACATTGAGTTGGACATAAATACACCAACATTGAGTTGGACATAAATACACAAACATTGAGTTGGACATAAATACACAAACATTGAGTTGGGCATAAATACACAAACATTGAGTTGGACATTAATACACAAACATTGAGTTGGACATAAATACACAAACATTGAGATGGACATAAATACACAAACATTGAGTTGGACATAAATACACAAACATTGAGTTGGACAAAAATACACAAACATTGAGTTGGACATAAATACACAAACATTGAGATGGACATAAATACACAAACATTGAGTTGGACATAAATACACAAACATTGAGTTGGACAAAAATACACAAACATTGAGTTGGACATAAATACACAAACATTGAGATGGACATAAATACACAAACATTGAGTTGGACATAAATACACAAACATTGAGTTGGACAAAAATACACAAACATTGAGTTGGACATAAATACACAAACATTGAGATGGACATAAATACACAAACATTGAGTTGGACATAAATACACAAACATTGAGTTGGACAAAAATACACAAACATTGAGTTGGACATAAAATACACAAACATTGAGTTGGACATAAATACACAAACATTGAGTTGGACAAAAATACACAAACATTGAGTTGGACATAAATACACAAACATTGAGTTGGACATAAATACACAAACATTGAGTTGGACATAAATACACAAACATTGAGTTGGACATAAATACACAAACATTGAGTTGGACATAAATACACAAACATTGAGTTGGACATAAATACACAAACATTGAGTTGGACATAAATACACAAACATTAAGTTGGACATAAATACACAAACATTGAGTTGGACATAAATACACAAACATTGAGTTGGACATAAATACACAAACATTAAGTTGGACATAAATACACAAACATTGAGATGGACATAAATACACAAACATTGAGTTGGACATAAATACACAAACATTGAGTTGGACAAAAATACACAAACATTGAGTTGGACAAAAATACACAAACATTGAGTTGGACATAAATACACAAACATTGAGTTGGACAAAAATACACAAACATTGAGTTGGACATAAATACACAAACATTGAGATGGACATAAATACACAAACATTAAGTTGGACATTAATACACAAACATTAAGTTGGACATAAATACACAAACATTAAGTTGGACATTAATACACAAACATTAAGTTGGACATAAATACACAAACATTAAGTTGGACATTAATAACAAACATTAAGTTGGACATAAATACACAAACATTGAGTTGGACATAAATACACTCATAAAATCTCACCACGTTCATCTAAGACATTAATTGTTATAAATTTTATTTTAAACTTAAGTTATAATTTCAAAAAATTCTTGTTCATCAAAATGTTGCTTTTTCGTATTTTCAATTTTTGTACTATGCATTTATGTAGTTTATTCACACGGCGGTCCGTGGTAAGGTTTGGACTATAAACAGGGGTCCATGGATCAAAAACGTTTAGGAACCACTGGATTAGATTATCTGATTCAACAAAATCTGGTGTAAGGAACAGACTTCCATTGAATTTCTTTTATTTATCTTCATTCAAGTGTAGAATATAAAAAGTATTACATTTGAGTGTGTACGCCAGACATAATATTTGTTTGTTTTTTTTAAAGTATTATTATTCAGATTGCCTTAATGTCACAATGACCCAGGCCCTATGCCAGATCTGTAACCCAGCTTTCTGCGTCTTTGATTACAGAAATTCGTTCTGTTAGTAACCTGTAAATGAGCGAATAGATCACAAATTCTGTCACTGACTTACGGCTGTATAAGTGGACCAGCACCGCAATATTTGCAAGAATTCACTTCAAAATATGTATCTGTAAAGGGGATGCATTCCTCTACGCAGTCTCTTCTGAAAGTTCCCTGAGTTGATGGACACAGGATGAAGTCACCAGGAGTCGATGGACACAGGGGGAAGTAACCTGGAGTCGATGGACACAGGAGGAAGTCACCTGGAGTCGATGGACACAGGAGGAAGTCACCTGGAGTCGATGGACACAGGAGGAAGTCACCTGGAGTCGATGGACACAGGAGGAAGTCACCTGGAGTCGATGGACACAGGAGGAAGTCACCTGGAGTCGATGGTCACGGGAGGAAGTCACCTGGAGTCGATGGACACAGGAGGAAGTCACCTGGAGTCGATGGACACAGGAGGAAGTCACCTGGAGTCGATGGACACAGGAGGAAGTCACGTGGCTTGGGATCCTTTGAATCAGCGGCACCAAAATTATGGACAGACTTTCGATATTTTTCAGGCAGTGTGGCACAAAAAGACACGTCTAGGTAACATTAAAAGATTTATTTTTCTTAAGCGATTTGTTTAAAAGATCAAAAGGCGACGAGCATGCTGGACTATAACATGGACAGTTAGCGCTACAGAAGAAAGCCATCATCAAATTAGTTAGTGAGCATGGGATAAAGGGAGATAATGCGCTGAGTCAGGTGTTGGTTGAGTTAGCGTATTTGCCAGGGGTACACAGTCCGTTATTGTGACGTTTGCATATTTGTATGAATTTGTATACGTTATTTACGGGTAGGGGAAACGTCCTAATTGGCCTCATGACTAGCTCCGCCCCTGGATATCTTAAATCAGCTGATCATCCAGGGACTTAACGATAACGCCGTATAATGAATGACGTAGCCGGTAGCCGGTAGACTGCCAGCTGCTGGTTAGTGTCGACTGTGGATCGTCTTTAGAATAATAATATCGAGCCTTGTAGAGAAATGTCTTTCAACATTCTTATTTAATCTCGTGGTCCTGCGTGTCAATCTGTTACAGACGCTCCTCTACACAGAAGATTATTGCGTCTCAGGGCATTGAAAGTGTCATTAGATCAAATTATTAAATATCAATGGGTGTCTTTTGTTCTCTCTCACCTTCCATGCCCAGACTAGAATAACAAATTTAAAAAAAACAAATATTTTTTAAAAGAAAAAAACCAAACCTGGTTTACAGTACGAGTTATCTGCCCACTGCCTCTCTAAATAAAAACAAAGGGGGAGCCAACCCCAGTCACCCGAGATTTTATATACAAAGTAAGGGGAGAGAAGCGATGTGTGTGTTTGTACAAGCAGATTTTCATCTCCCCCTTCCACCGCCTGCCCAAATGTTGAAGCCATCTCATCACTCCTTGCACACTCTCCCTTACCGCAACCCGCCCCCCCCCAATCTAAAGCCTATAAGCCAGCCCCAGGGTTCATGTGAACTCCGTCCCCTTCCACCCACCCCCACCCCACCAAGACTGAAGCAGGGGTCGGCAACCCTGTTCGTGACGGAGCTGGAGAGAGTTGTGTACCCTGAAACGTCTTTGCCATTAATGTACTGGGATGTTCAGAGCCGTTATTTATAAGAGATATGAAGTTTTTGTTGTTTTTTCCTTTGTGTCTTTTTTGTCTTATTTTTATTTATAACTAGCAGACCCGTCGTGCGTTGCAACGATCTCAGTAATAAAACAAACCCGTAAAAACAAAGTTTTTGACTATAAATCCCTTATATATGAGACACAACTAACAGTATTGATTATTTTCAAACGCGACAAACATTTACAGACTGAATCTGTCTTAACTGAACCTTCCTTTGTAACCCTGGGGGAGGTGGGGGGGGTGGGGGAGGGGAAAAGTCTGGTCATCGATCGCTGGTCCGAGCTCAGCGTGACACGTAAAATGTAAACAAAAGCACCCCGGTACTTCGATGGGTCACGTCAAAGCGTCAACTCAAACTCTCATGTGGTAAAAAAAACAATAACAAACAGTGAATTTGAATTACATACGTTATATAAGGATAAACTAAAAATGCATTAATTTAATTACGGTACGTTCGATCTGAAATTTTGATACGATGCATTGTTAGGTGTTGTCATATACAAAGTTTGGTTAAGATCCAACAATTTCCACAGTAGCTAGCGCTTAAACTAATTTTTATATAGCTCATATAAGCAACAAATGACATTATGGGCCCCCGGTGCCCCATGAGTGTTAAATTTTGAAAAAAAAGTTGCCAGTTACCATCCCAGGTAGGTACTCAACAGTCTCCAAAAATTTCATGACGATCGGATGAATGGTTTAGTCAGCTATAAAGGACATGCACACACACACACACACGACATACTTTGATTTTTAAATCCTTTATATTAACTCGTGGTGTCTGCGGCCGTCCTTGATTGCTTACTTGCTTGTTGCCAAAACTTTTGATCGATTTTTAACCCACTTTGCTCGTAAGCTAGCGAGCTGACATTTTGCAGGCAGTTTTGTACCGATAATAAAAACAAAGTATCAAAATTTCAGATCGATCGCATGTACCGTAATTAAATTATTGATTTTTTAGATTATTTTATTTATTCCTATGTATCATGCTCTTTTTTGAGATAGAGCGTCGCGGTGCGAATTATATTGAACAACCTTTCTGTCGCGCAATAAGGTGCGTATTTTATTGACAACTCTTTTTATAAACATATTTCTGATCGGTGTGCATTATATTAAACATGTTTTACGACACAACTGCAATGTTTGTATTTTTGGATGGTCTTGCGCTGCGTATTATAATGAACATTCTTTTAGTTACGTCTCGTACATAAATGATTTATAGTCCAGAACTTGGTTTTTTACGGGTTTTTTAATTAGTCCACTAATAAAAACGTGCTTTTTAAATCCCTTATATAACTTCACCGGCGTCTCTGTCGTCATATCTCTCTCTCTCTCTCTCTCTCTCTCTCTCTCTCTCTCTCTCTCTCTCTCTCTCTCTCTCTCTCTCTCTCTCTCCTCTCTCTCTCTCTCTCTCTCTGTCTGTCTTGGGCGGGCGGAAAAACAAAAGTAAAAATTGACCCACTTCCCGTCATCCGATCGAGCTGAAACTTGGCACACGGACCCGTCTCACCTAACAATGCATCGTATCAAAATTTCAGATCGATCGAACGTACCGTAATTAAATTAATGCATTTTTTAGTTTATCCTTATATAACGTATGTAATTCAATTTCACGGTTTGTTATTGTTTTTTTCCCACGTGAGAGTTTGAGTTGACGCTTTGACGCGACCCATCGAAGTACCGGCGTGCTTTTGTTTACATTTTACGTGTCATGCTGAGCTCGGTCTCCCCCCCCCCACTAGGGTTATGAAGCAAAGTTGAGTTAAGACAGATTCAGTCTGTAAATGTTTGTAGCGTTTGAAAATAATCAATACTGTTAGTTATGTCTCATATATAAGGGGTTTATAATCAAAAACTTTGTTTTTACGGGTTTGTTTTATTATATATATAGAAGTGGATTTCATGCCGTTTATGAGTGAGGATTGTGGTCCTGAAGTCGTATTTAACACTATCCACTATCCATACATCCTTGATGTAACAGTCTGATCCCTTGAGAATTTTGTATATTATTACCTTGCTGTTTTAGAGTATTAAAAAACGTCGACGTCGAAATTTATATCTATAAATATCTATAAATCTATATTTATAATAATAAAAGGCAATTTCTGTACGATCCTCAATAGCGATTGGTCCCTCAAACTCCTACAGACTCTTACAGCCAATCACTAGCGGAGAAAAATCAAATCTCATTTACATATTGAAAAATTTACGCGGACGTTCAAAACGATTTAATTTTGGTGCAGTATTTTTGTCATCATTCAGTACTGTGTTCCCATCTTGAAGTGTGTCACTCATACTAATCACTACTGTTACTCCTAGGCAACATGCCACCTCGGACCTGTCTAAGTCGAACTCAAAGGGACCCGAAAACATTTCGGCTTATTGAGTTTTCGAGTTAGGGAAAATAGCGTAATAGGCGCAGATCAATCAAGGACAATGTTGATATTTAGAGGAAAGGGGGGGGGGCAATCATACAGCCTAAAGGGCTTGACAGGAAAGAGAGGCGGTGTCTGGTGTTTCATATAAAAGGAAGCCAACTTGCTTTGACATACCGATACAAGCCCATGAGAGGAGACACCTTCCCTCCTATCCCCCACTTTACTCCCTCCACAGTGGGATGGGAAAGTAAGATTTTTTTTCTTTTTAAGAGTCACAGCATGCAGCAAAGGAACGCGAATTACTTACCTTTCTTCTAGCCACTCCTTTTTTCTTGTCATGATCATTTTTGGTACTTGACAGGGTTGCTTAATCCCGTGTGGAATGCCCTGCGATAAGAATGTGCGTCCATTTACGTGGCTCTATGGAATACGTGTTATGAAATGCAACCCGAGAATAATAACCCACACGCCTTGGACAATTCGACTAAGGGAGGTTGGAAGCCAAAAATCTTCGAGTTGAGGAGATCTAAAATACATAAGTACATATTATGGAATTTGGCCGGGGCCTAACAATTATTCGATATAGGGAGGTTTTCCACTTAGGGAAGTTCGACTTAGCGAGGTTCGACTGTATATATATATATATGAAATCATTTAAAAGTGACGCAGGCTTGCTCAAGCAGACCCTCAATCTCAAGCGAGTCTCAAGCCTCGCTCAAGCAGGACCTCAATCTCAAGCAGCACCTCAATCTCAAGCAGGACCTCAATCTCAAGCAGGACCTCAATCTCAAGCAGCACCTCAATCTCAAGCAGGACCTCCATCAAATGAGTCTCAAGCCTCACTCAAGCAGGACCTCAGTCTCAAGCAGGACCTCAATCTCAAGCGAGTCTTTTTTTTTCTCTTTTTTTTTCTTCTTTTTTCTTTCTTTTTTTTTCTTTTTCTTTTTTTTTCTTTTTTTCTTTCTTTTTTTTTCTTTTTCTTTTTCTTTTTTTCTCTTTTTCTTTCTTTTTCTTTCTTTTTTTTTCTTTTTCTTTTTTTTTCTTTTTCTTTTCTTTTTTTCTTTTTCTTCTTTTTTTTTCTTTTTTTTCTTTTTTTTCTTTTTTCTTTTTTCTTTTTTTTTCTTTCTCTTTTTCTTTTCTTTTTCTTCTTTTTTTTTCTTTTTTTTTCTTTTTCTTTTTTTTCTTCTTTTCTTTTTTTTTCTTCTTTTCTTTTTTTTTCTTTTTTTTCTTTCTTTTTTTTTCTCTTTTTTTTTCTTTTTTCTTTTTTTTCTCTTTTTTTTCTTTTTCTTCTTTCTTTTTTTTTCTCTTTTCTTCTTTTTTTTTCTTTTTCTTTTCTTTTTTTTTCTTTTTTTTCTTTTCTTTTTTTTCTTCTTTTTTTTTCTTCTTTTTTTTCTTTCTCTTTTTTTCTTCTTTTTTTTTCTCTCTCTTTCTCTTTTCTTCTCTTTTTTTTTCTTTTCTTTTTTTTTCTTTTTTTCTTCTTTTTTTTTCTTTTCTTTCTTTTTTTTTCTCTTTTTTCTTCTCTTTTTTCTTTTTTTTTCTCTTTTCTTTTTTTCTTTTTTTTCTTTTTTTTTCTTTTTTTTCTTTTTTTCTTTTTCTTTCTTTTTTTTTTTCTTTTTTTTTCTTTCTTTTTTCTTTTTTTTTCTTTTCTTTTTTTCTTTTTTCTTTTTTTCTCTTTTTTTTCTTTTTTTTCTTTTTCTTTTTTTCTTTTTTTCTCTTTCTTTTTCTTTTTTTTCTTTTTTTTTCTTTCTTTTTTCTTTTTCTTTTTTTTTCTTTTTTTCTTTTTCTTTTTTTTCTTTTCTTTTTTTTCTTTTTCTTTTTTCTCTTTTTCTTTTTTTTCTTTTTCTTTTTTCTTTTCTTTCTTTTCTTTTTCTCTTTTTTCTTTTTTTTCTTTTTTTTTCTTCTTTTTCTTTTTTTTCTTTTTTTTTCTTTTTTCTTTTTTTTTCTTCTTTTTCTTTTTCTTTTTTTTTCTTTTTTTTTCTTTTTTTTTCTTTTTTCTTTTTTTTTTCAAGCCTCACTCAAGCAGGACCTCAATCTCAAGCAGCACCTCAATCTCAAGCAGGACCTCAATCTCAAGCGAGTCTCAAGCCTCGCTCAAGCAGGACCTCAATCTCAAGCAGGACCTCAATCTCAAGCAGCACCTCAATCTCAAGCAGGACCTCAATCTCAAGCGAGTATCAAGCCTCACTCAAGCAGGACCTCAATCTCAAGCAGGACCTCAATCTCAAGCGAGTCTCAAGCCTCACTCAAGCAGGACCTCAATCTCAAGCAGGACCTCAATCTCAAGCGAGTCTCAAGCCTCACTCAAGCAGGACCTCAATCTCAAGCAGCACCTCAATCTCGCTAATATCTCCTGGCTGCCTTTAGCGTGTTAAAAATATTTGATTTGTGTACCTGTGTGTTGGCGTTAAAAGTGTTGAGAGCCGATGAGACGTACCATGTGCATGGAGAACATAAATAATTCATGTTTGATTCTAGATTGGGGGACGAAATGGAGGGGAAAAGGCAGGGGATGGCGAGGGGGGGGGGCGCAAAGCAGATTAACACCAGATGTGCCGGCACGCGAAGAGGGCAATTAAGCGAAGGATGTGAAGCTTGACTCAAGTCATTGGAAGCTGTAACAGATGGCCACGCCGTACCGTACCTGTTGGCCACGCAATACCTGCTGGCCACTCTGCGTCTTACCTGATGGCTACTCTGTGTCTTACCTGCTGGCCACTCTGTGTCTTACCTGCTGGCCACACCATACCCAACCTGCTGGCCAAGCTGTGCCGTACCTGCTAGAGATTAGGTACCCCATCCATCATACTTATTGTGGTTTATTTATTGTCTTTATTTCGTCTTACCTGCCGGTCTCACAGCGTCTTACCTGCCGGTCTCACAGTGTCTTACCTGCCGGTCTCACAGTGTCAAAGCCTTAAATACATTATGAAAATTGTTTTTGTTGTTTTTTTCAGAGGCCGAAGAACATCTGTATCTGAGTGTCTATAATTTGGCCGTCGGGTTGTTTCTGTCGTGCGACAACCATGAAACTCTCCTGTTGTCGGACCAACGGTACATGCTGAAATAACAAGATCCCTTAGTTGTTGACTTTAGAACCCCTCGTTGTGTCGTCAGCCGGGGAACCCCACCGTTGGATTCACTAGACGCCCTGTTGCGTGTTGGCAGCTCCCCTCCCCCCAACCATGTTGTCGTGCGTGTACGTCAACTCAGTGCTTCTAACATTTGATTTGATCAACTACCCGGATAATCCAAAGTGGCACAATGTGCTCCTCGGGCCGAAGCGAAAACATCGGGGGCCTATCGGCTTATCAACACCCGCTCATACTCGGCTATCTCCCCTTGTCTAGCCGGCGCGTTACCTCCCCCCTGTCGTCCTTTCCAGGATTGTATAAAGTTGTGACGTGATGTATTTACGATGTGTCTGTGATGACCTGGCTGACACAGCCCTCAGTACAAAAGACTGATCATGTTCTCGGTGACAGAACTCCATATTGGGCGTACAGCACAGGTACACGGTGCACAAGTCCGGGCTTGACAGCAGGTTATGTTAACATGGATTCAGGCATGTTGGCTGCTTGTTATGTTAACATGGATTCGGGCATGTTGGCTGCTTGTTATGTTAACATGGATTCAGGCATGTTGGCTGCTTGTTATGTTTTATGTTAACATGGATTCGGGCATGTTGGCTGCTTGTTATGTTAACATGGATTCAGGCATGTTGGCTGCTTGTTATGTTAACATGGATTCAGGCATGTTGGCTGCTTGTTATGTTAACATGGATTCAGGCATATTGGCTGCTTGTTATGTTAACATGGATTCAGACATGTTGGCTATTGTTATGTTAACATCGATTCAGACATGTTGGCAGTATGTTATGATAACATGTGCACGCCAATCAGATGTCTATGACATAGTCTCATTCCAGCCAATGACTTAGACAAACTAGTCTGACAAACTCTCGGATCTATGACAAATTTCTGTGCATGTCACAAAATTCTAACGCGTGTCTGTAGATCAATGTCCCACTAGAAACTAGACCTTACTTCCTACATGTGTTCAAATGACCAGTGTCCTATGTCCCACTAGAAACTAGACCTTACTTCCTACATGTGTTCAAATGACCAGTGTCCTATGTCCCACTAGAAACTAGACCTTACTTCCTACATGTGTTCAAATGACCAGTGTCCTATGTCCCACTAGAAACTAGACCTTACTTCCTACATGTGTTCAAATGACCAGTGTCCTATGTCCCACTAGAAACTAGACCTTACTTCCTACATGTGTTCAAATGACCAGTGTCCTATGTCCCACTAGAAACTAGACCTTACTTCCTACATGTGTTCAAATGACCATTGTCCTATGTCCCACTAGAAACTAGACCTTACTTCCTACATGTGTTCAAATGACCAGTGTCCTATGTCCCACTAGAAACTAGACCTTACTTCCTACCTGTATTCAAATGACCAGTGTCCTATGTCCCACTAGAAACTAGACCTTACTTCCTACCTGTGTTCAAATGACCAGTGTCCTATGTCCCACTAGAAACTAGAACTTATTTCCTACCTGTGTTCAAATGACCAGTGTCCTATGTCCCACTAGAAACTAGAACTTATTTCCTACCTGTGTTCAAATGACCAGTGTCCTATGTCCCACTAGAAACTAGACCTTATTTCCTACCTGTGTTCAAATGACCAGTGTCCTATGTCCCACTAGAAACTAGAACTTATTTCCTACCTGTGTTCAAATGACCAGTGTCCTATGTCCCACTAGAAACTAGAACTTATTTCCTACCTGTGTTCAAATGACCAGTGTCCTATGTCCCACTAGAAACTAGAACTTATTTCCTACCTGTGTTCAAATGACCAGTGTCCTATGTCCCACTAGAAACTAGAACTTATTTCCTACCTGTGTTCAAATGACCAGTGTCCTATGTCCCACTAGAAACTAGAACTTACTTTCCTACCTGTGTTCAAATGACCAGTGTCCTATGTCCCACTAGAAACTAGAACTTATTTCCTACCTGTGTTCAAATGACCAGTGTCCTATGTCCCACTAGAAACTAGAACTTATTTCCTACCTGTGTTCAAATGACCAGTGTCCTATGTCCCACTAGAAACTAGACCTTACTTTCCTACATGTGTTCAAATGACCAGTGTCCTATGTCCCACTAGAAACTAGACCTTATTTCCTACCTGTGTTCAAATGACCAGTGTCCTATGTCCCACTAGAAACTAGACCTTACTTCCTACCTGTGTTCAAATGACCAGTGTCCTATGTCCCACTAGAAACTAGACCTTATTTCCTACCTGTGTTCAAATGACCAGTGTCCTATGTCACACTAGAAACTAGACCTTATTTCCTACCTGTGTTCAAATGACCAGTGTCCTATGTCAAACTAGAAACTAGACCTTATTTCATACGTGTGTTCAAATGACCAGTGTCCTATGTCACAATAGAAACTAGACCTTATTTCCTACCTGTGTTCAAATGACCATTGTCCTATGTCCCACTAGAAACTAGACCTTACTTCCTACATGTGTTCAAATGACCAGTGTTCTATGTCACACTAGAAACTAGACCTTATTTCCTACCTGTGTTCAAATGACCAATGTCCTAACATAATACAGAGACTACCTTCACTGACCCCCACCCCCCACTGATCTCAATGAACACCACACTTTGTTCGTATTTGTGATTTGGTTTAGTGGTTACGCCGGTGTGGTCTCATGTGGCACCACCACCCAAAGACATGTTCAACCACGTTCTTGGAGCTTTGTTAACCTGCCAGTAACACACCTCACCTTTCTTCAACCTGCCAATAACACACACCCCTTTGTTTAACCTACCAATAACACACACCCCTTTGTTTAACCTGCAAATAACACATCCCCCTTTGTTTAACCTGCCAATAACATCCCCCCTTTGTTTAACCTGCCAATAATACACCCCCCTTTGTTTAACCTGCCAATAACACACACCCCTTTTTGTTTAACCTGCCAATAACACACCTGCACTTTGTTTAACCTGCTAATAACACACCTCCACTTTGTTTAACCTGTCAATAACACACCTCCACTTTGTTTAACCTGTCAATAACACACCTCCACTTTGTTTAACCTGTCAATAACACACCTCCACTTTGTTTAACCTGTCAATAACACACCTCCACTTTGTTTAACCTGTCAATAACACACCTTGACTTTGTTTAACCTGTCAATAACACACCTCCACTTTGTTTAACCTGCCAATAACACACCTCCACTTTGTTTAACCTGTCAATAACACACCTCCACTTTGTTTAACCTGTCAATAACACACCTTCACTTTGTTTAACCTGTCAATAACACACCTCCACTTTGTTTAACCTGCCAATAACACACCTCCACTTTGTTTAACCTGCCAATAACACACCTCCACTTTGTTTAACCTGCCAATAACACACCTCCACTTTGTTTAACCTGCCAAAAACACAAAAAACATCAACCCTCCGATCACCAATCCCATACACTTCAATGACCACCTACTTACCACCCCCCTATAGCGAACATGTCTTTTCCTATATCACCTACCTACACCAGGGGTCGCCACCCGTTGTAAGGAGGAAGATCCAAAAGTTACAATTTACAACATTTACCAGTTTTTTTCAAAGAGCCACTAACATGATTTTTTAGAATAAACTAATATAATTATAATTACTATTAGCGCATGGAACTGGAAAGCCGCATCTTGACATAGAAAGAGCCATAGGTTGTCGACCCCTGACCTACACCATATGGGTTCAAACCACTTCTACCCATACAACTACCCAGACCCCATTTACCAACACCCTATCTACCCACAACACATCTCTCCACAACACATCTACCCACAACACATCTACCCACAACACATCTACCCACAACACATCTACCCACAACACATCTACCCACAACACATCTACCCACAACACATCTACCCACAACACATCTACCCACAACACATCTACCCACAACACATCTACCCACAACACATCTACCCACAACACATCTACCCACAACACATCTACCCACAACACATCTACCCACAACACATCTCTCCACATCTGTGACTGAGATTTGTTTTTGTGACTTTTTAACATTTTGTTGTGACTTAGGTGACTTAGATTTGTTGCTGTGACTTAGGTTTTTTGCTGCGACCAAGGTCGCCTGGTGGTGTTATTGGCGGTTGATTGATTCAGTCTTAATTAAATGTCTCCTCAGCTCGACGCCCTCGCTCCCGCCTCGTCCCTTGACTTAAAGCCATCTCTCCTTTCATGCTCGTGTTTCCTTGCGCGTGACGTCGATACAACAGCACCACCCCTCCATGAATCAAGGAACTAATTTGTTATCTTTGTGAGTGGAAGGACACAATGGACCCGGCGCCTGTTATCAAAACCCGCCATTCAATGGGACACCTCGTCTCAGGACCTTACTGGGAACAAAATCACAGATTCTTCCCCCCCCCCATTTTTCTTTTGCCCTCCACCCCCCCCCTTTTCCACCACTCCTATCCGCCAACCTCCCCTCCAGCCGAGGTTAATTTTTGCCCTGTTTGTTCAGCCTCTTGAAACAGAATAAAAGCAAAGCATGTCTCCCCATCTCGATCGCTCCCTGCCCCCTTCATACCCGCGGGGTTTCCTTTCCACAATATTTAGCAGATGGTTATCTATTGCCGGAACTACTTTCTGGCCCGAACCAAGCGGAGTTGTTGAGTAGAGAAATGGACGCCTGTCCGGTGTGTTCCCTCCACGAGCTGATGCGTGCGGTTTTGTTCCGAAGGGGGAACGAGGGCCAAATGGAAAGGTTATTTTTGAGGAAATTGTCCCCCTTTTTCTCATTATTATTATTTTTAAGTACGTGTAGGAATCGTGACGTCACAAATTGAATTAGATGAGAGCTAGAAGGGGTTTACTAGAAGGGATTTACTAGAAGGGGTTCACTAGAAGGGGTTCACTAGAAGGGGTTCACTAGAAGGGGTTCACTAGAAGGGGTTCACTAGAAGGGGTTCACTAGAAGGGGTTCACTAGAAGGGGTTCACTAGAAGGGGTTCACTAGAAGGGGTTCACTAGAAGGGGTTCACTAGAAGGGGTTCACTAGAAGGGGTTCACTAGAAGGGGTTCACTAGAAGGGGTTCACTAGAAGGGGTTCACTAGAAGGGGTTCACTAGAAGGGGTTCACTAGAAGGGGTTCACTAGAAGGGGTTCACTAGAAGGGGTTCACTAGAAGGGGTTCACTAGAAGGGGTTCACTAGAAGGGGTTTCACTAGAAGGGGTTTACTAGAAGGGGTTTACTAGAAGGGGTTTCACTAGAAGGGGTTTCACTAGAAGGGGTTCACTAGAAGGGGTTCACTAGAAGGGGTTTACTAGAAGGGGTTTACTAGAAGGGGTTCACTAGAAGGGGTTCACTAGAAGGGGTTTACTAGAAGGGGTTTACTAGAAGGGGTTCACTAGAAGGGGTTCACTAGAAGGGGTTTACTAGAAGGGGTTCACTAGAAGGGGTTCACTAGAAGGGGTTCACTAGAAGGGGTTTACTAGAAGGGGTTTCACTAGAAGGGGTTCACTAGAAGGGGTTCACTAGAAGGGGTTCACTAGAAGGGGTTTACTAGAAGGGGTTTACTAGAAGGGGTTTACTAGAAGGGGTTCACTAGAAGGGGTTTACTAGAAGGGGTTTCACTAGAAGGGGTTTACTAGAAGGGGTTTACTAGAAGGGGTTCACTAGAAGGGGTTTACTAGAAGGGGTTTACTAGAAGGGGTTTACTAGAAGGGGTTTACTAGAAGGGGTTTACTAGAAGGGGTTTACTAGAAGGGGTTTACTAGAAGGGGTTTACTAGAAGGGGTTACTAGAAGGGGTTTACTAGAAGGGGTTTACTAGAAGGGGTTTACTAGAAGGGGTTTACTAGAAGGGGTTTACTAGAAGGGGTTTACTAGAAGGGGTTTACTAGAAGGGGTTTACTAGAAGGGGTTTACTAGAAGGGGTTTACTAGAAGGGGTTTACTAGAAGGGGTTTACTAGAAGGGGTTTACTAGAAGGGGTTTACTAGAAGGGGTTTACTAGAAGGGGTTTACTAGAAGGGGTTTACTAGAAGGGGTTTACTAGAAGGGGTTTACTAGAAGGGGTTTACTAGAAGGGGTTTACTAGAAGGGGTTTACTAGAAGGGGTTTACTAGAAGGGGTTTACTAGAAGGGGTTTACTAGAAGGGGTTTACTAGAAGGGGTTTACTAGAAGGGGTTTACTAGAAGGGGTTTACTAGAAGGGGTTTACTAGAAGGGGTTTACTAGAAGGGGTTTACTAGAAGGGGTTTACTAGAAGGGGTTTACTAGAAGGGGTTTACTAGAAGGGGTTTACTAGAAGGGGTTTACTAGAAGGGGTTTACTAGAAGGGGTTTACTAGAAGGGGTTTACTAGAAGGGGTTTACTAGAAGGGGTTTACTAGAAGGGGTTTACTAGAAGGGGTTTACTAGAAGGGGTTTACTAGAAGGGGTTTACTAGAGGGGTTTACTAGAAGGGGTTTACTAGAAGGGGTTTACTAGAAGGGGTTTACTAGAAGGGGTTTACTAGAAGGGGTTTACTAGAAGGGGTTTACTAGAAGGGGTTTACTAGAAGGGGTTTACTTACCCATCGCATTAATACTGAACATTTATTAGGATCAATCATTGGATGATATCAAAGGTTCTCACATTTTTGAAAAAACAATGTCAATCTGATACATCCCTTTGAATTACGTATGTATTTCCCACGTCTGTTGGGGGGGGGTATGACTAATTTGTTCCGTTTAGTCATCACCAGATACGACTCGTTGAGTTTACAGGAAAGTCACGACAAGAAATCCAGGTGATGGGACTCACGTTACGAGACTTTGCCGAGGGCCTTGAAAACGTTTAATCGTGGACTTCCGAACAAAAATCAGAATATAACTTCATATAGCAATAATACATGCAGTCTACATTACACCCATGTCTAGCTGACGTCACTTGACCGACACAACCTCAGAGGACAGGAGTGGAAGACCATTTCATTTCATTCGTGTCATAAATAATAAATAATAATACATTAATTGATAATTATATAGCGCTGTACCACAGTAAGGAACTGGCCTCACAACGCTTGACATAAACATATTAACATACATATACGTATTAGTCCATTCTATAAACATTCATATACTAACAACAACATACATGACAGCATGGTACACATAAGCTACGTTTATCGTTATAAGAAATATTGTTTCATTAATTTTGAAAGTAAAGTTTGAAGAGATGCGTCTCAAGCGTAGTATTGATGGCCTTAGAAGTTGGAATACTGCGAATGTGTGAAGGTAGAGAATTCCATTGTTTTCAAAATGTTTTAGTGCGTGTCTTGGGAACAGAGAGAATACGTGTGTCTACAGAAGAGCGTAGCTGACAAGAGGGTGAGTAGACAGAGAGAGAAGTTCACTAAGATAGGAAGGGCATGAGTCAGAAAAGAAGTTGTGACACTTTATAATTGATTCGGGCTTGTATAGGTAACCAATGAAGTGAGTAAAGTGTGGAGTAATATGGTCATGTTTTTTTTCCATTAAGAGCTAACCTGGCAGCTGAATTTTGACCTTTCTGTAGTTTTTAATGCATTGTTTTGGCGCACCTGAAAGTAAAGAATTGCAGTAATCAATACGAGCTAGAACAAGCACACAGACTAGAGTTTGTGATGCACTGTTCTGTTAGGTATTATGGACGGATTGAGCTGATCTGACGGATGGCGGTGTAGGCAGAGCGACAGATGTGATTGATGAAGTTGTTGGTAGGCATGTTGTCAGAAATAATGTAGCCAAGAT
Source organism: Ampullaceana balthica (assembly GCA_944989445.1). NCBI lineage: Eukaryota > Metazoa > Mollusca > Gastropoda > Lymnaeidae > Ampullaceana > Ampullaceana balthica. The sequence goes on from CALYLW010000270.1 coordinate 637,664, forward strand.
TCCTATCAGGATATTTGTCACCTGTAAAATAGTCCATCTCAACACACGAAACAGAACATTCATATTTTGAGAACCACTGCAGCCATGATACCCTACTTGTGAGCTGAAAAACTCGCTACGTCATGACAGCGTTAGTGTGGTTGTGAGGACCACTGATAAATTTAATCCAACGAGAATTGTTAGGCGTCATAATGTCAAGGTCTTTGAAGTTATTGGCTTAATTAATTCTTAATTCAACCCCCCACCCCGACCCCTGTCTGGGGAGGGGAGCAAATCCCTCAATGGTAGAATGAACATCAATAAGTGAAGGAGTTTCAATAGGCGGCTAATGGACAATAAAACACAGAGGTACGTACATATTGTGTTCCTCGTCACGCCGTGCGGCAAGGGGGGGGGGTTGTGGGACTGTCAACCCCCGGGGTTGCAACTTTTCCCCCTCCTCGTGAATGGTGACGTAAATTATGTCGTGTTAGGCTGAACGCCCGGTCGGGTGGGGGGGGGGATGGTCGTCATTAATTGAACCTCCACATTACCTGACACACTGAAACATTACCTGACACACTGACACATTACCTGACACACTGGCACATTACCTGACACACTGGCACATTACCTGACACACTGGCAAATTTCCCGAAACACTGGCACATTACCTGATACACTGGCACATTACCCGACACACTGACACATTACCTGACACACTGGCACGTTATCCGACACACTGGCACGTTATCAGACACACTGGCACATTACCTGACACACTGACACATTACCTGACACACTGGCAAATTACCTGACACACTGACACATTACCTGACACACTGACACATTACCTGACACACTGACACGTTATCTGACACACTGGAACGTTACCCGACACACTGACACATTACCTGACACCCTGGCCCGTTACCAAACATAACTGGCACATTACCTGACACACTAGCACGTTATCCGACACACTGGCACATTACCTGACACACTGACACATTACCTGAATCCCTGGCACGTTACCAAACATAACTGGCACATAACCTGGCACACTGACACGTTATCTGACACACTAGTACTTACCCGACACATTGGCACATTACCTGACACACTGGCACGTTATCCGACACACTGGCACATTGCCTGACACACTGACACATTACCTGACACCCTGGCACGTTACCAAACATAACTGGCATATTACCTGACACACTGACACGTTAGCTGACACACTGGTACGTTACCCGACACACTGGTACATTACCTGACACACTGGCATATTTATGTACATAATGGTTCTCAAACCGTGGTGACCCACTCGAAGACCTCAGCAGCAGTTCATTTGGGGGGTGTGGGGGGGGGAGGCTGTGGTCAAGGAAATCTAATAACATCAATATGATTTGAAACGGCCCCCAATTTGAACTATAAATTTATTATAAAGCAGTGCCAGACATGGGCAAACGGCTTTTTAAAAATCTATTGTGAGAGTATTGTCTTAGTACCGTCATCGTGTTTTTAAATATGGCATATTAAAAATAAAAAAAAATATTAAAAAATAAAAAAATAAAATAACAACTTTCAGAATATGTCCCCTGGTATCGCTAAACGATAACCATTTAAACGATATCTTATTAGGTATCGCCCACCACTGTCGATTCCAACAACAAAGGACGCACAACTACAAACGCACTTTACGACGAGACCGGAACTGAACCTCGAATTCGGTCGTTTGCCTCCATCTAATCAAGTCTGTATTACATCAGACCCACTCCCCGCACGTGCACAATTATGCGCGGACACGCGAGGATGTTACTCGAGCAGGTTGCGAGGGCCTGAAATTGATTTTAGCCGGATTTTCTTTCCTCATTATTCACTCAGCGTGTCTTTGGGGTTGACCTCTCGCTAATTTCATAATGTGAGAATCCTTGTGACCTTTTCACCTGACTAGGACCTGGGTAGGAACTGGGTAGGACTTGTGATATATTACACGAATGTAGGACACAATAATACAGAAATATTACCATACTGTATACAAATAGAGATTTTTTGTGAAAATACTGTAATAGGATCGGATAGATCGAACATGAACAGATTTACAAATTACCAAAAATGTATAGCACACATAGAAAGCATCATGTGTTAATAATTACTATAAAACAGAATTACTTGAAAAGACTGAAGTATTACCATCCAAGTAAAGGATACGTCTTAAGGACATGAGTTAACAATAGGACTTAACGATAGGACCAGCCTTAACTTACTGTAAAAATCAACGTGGAGTCGAGGAAAACGTAGATTTCTGTCAGACTACACAAATATAATTAACAATGAATGTCTCAATCTCAGTTACCATCTTACCTCACCATCACAGTTACCACCGTAACCTCACCATCACAGTTACCTCTCCCTCTTAATTACCTCCTCATCTCAATTACCACCTTACCTCTTCATTTCCACCTCCTCACATTAGTTACCTGTTTTCTCCCCACTGTGCCCACCAATCTCAGTTAACTCTTTACTTCCCAAAAAGCCTTACTTACAGAGTTCGCTTTCCATTTCACCAACCTCTAGGGTGTAACAGTAGCAGTAATCTTGTTGTCGGTCTCGGCTATAAAGCACAACTCCATTCAGGTTACCTAGGAGCTAATAAAAATACCTGGACGCCCAGGTTTATGATCCACACACCTCTCCAGCAACCCGGCCCCCCACACACACACCGCACACACACACACATTCACGTGTGTAACTCTCCTGCCACGGAGATAAACACGACATTTACCGTAATGATAATCGCGCGACATTTTATAGTTAATACCCATATGTTAGCGGTTCTCAAATAGTCGCACGGCAATTGTAGTTAATAATGCCCATGTGATAGCGATTCTCAAAAAAATGTGTAGTGTGGTGACCCTTTGCTAAAAAAAAGAATAATCCTTAAACCCTACAGCACCTTGAACTTGAGAAACAAGTTGAGAAGTTGCACAAAGGGACGTTATCCCTGGGCCATGTAACAAAAAGACACCGTCGGGTTATAACGCCCCTTGACCATAAGGCCCCCTGCCCCCTCCAGTTATGGAACCCTCTGACGCGGGTCTCTTTGACCAGCTCACTTCGACGAGGCCGATAACTAACTCTCCGGTCGTTCGTCATGTCCTGGGAAAATCGACGCGAACCACAAGCTGAGAACCGCTGTAATATTCCCGTGCGACATTTATACCCTTCGAGTATTGTAATATCCTCGACAAGCAAGTGCACGATCTTGTCTATGCCATTAAAAGAAATAGATTCTCTGCTTTGCAACGGGAAAATGCAGGAACGTTGTAGAGTTTAATTGCTACTTGGAAGCTAGCGTTCACTTGGCGTAGTGTGGCCACGCACGCTCGTCTTTTTCCGCGGTGTATTGATATCTGGATTAACGTCTGCGGTTTTGTTTACACGAAGGGCACTTCTTTTTTTCTCTCTCCGTTTTGTCGTAAGCCATCGGTTGGTGGGGAGTTTGTTTCCAGGTGGTGTGAGTACGTGTTACCAGCCGACGTCATGAAGAAATTGTGTGCCCCCCCCCTTTAATTGTACACTTGAATCTCATTAGCTCTTGTGAATCTGTTAACTAGGTTGTATATTTAATGTTGTGTACAAATAAGACAGTAGCGTAACAACCACCGCCGTTGAAGATCTAGTGGTGCAGATTATGGGTGTTAGGTCAGGGGTGTTAGATCATGGGTGCTAGATCATGGGTGTTAGATCATGGGTGCTATATCATGGGTGTTAGGTCATGGGTGTTAGATCATGGGTGCTAGGTCATGGGTGTTAGATCATGGGTGCTAGATCATGGGTGTTAGATCATGGGTGTTAGATCATGGGTGCTAGATCATGGGTGTTAGATCATGGGTGTTAGATCATGGGTGGTAGGTCATGGGTGCTAGGTCATGGGTGTTAGATCATGGGTGTTAGATCATGGGTGTTAGATCATGGGTGTTAGGTCATGGGTGTTAGATCATGGGTGTTAGATCATGGGTGTTAGATCATGGGTGTTAGATCATGGGTGCTAGGTCATGGGTGTTAGATCATGGGTGCTAGGTCATGGGTGTTAGATCATGGGTGTTAGATCATGGGTGTTAGATCATGGGTGTTAGATCATGGGTGTTAGATCATGGGTGTTAGATCATGGGTGCTAGATCATGGGTGTTAGATCATGGGTGTTAGATCATGGGTGTTAGATCATGGGTGTTAGATCATGGGTGTTAGGTCATGGCTGTTAGATCATGGGTGTTAGATCATGGGTGTTAGATCATGGGTGCTAGGTCATGGGTGTTAGATCATGGGTGCTAGGTCATGGGTGCTAGATAATGGGTGTTAGGTCATGGGTGTTAGATCATGGGTGTTAGGTCATGGGTGGTAGATAATGGGTGTTAGGTCATGGGTGGTAGGTCATGGGTGCTAGGTCATGGGTGCTAGGTCATGGGTGCTAGGTCATGGGTGCTAGGTCATGGGTGTTAGATCATGGGTGTTAGATCATGGGTGTTAGATCATGGGTGCTAGGTCATGGGTGCTAGGTCATGGGTGCTAGGTCATGGGTGCTAGGTCATGGGTGTTAGATTATGGGTGCTAGGTCATGTGTGCTAGGTCATGGGTGCTATGTCATGGGTGCTAGGTCATGTAGGTCATGGGTGCTAGGTCATGGGTGCTAGGTCATGGATGCTAGGTCATGGGTGTTAGATCATGGGTGATAGGTCATGTGTGCTAGGTCATGGGTGCTAGGTCATGGGTGATAGGTCATGTGTGCTAGGTCATGGGTGCTAGGTCATGTAGGTCATGGGTGCTAGGTCATGGGTGCTAGGTCATGGGTGCTAGGTCATGGGTGCTAGGTCATGTAGGTCATGGGTGCTAGGTCATGGGTGCTAGATCATGGTTGCTAGGTCATGGGTGCTAGGTCATGGGTGCTAGGTCATGGGTGCTAGAGCATGGGTGTTAGATCGTGGGTGCTAGGTCATGGGTGTTAGGTCATGGGTGCTAGGTCATGGGTGCTAGTTCATGGGTGCTAGATCATGGGTGTTAGATCATGGGTGCTAGGTCATGGGTGTTAGGTCATGGGTGCTAGGTCATGGGTGCTAGATCATGGGTGTTAGATCATGGGTGCTAGGTCATGGGTGCTAGATCATGGGTGTTACATTATGGGTTCTAGATCATGGGTGCTAGATCATGGGTGCTAGATCATGAGTGCTAGATCATGGGTTCTAGATCATTGGTTCTAGATCATGTGTTTTAGATCATGGGTTCTAGATCATGGGTGCTAGATCAGGGATACAAGATCATGGGTGCTAGATCAGGGGTGCTAGATCAGGGGTGCTAGATCATGGGTGCTAGATCAGGGGTGCTAGATCATGGGTTTTAGATCATGGGTTCTAGATCAAGGGTACTAGATCATGGGTACTAGATCAGGGGCGCTAGATCAAGGATGCTAGATCATGGGTTCTAGATCAGGGATACTAGATCATGGGTGCTAGATCATGGGTTCTAGATCATGGATGCTAGATCAGGGATGCTAGATCAGGGATACAAGATCATGGGTGCTAGTTCATGGGTGCTAGATCATGGGTTCTAGATCATGGATGCTAGATCAGGGATACAAGATCATGGGTTCTAGATCATGGGTGCTAGATCATCGGTTCTAGATCAAGGGTGCTAGATCATGGGTTCTAGATCAGGGGTTTTAGATCAGGGTTGCTATATCAGGGGCGCTAGATCAGGGATGCTAGATCATGGGTTCTAGATCAGGTATACTAGATCATGGTTTCTAGATAATGGAAGCTAGATCATGGGTTCTAGATCATGGATGCTAGATCAGAGATACAAGATCATGGTTGCTAGATCATGGGTGCTAGATCAGGGGTTCTAGATCGTGGGTGCTAGATCATGGGTGCTAGATCATGGGTGCTAGATAAGGGGTGCTAGATCAGGGATGCTAGATCATGGGTTCTAGATCAGGGATACTAGATCATGGGTGCTAGATCATGGATGCTAGATCATGGGTTCTAGATCATGGATGCTAGATCAGGGATTCAAGATCATGGGTGCTAGATCATGGGTGTTAGATCAGGGGTTCTAGATCATGGGTGCTAGATCATGGGTTCTAGATCAAGGGTGCTAGATCATGGGTTCTAGATCAGGGGTTCTAGATCATGGGTGCTAGATCAGGGGCGCTAGATAAGGGATGTTAGATCATGGGTTCTAGATATGGATACTAGATCATGGGTGCTAGATCATGGATGCTAGATCATGGGTTCTAGATCAGGGATGCTAGATCAGGGATACAAGATCATGGGTGCTAGATCAGGGGTTCTAGATCATCGGTGCTAGATTAGGGGTTACATCTGTTATTCTGATTGGTCTGTTATATCTATGTTACTCTGACTTGTTTGTTACATCTATGTTACTCTGACTTGGTTGTTACATCTATGTTACTCTGACTTGGTTGTTACATCTATGTTACTCTGACTTGTTTGTTACATCTATGTTACTCTGACCACTGTCCTCCTCACAGTACGGAGGATCCTTCTCCCAAAATAAAATCACGTATAATCTTCAGCCAAACTGATTTTGAACTAAAGAATGTAAGAAATTCAAAGAAGTCTGTGTTCTTTAACGACAGCTTAAGATCTTCCTCTGGAATGTTCATCATTCAATGAGAGACACATGCACCTCACTCAACACCTACCTCCTCCTCTTCGCCCTCCAATTCCAGGTAAATTTCTGGGCGTCTTTTAGAAACAGCTGCGTATCGAAATTATCAGAAAATTTGAAGACACAATCCATAAATCTTAGATTACCTCTGCCTGTCTCTCTCACCTGTTACCTCCGCCTGTCTCTCTCACCTGTTACCTCTGCCTGTCTCTCTCACCTGTTACCTCTGCCTGTCTCTCTCACCTGTTACCTCTGCCTGTCTCTCTCACCTGTTACCTCTGCCTGTCTCTCTCCCCTGTTACCTCTGCCTGTCTCTCTCACCTGTTACCTCTGCCTGTCTCTCTCACCTGTTACCTCTGCCTGTCTCTCTCCCCTGTTACCTCTGCCTGTCTCTCTCACCTGTTACCTCTGCCTGTCTCTCTCACCTGTTACCTCTGCCAGTCTCTCTCACCTGTTACCTCTGCCAGTTTTCACCTGTGCCAGTCTCACCTCTGCCAGTCTCACCTCTGCCAGTCTCACCTCTGCCAGTCTCACCTCTGCCAGTTTCTATCACCTGTTACCTCTGCAAGTCTCACCTCTGTCAGTCTCACCTCTGCCAGTCTCACCTCTGCCAGTATCACCTCTGTCAGTCTCACCTCTGCCAGTCTCACCTCTGCCAGTCTCACCTCTGTCAGTCTCTCTCACCTGTTACCTCCGCCTATCTCTCTCACCTGTTACCTCTGCCAGTCTCTCTCACCTGTTACCTCTGCCAGTCTCACCTCTGCCAGTCTCACCTCTGCCAGTCTCACCTCTGCCAGTCTCACCTCTGCCAGTCTCACCTCTGCCAGTCTCTCTTACCTGTTACCTCTGCCAGTCTCACCTCTGCCAGTCTCAGCTCTGCCAGTCTCACCTCTGCCAGTCTCCCCTCTGCCAGTCTCACCTCTGCCAGTCTCACCTCTGCCAGTCTCACCTCTGCCAGTCTCACCTCTGCCAGTCTTCCCTCTGCCAGTCTCACCTCTGTCAGTCTCTCTCACCTGTTACCTCTGCCTGTCTCTCTCACCTGTTACCTCTGCCAGTCTCTCTCACCTGTTACATCTTCCAGTCTCACCTCTGCCAGTCTCACCTCTGCCAGTCTCCCTCACCTGTTACCTCTGCCTGTCTCTCTCACCTGTTACCTCTGCCTGTCTCTCTCACCTGTTACCTCTGCCAGTCTCTCTCACCTGTTACCTCTGTCACAGTCTCACCTCTGCCAGTCTCACCTCTGCCAATCTCACGTCTGCCAGTCTCTCTCACCTGTTACCTCTGCCAGTCTCACCTCTGCCAGTCTCACCTCTGCCAGTCTCACCTCTGCCAGTCTCACCTCTGCCAGTCTTCCCTCTGCCAGTCTCATCTCTGTCAGTCTCTCTCACCTGTTATCTCTGCCAGTCTCACCTCTGCCAGTCTCACCTCTGCCAGTCTCTCTCACCTGTTACCTCCGCCTGTCTCTCTCACCTGTTACCTCTGCCAGTCTCACCTCTGCCAGTCTCTCTCACCTGTTACCTCTGCCAGTCTCTCTCACCTGTTACCTCTGTCACAGTCTCACCTCTGCCAGTCTCACCTCTGCCAGTCTCTCTCACCTGTTACCTCTGCCAGTCTCTCTCAACTTTTACACATGTTCGTTATTATCCAGCTCAAACTCTACAACAAATCGAAATAAATAACAATTCTTAAGAGCGTTATCATTACTTGGTTGATACAAGATTGTTGCAGTGGCGCAGCTAGGGATTTGTAGGGATTTGGAGGCCCGGGGGGCTTGGTCTCCTTGGCGGCCCCGCATATATAGCGGTGGCGTAATATTTAATGTTAAAAAAATTTCGGAAACTCCTTTGGATGCCCCCTCAAGTGGGGGCCCGGGGGGACTTTCGAGTTTGGACCCCTCCCCTAGCTACGCCACTGGATTGTTAAATTTGATCATTCATTCCCGAGCCGACAAAAACTTTTATTTCTAACGACCAGTTATCGTCCACCCGAGGGAATGGCGCATCAGATGCAGTTTGAACAGCTACTCGTCGCTGCTGACTATCACCCACACCTTCACCTGCCATCAAAGACCGAGCTGTATGCCGAGGGCTGACTACTCTGTTCACCGCACCTGAAGGAATTCGCGACTTAAAACATTGTTTCTATAATGCTGTTCGCTCTTTCGTGACACTGTAAAGCTTTGAGTTGCACGCTCAAAGAAAGGTGGGACAGAAGTTAGAAGTGAAAACACTTAATTTAGTGCGACGGATGAATAGCAAAGGTGGTGAATAAAAAGAGATCTGAATCATAAAAATCTAGGCCCCCTTCCGTCATTACAGTTCTTTGCGTGCGAGGACAGCATACATTTTCCTTTCGGGACCCAGCAATGAGAATGGGAACGTCGCACCTCGTGCTGTTTTTATTGGCATTAATCAGATAATTTGTCATCTTGTTGCGAATGTGACGTCATCATAACCCGGCTTGTTAGAGCACAAAAACACGTATAGTTAATAGTTTGTTGTTGTTGGGTTTTTTTAGGCCCCTATCCTATTAACTCGTGAAGGATTCCGGATTCAAATTCAATGCTTCCGGATCTGTCGTCAACTTTTTCAAAACGCTCGTAAACACGTTTTCTGACTTGCTAGAGAGCTGATTTGTTCACAGTTGGTTTGGATTGTGGGGAGGATAAAACTATTAAATTTTCAGATCGATCTAATGTACCGTAATTAAATTAATGCATTTTTAACCACGTTTTATTAACTCGCTTTCGCTCCTGTGGATTTGTTTGTGTGTCTTCCACAATTTTTCAAATCTGCCAACGTAAAATTAAACCACTTCTGGTAGTCCTAGAGATCTCAAAATTTTACCACTAATAGATCTTGGATGACAATGCATTGAATCAAAATTTCAGATTGATCGAATGTACCGTTATTAAATTATTGAACTTTTTAGTTTATCTATATTTTATTATATACTTGCTTTCGTGTCTGTCTGCCCGCAATTTTTCAAATTTGCCAACGTAAAATTAAACCACTTCTGATGGTCCTAGAGAGCTCAAAATTTTACCATAGATAGATCTTGGATGACAATGCATTGAATCAAAATTTCAGATTGATCGAATGTACCGTAATTAAATTAATGCATTTCTTAGTTTATCTTTATACTGTATAAGCATCTGTACCCGCCTGCCGTAGTTTAATTTCACGTGGCGAGTTCACCCCGTGACCTCATCGCTTTGTTATTAACGTTGGGCGGGCGCTGATGAGGTGTTTGGTAAAATAAATAGAGGTAAAAAAATATATTTTTTTAAACCACGTTTTTATTAGTGGACTAATAAATAAAGGTAAAAAAATGATTTTTAACAACCACGTATTTATAAGTGGACTACAAAGAAGAAAATAATTTAAAACTTATAAGTTAAAATACGTAATTCGATTTAATATGACTAAAAACGTGGGGCGGGCGCTTATGAGGTTTAACATATGCGGTTCACTCATTCTCTCACTTATAGATCTCTCTTTTGCCTTCTAAATTAGAAATCTTTAATTTTTATACCAAACACCCGCCCCACGTTTTAGTCATATTAAATTAAAGTACAGATCCAGTGGTCTTACTTCACCAACAGATCCAGGGGTCACACTTCACCAACAGATCCAGGGGTAACACTTCACCAACAGATCCAGGGGTAACACTTCACCAACAGATCTTGGGGTCCAACTCACCAACAGATCCTGGGGTCCAACTCACCAACAGATCCTGGGGTCCAACTCACCAACAGATCCTGGGGTCCAACTCACCAACAGATCCTGGGGTCCAACTCACCAACAGATCCTGGGGTCCAACTCACCAACAGATCCTGGGGTCCAACTCACCAACAGATCCTGGGGTCCAACTCACCAACAGATCCTGGGTCCGACTCACCAACAGATCCAGGGGTCTTACTTCACCAACAGATCCAGGGGTCACACTTCACCAACAGATCCAGGGGTAACACTTCACCAACAGATCCTGGGGTCCAACTCACCAACAGATCCTGGGGTCCAACTCACCAACAGATCATGGGGTCCAAATCACCAACAGATCCTGGGGTCCAAATCACCAACAGATCCTGGGGTCCAACTCACCAACAGATCCTGGGGTCCAACTCACCAACAGATCCTGGCGTCCAACTCACCAACAGATCCTGGGGTCCAACTCACCAACAGATCCTGGGTCCGACTCACCAACAGATCCTGGGGTCCAACTCACCAACAGATCCTGGGGTCCAACTCACCAACAGATCCTGGGGTCCAACTCACCTAAAGATCCTGGGGTCCAACTCACCAACAGATCCAGGGGTCCAACTCACCAACAGATCCAGGGGTCCAAATCACCAACAGATCCTGGGGTCCAACTCACCAACAGATCCTGGGGTCCAACTCACCAACAGGTCCTGAGGTCCAACTCACCAACAGATCCTGGGGTCCAACTCACCAACAGATCCTGGGGTCCAACTTCACACACATCATGGTTAGTTGATCAAATTTTATATCTCACATTAAATCCCACAATCGATCACAATAAATATCAATAAAACTTATAGTTCTGAGTCCCCCTGTGTGACTACTTAGTTTGTGACTAAAAATTATTTTCTGCTTTTTCACGCGAGATTCTACATTCCTCACTGCAGCTGGGCCTCTTCTTTAAAAAAAATTTTTTTTTGGTTATCTTAATAATTTATTTTAAAAAAATTAATCTTCCAATTTGGATCATACCGATGTTTAGTGGCGTGTAGATGTTAGTGGCGTGTAGATGTTAGTGGCGTGTAGATGTTAGTGGCGTGTAGATGTTAGTGGCGTGTAGATGACATGTACATTTAAATATTTAATATAATATATTATACATATTAAAATGCAAATAATCTTTGAGGTCTACGATTAGTGTCAAGTGATCCACTTCTGAACCTGCTGTAGCGTGGCTTCTTGAACCCTTTCCCTCCTCGCCCCCCCCCCAACCCCGACTTGTTTCCCTCGCCGCGTCTTGGCTTTGTCACAGGTGTTAAAAAGACGGTGAAAGAATGTCTCGTGTAAAACCCGTTTGTTACAGCTTTGTGTTGTCATCCTTCACAACGTTTGATTGATGTCTGTCGCGGTGGTTACAGGGAGTCCTGCACAGTTTTGGACATGTGCCTCACCAACACCATCACGTAATATAACTTTATAAATGGTGAGATCATCGAAAGAGACGGAACCATTTCATAGTGAGTGGGGGGGGGGACAAATGATGGATGTCAGGGCACTAAATGGGATTGAATGGACACTTAATGGGATTGAATGGGCACTTAATGGGATTGAACAGGCACTTAATGGGATTGAACGGGCACTTAATGGGATCTAAAGGGCACCTAGTGAGATCGAAAGGGCATTTAATGGGATCCATATGGCACTAAATGGGACCCAAAGGACACTATTTGGGATCCAAATGGATCTTAATGGGATCCAAAAGAGATGTTAATAGGATCCAGAGGCAAAGGGCACTTAATGGGATCCAGAGGTCATTTATTGGGTGACAGGGGTGCACTTAATGATCCATATGGCACTTAATGGCATCCAAAGGGCACTTAATGGGATCCATATGTCACTTAATGGGGTCTAGAGGGCACTTAATGGCGTCCATAGGGCACTCAAAGAGATCCATTTGGCACTTAATGGGGTCCATTTGGCACTTAATGGGGTCTAGAGGGCACTTAATGGCGTCCATAGGGCACTCAAAGAGATATATTTGGCACTTAATGGCTGGGATACAGGGGGCACTGTATGGGGTCCAGTGGTGTTACGTAAGAAACCAATAAAACGATGACGCGAAGGTAACATAAAAAGTAGAATCTCGGCTAGAAGTCTTCAAGTCTAATTATCAATATACATAATTTGCAATCTCTGTCACGTCTGTCTGTCATGTCTGTCCGTTATGCTACTAATTTTAGAAAGCAGCGCACCAAATTACTGCACCAAAAAGAACCTTTTGGAACGGCCGCATAAAATTGTTCAATAGGGAAAAAATGAATAAAATTAAAATAAATCAAATAAATGAAAGTTCTGTATTAAGTTATTTTTTAATCCGATGTGTATTTATTTTGAAAACTTCCGTCGTTTTTGACGGGCTGCCGTGCTGAATTTCTGCATAAAAATCGCAACTCGTCATATTTTCTTGATCATGTTTTCCAATAACCCCGTAGGACGCAATAATCTTCTGTATAGAAGGAGCGTCTGTAAACAGATAAGATAACCCCGCTAACAATCTTTTTTTTTCTACGTTACTTTATGGTATTCCCCCCATCCCTTTAATCCAGTAAACACGGGAGCTGGTTGGGTTGGGGGGGGGGTTGAACGCTCACCAATGTCCGTCATCATTCTACGTCAGAGGCACCGACTTGTAGTCATATCACATCGGTCCACATGTCTTGTGGTGTGGTCATCACATTGGTCCTGCTGTCTTGTGGTGTGATACATCACATCTGTCCTACTGTCTTGTGGTGTGGTACATCACATCTGGTCCTGCTGTCTTGTGGTGTGATACATCACATCTGTCCTACTGTCTTGTGGTGTGGTACATCACATTGGTCCTGCTGTCTTGTGGTGTGGTACATCACATCTGTCCTACTGTCTTGTGGTGTGATACATCACATCTGTCCTACTGTCTTGTGGTGTGATACATCACATCTGTCCTGCTGTCTTGTGGTGTGATACATCACATTGGTCCTACTGTCTTGTGGTGTGGTCATCACATTGTCCTGCTGTCTTGTGGTGTGATACATCACATCTGTCCTGCTGTCTTGTGGTGTGGTACATCACATCTGTCCTAGCTGTCTTGTGGTGTGGTACATCACATCAGTCCTGCTGTCTTGTGGTGTGGTACATCACATCAGTCCAGCTGTCTTGTGGTGTGGTACATCACATCTGTCCTGCTGTCTTGTGGTGTGGTACTAGTCAGTTATTGATGACACCACACTAAGCTCACATCACATCTGTCCTGCTGTCTTGTGGTGTGGTACAAGTCAGTTATTGATGACACCACACTAAGCTCACATCACATCTGTCCTGCTGTCTTGTGGTGTGGTACAAGTCAGTTATTGATGACACCACACTAAGCTCACATCACATCTGTCCTGCTGTCTTGTGGTGTGGTACAAGTCAGTTATTGATGACACCACACTAAGCTCACATCACATCTGTCCTGCTGTCTTGTGGTGTGGTACAAGTCAGTTATTGATGACACCACACTAAGCTCACATCACATCTGTCCTGCTGTCTTGTGGTGTGGTACAAGTCAGTTATTGATGACACCACACTAAGCTCACATCACATCTGTCCTGCTGTCTTGTGGTGTGGTACAAGTCAGTTATTGATGACACCACACTAAGCTCACATCACATCTGTCCTACTGTCTTGTGGTGTGGTACATCACATCTGTCCTGCTGTCTTGTGGTGTGGTACTAGTCAGTTATTGATGACACCACACTAAGCTCACATCACATCTGTCCTGCTGTCTTGTGGTGTGGTACAAGTCAGTTATTGATGACACCACACTAAGCTCACATCACATCTGTCCTGCTGTCTTGTGGTGTGGTACAAGTCAGTTATTGATGACACCACACTAAGCTCACATCACATCTGTCCTGCTGTCTTGTGGTGTGGTACAAGTCAGTTATTGATGACACCACACTAAGCTCACATCACATCTGTCCTGCTGTCTTGTGGTGTGGTACAAGTCAGTTATTGATGACACCACACTAAGCTCACATCACATCTGTCCTGCTGTCTTGTGGTGTGGTACAAGTCAGTTATTGATGACACCACACTAAGCTCACATCACATCTGTCCTGCTGTCTTGTGGTGTGGTACAAGTCAGTTATTGATGACACCACACTAAGCTCACATCACATCTGTCCTGCTGTCTTGTGGTGTGGTACAAGTCAGTTATTGATGACACCACACTAAGCTCACATCACATCTGTCCTGCTGTCTTGTGGTGTGGTACAAGTCAGTTATTGATGACACCACACTAAGCTCACATCACATCTGTCCTGCTGTCTTGTGGTGTGGTACAAGTCAGTTATTGATGACACCACACTAAGCTCACATCACATCTGTCCTGCTGTCTTGTGGTGTGGTACAAGTCAGTTATTGATGACACCACACTAAGCTCACATCACATCTGTCCTGCTGTCTTGTGGTGTGGTACAAGTCAGTTATTGATGACACCACACTAAGCTCACATCACATCAGTCCTGCTGTCTTGTGGTGTGGTACAAGTCAGTTATTGATGACACCACACTAAGCTCACATCACATCAGTCCTGCTGTCTTGTGGTGTGGTACAAGTCAGTTATTGATGACACCACACTAAGCTCACATCACATCAGTCCTGCTGTCTTGTGGTGTGGTACAAGTCAGTTATTGATGACACCACACTAAGCTCACATCACATCAGTCCTGCTGTCTTGTGGTGTGGTACAAGTCAGTTATTGATGACACCACACTAAGCTCACATCACATCTGTCCTGCTGTCTTGTGGTGTGGTACTAGTCAGTTATTGATGACACCACACTAAGCTCACATCACATCTGTCCTGCTGTCTTGTGGTGTGGTACTAGTCAGTTATTGATGACACCACACTAAGCTCACATCACATCTGTCCTGCTGTCTTGTGGTGTGGTACTAGTCAGTTATTGATGACACCACACTAAGCTCACATCACATCTGTCCTGCTGTCTTGTGGTGTGGTACTAGTCAGTTATTGATGACACCACACTAAGCTCACATCACATCTGTCCTGCTGTCTTGTGGTGTGGTACAAGTCAGTTATTGATGACACCACACTAAGCTCACATCACATCTGTCCTGCTGTCTTGTGGTGTGGTACTAGTCAGTTATTGATGACACCACACTAAGCTCACATCACATCTGTCCTGCTGTCTTGTGGTGTGGTACAAGTCAGTTATTGATGACACCACACTAAGCTCACATCACATCTGTCCTGCTGTATTGTGGTGTGGTACAAGTCAGTTATTGATGACACCACACTAAGCTCACATCACATCTGTCCTGCTGTCTTGTGGTGTGGTACATCACATCTGTCCTGCTGTCTTGTGGTGTGGTACAAGTCAGTTATTGATGACACCACACTAAGCTCACATCACATCTGTCCTGCTGTCTTGTGGTGTGGTACAAGTCAGTTATTGATGACACCACACTAAGCTCACATCACATCTGTCCTGCTGTCTTGTGGTGTGGTACAAGTCAGTTATTGATGACACCACACTAAGCTCACATCACATCTGTCCTGCTGTCTTGTGGTGTGGTACAAGTCAGTTATTGATGACACCACACTAAGCTCACATCACATCTGTCCTGCTGTCTTGTGGTGTGGTACATCACATCTGTCCTGCTGTCTTGTGGTGTGGTACAAGTCAGTTATTGATGACACCACACTAAGCTCACATCACATCAGTCCTGCTGTCTTGTGGTGTGGTACAAGTCAGTTATTGATGACACCACACTAAGCTCACATCACATCTGTCCTGCTGTCTTGTGGTGTGGTACAAGTCAGTTATTGATGACACCACACTAAGCTCACATCACATCTGTCCTACTGTCTTGTGGTGTGGTACAAGTCAGTTATTGATGACACCACACTAAGCTCACATCACATCTGTCCTGCTGTCTTGTGGTGTGGTACAAGTCAGTTATTGATGACACCACACTAAGCTCACATCACATCTGTCCTGCTGTCTTGTGGTGTGGTACAAGTCAGTTATTGATGACACCACACTAAGCTCACATCACATCAGTCCTGCTGTCTTGTGGTGTGGTACAAGTCAGTTATTGATGACACCACACTAAGCTCACATCACATCGTCCGCTGTCTTGTGGTGTGGTACATCACATCAGTCCTGCTGTCTTGTGGTGTGGTACAAGTCAGTTATTGATGACACCACACTAAGCTCACATCACATCAGTCCTGCTGTCTTGTGGTGTGGTACAAGTCAGTTATTGATGACACCACACTAAGCTCACATCACATCTGTCCTGCTGTCTTGTGGTGTGGTACAAGTCAGTTATTGATGACACCACACTAAGCTCACATCACATCAGTCCTGCTGTCTTGTGGTGTGGTACAAGTCAGTTATTGATGACACCACACTAAGCTCACATCACATCAGTCCTGCTGTCTTGTGGTGTGGTACAAGTCAGTTATTGATGACACCACACTAAGCTCACATCACATCTGTCCTGCTGTCTTGTGGTGTGGTACAAGTCAGTTATTGATGACACCACACTAAGCTCACATCACATCTGTCCTGCTGTCTTGTGGTGTGGTACTAGTCAGTTATTGATGACACCACACTAAGCTCACATCACATCAGTCCAGCTGTCTTGTGGTGTGGTACATCACATCAGTCCTGCTGTCTTGTGGTGTGGTACAAGTCAATCATTGATGACACCACACTAAGCTCACATCACATCAGTCCTGCTGTCTTGTGGTGTGGTACAAGTCAGTTATTGATGACACCACACTAAGCTCACATCACATCAGTCCTGCTGTCTTGTGGTGTGGTACAAGTCAGTTATTGATGACACCACACTAAGCTCACATCACATCAGTCCTGCTGTCTTGTGGTGTGGTACAAGTCAGTTATTGATGACACCACACTAAGCTCACATCACATCAGTCCTGCTGTCTTGTGGTATGGTACAAGTCAGTTATTGATGACACCACACTAAGCTCACATCACATCTGTCCTGCTGTCTTGTGGTGTGGTACAAGTCAGTTATTGATGACACCACACTAAGCTCACATCACATCTGTCCTACTGTCTTGTGGTGTGGTACATCACATCAGTCCTGCTGTCTTGTGGTGTGGTACATCACATCAGTTCTGCTGTCTTGTGGTGTGGTACAAGTCAGTTATTGATGACACCACACTAAGCTCACATCACATCAGTCCTGCTGTCTTGTGGTGTGGTACATCACATCAGTCCTGCTGTCTTGTGGTGTGGTACAAGTCAGTTATTGATGACACCACACTAAGCTCACATCACATCAGTCCTGCTGTCTTGTGGTGTGGTACAAGTCAGTTATTGATGACACCACACTAAGCTCACATCACATCAGTCCTGCTGTCTTGTGGTGTGGTACAAGTCAGTTATTGATGACACCACACTAAGCTCACATCACATCTGTCCTGCTGTCTTGTGGTGTGGTACAAGTCAGTTATTGATGACACCACACTAAGCTCACATCACATCTGTCCTACTGTCTTGTGGTGTGGTACATCACATCAGTCCTGCTGTCTTGTGGTGTCGTACATCACATTAGTTCTGCTGTCTTGTGGTGTGGTACAAGTCAGTTATTGATGACACCACACTAAGCTCACATCACATCAGTCCTGCTGTCTTGTGGTGTGGTACATCACATCAGTCCTGCTGTCTTGTGGTGTGGTACAAGTCAGTTATTGATGACACCACACTAAGCTCACATCACATCAGTCCTGCTGTCTTGTGGTGTGGTACAAGTCAGTTATTGATGACACCACACTAAGCTCACATCACATCAGTCCTGCTGTCTTGTGGTGTGGTACAAGTCAGTTATTGATGACACCACACTAAGCTCACATCACATCAGTCCTGCTGTCTTGTGGTGTGGTACAAGTCAGTTATTGATGACACCACACTAAGCTCACATCACATCTGACGGCGTTCACGTTCGTATAATATATTATAAAAAATTAATTAAGAAAGAAATTTAAAAGGAAAAAACCCATGAAATTAGAATTAGGTATTAGAAATTAGATGGTCGAATATATTTTGTGACATTTTTTTCCTAATTATTGATTATAACTTTCAACATTGATTGTAAATTATTTATCATAATGTTTTATTGAAAATAATTAATCAATTATAAACTCTAACATTCACATAACTTTAGTCTGTAACATCAATGTTTTATACATTCAAATGTGTCTTTAGTAGTGTCATTTAGAAACCATGCAAATGTTACGGCAAGTTTTAAACCAAAATTGAAGTTTGCCGAAATCGCAACCAAAGTAACTTATTAAACAAATAAGTGGATTGTTCCATCACAGCGCCCTCGAGGGCAGCAATTTTAAGTGCATCTATCAGAACGAAACAAATACAGAGGGTGCCCCGGGCATCAGTCTGACAAGCTGTAGCAGCGGGTTGACCAGAAAATAAAAAAAATAAATAATAAATCATGTTGCCAGGGCCGTCTTAACGCATAGGCCCATTGGGCATTTGCCCGGGGGCCCACGAGCATAAGGGCCCCATGGGAATATGTTTATTTATATATATTATGTATATTTATTTTTTATTCCTGCGGGGGAGGGGCCCAAAACTATTTCTTTGCCCTGGGACCCAAACTGGTGTAAAGACGGCTCTCCATGTAGCTGAGGGTTTTTAAAAATACACTAATTATTTACAAATATTAAAGCGAAGTACCAGCGATGTTTCGTTATGACATTGCTATCTTAGGTGGTGTCTTTGTCTCCACTTCAGTGGCAACCCTTAGGTGGTGTCGTTGTCCCACTTCAGTGACAACCCTGAGGTGGTGTCGTTGTCTCCACTTCAGTGGCAACCCTTAGGTGGTGTCGTTGTCCCACTTCAGTGGCAACCCTTAGGTGGTGTCGTTGTCTCCACTTCAGTGACAACCCTTAGGTGGTGTCGTTGTCTCCACTTCAGTGACAAACCTTAGGTGGTGTCGTTGTCCCACTTCAGTGACAACCCTTAGGTGGTGTCATTGTCCCACTTCAGTGGCAACCCTTAGGTGGTGTCGTTGTCTCCACTTCAGTGGCAACCCTTAGGTGGTGTCTTTGTCTCCACTTCAGTGGCAACCCTTAGGTGGTGTCGTTGTCTCCATTTCAGTGGCAACCCTTAGGTGGGGTCGTTGTCTCCACTTCAGTGGCAACCCTTAGGTGGTGTCGTTGTCTCCACTTCAGTGGCAACCCTTAGGTGGTGTCTTTGCCTCCACTTCAGTGACAACCCTTAGGTGGTGTCGTTGTCTCCACTTCAGTGGCAACCCTTAGGTGGTGTCGTTGTCTCCACTTCAGTGGCAACCCTTAGGTGGTGTCGTTGTCTCCACTTCAGTGGCAACCCGTAGGTGGTGTCGTTGTCTCCACTTCAGTGGCAACCCTTAGGTGGTGTCGTTGTCTCCACTTCAGTGACAACCCTTAGGTGGTGTCGTTGTCCCACTTCAGTGACAACCCTTAGGTGGTGTCGTTGTCCCACTTCAGTGACAACCCTTAGGTGGTGTCGTTGTCCCACTTCAGTGACAACCCTTAGGTGGTGTCGTTGTCTCCACTTCAGTGACAACCCTTAGGTGGTGTCGTTGTCTCCACTTCAGTGGCAACCCTTAGGTGGTGTCGTTGTCCCACTTCAGTGACAACCCTTAGGTGTTGTCGTTGTCCCACTTCAGTGACAACCCTTAGATGGTGTCGTTGTCTCCACTTCAGTGACAACCATTAGGTGGTGTCGTTGTCCCACTTCAGTGACAACCCTTAGGTGGTGTCGTTGTCCCACTTCAGTGACAACCCTTAGGTGGTGTCGTTGTCCCACTTCAGTGACAACCCTTAGGTGGTGTCGTTGTCCCACTTCAGTGGCAACCCTTAGGTGGTGTCGTTGTCCCACTTCAGTGACAACCCTTAGGTGGTGTCTTTGTCTCCACTTCAGTGGCAACCCTTAGGTGGTGTCTTTGTCTCCACTTCAGTGGCAACCCTTAGGTGGTGTCTTTGTCTCCACTTCAGTGGCAACCCTTAGGTGGTGTCTTTGTCTCCACTTCAGTGGCAACCCTTAGGTGGTGTCTTTGTCTCCACTTCAGTGGCAACCCTTAGGTGGTGTCTTTGTCTCCACTTCAGTGGCAACCCTTAGGTGGTGTCGTTGTCCCACTTCAGTGACAACCCTTAGGTGGTGTCGTTGTCCCACTTCAGTGACAACCCTTAGGTGGTGTCGTTGTCCCACTTCAGTGACAACCCTTAGGTGGTGTCGTTGTCCCACTTCAGTGGCAACCCTTAGGTGGTGT
Organism: Ampullaceana balthica; assembly: GCA_944989445.1. Classification (NCBI taxonomy): domain Eukaryota; kingdom Metazoa; phylum Mollusca; class Gastropoda; family Lymnaeidae; genus Ampullaceana; species Ampullaceana balthica. The sequence goes on from CALYLW010000270.1 coordinate 658,386, forward strand.
CGTTGTCCCACTTCAGTGACAACCCTTAGGTGGTGTCTTTGTCTCCACTTCAGTGGCAACCCTTAGGTGGTGTCTTTGTCTCCACTTCAGTGGCAACCCTTAGGTGGTGTCTTTGTCTCCACTTCAGTGGCAACCCTTAGGTGGTGTCTTTGTCTCCACTTCTGTGGCAACCCTTAGGTGGTGTCTTTGTCTCCACTTCAGTGGCAACCCTTCCAAGTTTAGTGATTTCAGTCCTCGTGTCGTGATCTCCCCCCTCGTGTCACGATCTCCCCCCTCATATCGTGATCTCCCCTCGTGTCGTGATCTACCCCCTTGTGTCACGATCTCCTCCCTCGTGCCTTGATCTCCCATTGTCGTCCCCCCCCCTTTTTTTTTCCCCGGCCCTGATATGGAGTCTATCAAATCACACCTCGTCGCTGAAATTCCCCACTTGATGACAACAAGCTGTTATGACCGTAAACAATGTGGACCACGCCAGATCTCGACGTGGCTGAACCGGTGGCGTGTGAGAAGGTGGGGGGACGTCCTGGAGACATGAAAAGATTGCGACAAGGGGAAACGACTCGGTGACTCCTGTTGTGAATGTACAGGAGTTATCTGCCGCGAGTTAAATTTATTTTATACAACGTTTATACAACATTTTAAAACCTCCATGTTGTTTAGTTACCAAAGATCTGCCTGTTGGTTAGGTCCTGGAAAGTTCTACCTGTTTGTTAGGTCCTGGAAAGCTCTACCTGTTTGTTAGGTCCTGGAAAGTTCTACCTGGTTGTTAGGTCCTGGAAAGTTCTACCTGTTTGTTAGGTCCTGGAAAGTTCTACCTGTTTGTTAGGTCCTGGAAAGTTCTACCTGTTTGTTAGGTCCTGGGAAGTTCTACCTGTTTGTTAGGTCCTGGAAAGTTCTACCTGTTTGTTAGGTCCTGGAAAGTTCTACCTGGTTGTTAGGTCCTGGAAAGTTCTACCCGTTTGTTAGATCATGGGAAGTTATGTGTGTTTGACTTAGCGTATGAATACATTATACATTTCATCTCTCTATCTTTACACCATATGAACGTGATGGAAACACTCAACAAAATGGGGGAATAGGCGGGCAACTAAGGATGAACTTTTATATATATATACATACATATATATATATATATATATATATATATATATATATATATATATATATACAGTGTTACCTTGAGTTACGAGTGCCCTAACATACGAGTTATTTGAGATACGAGCTGTCGAGCGAGCGAAGTTTTGTTTTTAAATACTAGCAAAATTCGAGATACGAGAACTCTCAGGAACTGACGACCGATGATTTACAAGAGTTACAGTCGCAGCAGCATTCGGGGGTTCCGCAAGAAATTGGTTTTGAGGAAGAGCCAGAGGTGGAGGAGGTTATCTCTACAAGTGAGATAAAAGAGATCTTGGAAATGTGGGAGAGAGTTTCACAGTTCGTGGAAAAGAAACACCCCAAAAAAGTTGCAACTGGTCGTGGATCGGAGCTATTTAATGACACTTGCCTAACTCATTTCCGCAGCATTCTGAAAGGGAGGAAGAAACAAACCTCCTTGGACAGTTGTTTTTTGTTTTTGTTTTTGTTTTTTATCTGGCGAAAAAGGCAAAGACCACTGAAAAGAAAAGCAGTGACTAAAATAAAGCAGACAGTTACAGTAGCATTGCATACAGTTACAGTAGCATTGCATACAGTTACAGTAGCATTGCAGACAGTTACAGTAGCATTGCAGACAGTTACAGTAGCATTGCAGACAGTTACAGTAGAATTGCAGACAGTTACAGTAGCATTGCAGACAGTTACAGTAGCATTGCATACAGTTACAGTAGCATTGCAGACAGTTACAGTAGCATTGCAGACAGTTACAGTAGCATTGCATACAGTTACAGTAGCATTGCAGACAGTTACAGTAGCATTGCAGACAGTTACAGTAGCATTGCAGACAGTTACAGTAGCATTGCATACAGTTACAGTAGCATTGCATACAGTTACAGTAGCATTGCATACAGTTACAGTAGCATTGCATACAGTTACAGTAGCATTGCAGACAGTTACAGTAGCATTGCAGACAGTTACAGTAGCATTGCAGACAGTTACAGTAGCATTGCAGACAGTTACAGTAGCATTGCATACAGTTACAGTAGCATTGCATACAGTTACAGTAGCATCTAAGTTGTGTGAAAGTTACATTTAAGTGACCAAAATACAAATATGAATGTACACTTTGTAAAACCGATTAGTTTTTTACACGCTTTTATTTAAGTCACAATGTTTGTATGTTGTATCCATCCATCCTTCCTTCAAAACTTGAAACGTAAAATTATACCACTTCTGATGGTCCTAGAGATCTAAAATGTTTACCACAGATAGATCTTGGATGACAATGCATTGTATCAAAATTTCAGATCGATCAAATGTATCGTATTGAAATTATTGCACTTTTAGTTTTTAGTTTTTGTCTATATAAAATATTATCACTTGCGTCAATGAACCATGCCTCAATTCGCCCTAGAGGGATACAATTATTATAACTTTAAAAAGTACTATCAACATCAAGTCTTGCTGGCCGAAATATAAGCGTGATGGATTGCCGACATGGGGGTACGAGGTTCAATTTTCAGTTAGGGGAAAATGTTTTTTTTTGGTTGTATTATACATATTTAGTGCAATTTCTATATGTAAATAAAAGCGTGTCCTTTTTAAAAAAAGAATTTTTACATTTAACTTATTACACGCTTTTATTTAAGTCACAATTCACAATGTTTGTATGTTGTATCCATCCACCCTTCCTTCAAATCTTGAAACGTAAAATTATACCACTTCTGATGGTCTTAGAGATCTAAAATTTTTACCACAGATAGATCTTGGATGACAATGCATTGTATCAAAATTTCAGATCGATCGAATGTACCGTATTGAAATTATTGCATTTTTAGTTTATCTATAGTTTATATATAAGCATCTGTAACCGTCTGCTTTGTTGACATCCATGAGTTCACCACGTGAACACATCACCGTGGTATAAAACGTTGGGCGGGCGCTTATGAGGTGTTTGGTATAAAAAAAATAGTGGTAAAAAGATGTGTGGACGTCAGACGTGAATTGTAAAGAGTTTTTATTATAAGTTTTAAAAAATAGCTGTTAAAACAAAGTTTTTGACTATAAATCCCTTATATATGAGACATAACTAACAGTATTGATTATTTTCAAACATTTACAGACTGACACCGAGTGATGTCCCTTGTCTTTAATAAATGGGGGTGTCGGCACGACGGTCGGCGTCAACTCAAACTCACGTGGAAGTGGAAGAAAAAAACAATAACAAACAGTGAATTTGAATTACATACCTCATATAAGGATAAACTAAAATGCATTAATTTAATTACGGTACGATCGATCGATCTGAAATTTTGATACGATGCATTGTTAGGTAAGTCGGGTCCGTGTGCCAAATTTCAGCTCGATCGGATCACTGGAAGTGGGTCATTTTCGACTTTTCTTTTTCCGCCCGCCCAGCCCATGAGATGATGAGATGATGAGACGGCCGCGAAGTTAATATAAGGGATTTAATAAAACAAACCAGTAAAAACAAAGTTTTTGACTATAAATCCCTTATATATGAGACATAACTAACAGTATTGATTATTTTCAAACACGACAAACATACAGACTGAATCTGTCTTAACTCAACTTTGCTTCATAACCCTGGGGGGAGGGGGGGGAGGGGGAGAGGGGGAAAGTCTGGTCACCGATTTGCTTGACCACGCTCAGCGTGACACGTAAAATGTAAACAAAAGCACCCCGGTTCTTCGATGGGTCGCCTCAAAGCGTCAACTCAAACTTTCACGTGGGAAAAAACAATAACAAACCGTGAATTTGAATTACATACGTTATATTAGGAAAAACTAAAAATGCTTTAATTTAATTACAGTACAATCGATCGATCTGAAATTTTAATACGATGCATTGTTAGTTGAGACGGGCCCGTGTGCCAAATTTCAGCTCGATCAGATCACTGGAAGTGGGTCATTTTCGACTTTTGTTTTTCCGCCCGCCCATGAGATGATGAGATGACGACAGACAGACAGAGACGGCCGCGAAGTTAATATAAG